>CM077649.1:33175000-33712500 GCA_039707465.1 Rhabdophis nuchalis | reverse complement strand
GATACCATATTTCAGGAAGGTATACAACTACATTAAGCAATATACACAATTATTTAAGACTGCCTCTAATTTTCTATTCCTGGTCCAGTTCTGCTGTCTAATCATTCATCTAGATCAGAGGTTCCCAAACTTGGCAACTTTAAGACTTGTGGACTTCAACTCCCAGAATTCTCCAGCCAGCAGAGCTGGCTTGAGAATTCTGGGAGTTGAAGTCCACAAGTCTTAAAGTTGCCAAGTTTGAGAACCTCTGATCTAGATAACAAATGTATTGCCTAGCAAATATGTTGAATGAATGTCGATGTGGATAGCCTATGTTAGTAGCACTGAAGTCGGTTGTTCTCCTTCCCCTGAAAACTCTTCAGAAGATAATTTAAAGTTCAATGAGAAAATACTGGGATTCGTAAGATTTCTGAAGCAGAATAGATAGCTTTTATTCATATTAGTAAAAATTGCTCATATCCCTTTCTCAGGTTGTAGAAAGCTCATCTGATATTGAACTGCCAGATGAGGCTCTTCCATTTTGAGGAAGGAGAGGCAGTAAATGATACAAGTTAAGTAAGGAAAATCTCAAATTGCTGCTAATGGCTTATCCCCCTGCCCTATTGCGTTATTCTGGATGATCATGTGATCTTGAGAAGCAACTTCAGGTAAAAGGCTGCAATGGGATGGAATACTGATCAATCCTGATTTTGCAAGAATAACTTCATTTTTTCATACTTTGTATATAAGCTTCCCTTTTGGCTGAAATATTATTGAGAATAAAATGTTAAAACAACAGAAGCAAAAAGATCTTATTGTGAAGGATGGTAACCAGAACATAAATGCCATATGAATGTAGTATGTTCCTAGAGGGAAACTAATTGAGATAAATGGACCAAAATGTATTCCTACTTAGACTTCTTTGAACAATAACATTTTAAGGATCTGAAAGGTAGACACCTAACAATGACTTGACTACTGCAATGCTCTCTACATGGGGCTTCCCTTGAGGTGCACTCGAAAGCTACAGTTAGTGCAGAATGCAGCCGCGCGGGTGATTACGGGAGCCTCTAGATGCTCCCACATAACACCGATCCTGCACGAGCTGCACTGGCTTCCTGTGGTCTTTCGGGTGCGCTTCAAGGTCTTGACGACCATCTTCAAAGCACTCCATGGCTCGGGACCTAGTTACATGAGAGACCGTCTCCAGCCCCATACATCCCTTAGACCGATATGTTCCCACAGAGAGGCCTTCTCCGGGTGCCATCGGTCGTACAATGCCGGCTGGCGACACCCAGGGGAAGGGCCTTCTCTGTGGCGGGCCCTGCCCTGTGGAACGACCTACCCCCTGAACTCTGCACCATCACTGACCTCCGCCTCTTCCGCCAGTGTTTAAAAACACACTTATTTCATCAAGCCGGCCTAACATAGACTCCGCTGTGACTAATATTAGATAGTTTTAAATGGGGGATTTTAATTGGTTTTAGCGCAGGTTTTTGTTATTTAATAGGTTTTAAATTTGTGTATTTTGTACTATTTTTGTATGTTGTTTTAAATTCCTGTGCGCCGCCCTGGGTCCTTTTAGAGAAGGGCGGGATATAAATTGAATAAAATAAAAAATAAAAATAAATGAAATAACACATTTTAAACTGTAATTTTATTTTTAAATGTAATGGTATATTCAACTATTAATTTAGTACACAAAAAGTAAAGTTGTTAGTATAGTACGTAGCAGCGTCTATCATTAGTTGGATGTTTTACTATTACATAAAACTGTCATACATACTTCTTCATAGGTCCAGTCTCCTGCAACTCTTTCCATTCCTTTCCTTTCCCAGAAGAAACAGAAAAGGAGTATTCTCCACTATGTTGTTTCTGCAGCAAGGTATAATTGGGCTTGGTGAGATTTGATTTGCATTCCTGGCAAAAAGAAAGTTCTATATTAGAGCAGATTAAGTATTTGATGGGAAGGCAATACCCAACCATTTAAATTGGCTGCAAAAAAATAGCATCTAGTATTGATTTCAGAATTAAAAGCTGTTTATGTTCCTCACTAAACCTCTCATTTGGACAGCAATAAAATATATCAAAATCATGTTCATCTTTCATCTATTCTTAGATCCTGATAGATCATTTAAATTTTCTTTTATAAATTTTTGTCCCATCAGGGATACGTCAATTTAAGTATTGCAAGTAGGTGGAAACAACTTAATTTAGAATATATTCTGATAAGAAAAAATATTTTTATTCTGCACTTATGCTTCCATGTTGAAATTATATAAATACCGTAGAAAAATTATGATAGTACTGTACCAATAATAAATATTGAAATATTCTATATTGGTTTAAGGTAAAGATTCCCCTCGCACATATGTGCTAATTGTTCCTGACTCTAGGTGTTCATCTCTGTTTCAAAGCCGAAGAGCCAGCGCTGTCCGAAGTCGTCTCTGTGGTCAAGTGGCTGGCATGACTAAACACCGAAGGTGCACAGAATGCTGTTACTTTCCCACCAAAGGTCGTTCCTATTTTTCTACTTGTATTTTTACATGCTTTCGAATTGCTAGGTTGGGAGAAGCTGGGACAGGTTTAGGCACCTCTAATTTTATGAGTTTTAGGGAAAAAATTAATTGCTTTGCTTTAAAATTTACAGAGAAATTCAAATTCTAGAAATTATTTGTTTTGTAGCAATGTACATACCTCCAGAGGCTGCTCTGATGAAACTGAAGTTCTGTTCCTGTCTAAGTGCTTCTGAAATGTTTCATAGCAATAGTGCATGAAAGAATTTTCTTCACATGAGATTTCTTCAATGGCTTGCTGCCAAGGTAAAAAGTTGGTAAGATCTGCAGAATGAATCTTTGTACTTATTTCTGCAATTATCCTATTCAGCATTACCTGCTCCTTTTCTGTGAGCATCTGAGATAGCTGAAGAAAAACGAATTTGCTTCCTTTAACTGTAAGAAATAATGAAAACAAAAACTGTTTGGACCACAAAATTAGCACCACTACCACCACCAATTAATTCTAACTTTAGAAACTGAATTAACAATTTAGGTTGCACTGTTAAAAAATGTACTAAAATATATTTTAAAAAATCAAAAATATGAAAATCACTATAGCACTAGCTGGTGAAAAAAAAATCATTTTAAAAAGCTGAATAAATCAGAACAACTGGTAGATGGCAGGAAAGAGTAATTTTTGTTACCCCACATTTTTGCTACCCAGAAATCCACAAGGAGGATATGTTGATTTATGCTTGAATCTAGTTAAGATAAATGACAACACAGACTGCACTTGTTTTACGACTCCCCCTTATTTTCTTGAATTTCTCTTTTACAGGTTTTATATACCATGGAGTTAAAATATTTACATCTTCCAAAGCTGCATGAAAACTAAAAATTCAAGATTACAAACGTCTAAAATGCTAATCAGCAGTATCAAGAATTGATTGGAATGGCTCTTGTGACAGAACAGTATCCAGAAGAATTGGAAATGCAACTATTTTTATAAATTAAATTTAATGCATTCAATTAGAAACTGCCCAACTTCAAAGTGATTCTGGGCAATAAGAACAGAAAAGATAACGCAAGAATTATAAAAGAAATAATAAACAATCCTCACCCACTCTCTCAAACAAACTGCACTCCTTAGAATTTCCAAGCCATATTTATTTTATTAATTACATTTATATAGCAACCCATATCTACACATACCTTGCTTATTTAATATAATTCTTCCTAGTTGATTTTCAACTTGTTCCATATAATCTAATGAGAGCCAAAGAAAAATGATAGCACTATTCCCAAAATCTGATGAATCTTTATTTGTCCAAAATCCAAATCTTTTTAAGTGTAGGGAATCTATTGAGAGTACAATTTTCTTGTTCAATGCAACTGTAGAGAAAAATAATTTAACACACATCAGTTAGATAGCAGATCTGCTCTGGACCCATGGAAAATATGCAGTGGTAACCTTTCTGCCACTAACAGTGTCAAAACAGTGTTCTCTAGAAAAGGGCAGGCTGTTTAGATTTGACATGGGCTGTTGTGTCTCTGAAAAATATATTTATGCTTAGCTCACTTTTTGACAATCCTGTTTATAATTGTTTTAAAATGAAAAAAGCATTGGCAAAATAATAATTCTTCTGCTTCATATTTGGTCAACCAAAGGTTTTTTAAAATCCCAGGTTATCTGTTACTTTAGTAGTGTATTACTTATAATTATTCTGATAACAGGGATCAGAACCATGATTTCAATGAAAAGGTACATATATTACATTTTTAGAACTGATCCAACAGCTCTTTTTATCGTACAGGAGATACCTATACAAAAAAGAAAGACATTCCCGTAAGTGAGTAGTAATTTAGTTATGAAGTCAAATTTGAGTAAGGTTCTTGTAAAGTTTAGTCAATCACTTTGCTTAGCAAATACAAGAAAGCAATATAGAATCTTACCTTCAAATGGGATTGTAAAGCAATTGATGGTAAACTTCAAATAAAAAAGAAATAGAAAATTAGACTTTCTTAGTACAAGGTATTAGAAATATAATAATTAGAAACGGTCGGTCTTAGGTTAGAATTTTTATGGTAAGAAAATTAACTATTTAATGTGTTTCCAGAAAGTCCTATTGCAGTTTTAAAACTTTAAAATGCTAAATACACCTAAGATTTTTATGACAACTTGTATTGTTTAAATTCATGTCAGTTGCATCTCTCAATTGTAAAATTTAATAAAATTATTTTCACGTAAACAGCCAATTTTCCTTTCCTAAAGTTCCCAAAAGACATTCAAGTAGAAATCAAGTTTATTTATTGGTTTATATGTCTAACTACTCAATATACGACTGTAGATGCAAGTTTATTTTATTAATCACAAAGGGGAGCGGAGAACATACCAGTAGGAACTAAATGGAGGATTTAGGACAATTTGGTGAAAACTGTTGTTAAAGTGGTAACAGTTATAATAAGAAACAAATTGAAACATTCATTCAACTGATAAAAATGTTATAATAGAAAGTTTTAATAGATATAATATAACGTTTTTAAAAAGTAGTACAGTTATCAAACTGTTCACACATTAATTTATGAATGTTCCTACTTCTTTGGAGACTATACCTGAAGTTTATTATTCTCCTTTTCTAGTTCTCTAGAGCAGCGTTTCTCAACCTGGGGGACTTGAAGTCCACAGGACTTCAAGTCGCCCAGGTTGAGAAACACCGTTCTAGAGCAAGATAAAAGATGGATCCTTTGTTTGAAAATTCATATCTATTTTCAGTTAATCAAAGAATATCTTAGGAGAATGGGATTTTTGAAAGAAATCCAATCCAAAACTAATAATTGATAACATTCTTTCATTTTCACCAATTCTTCCAAACTATTTCTTTTATTTTAACAATTCCTTGAACATTCAGCTGTATAACCAATGCACATAACAAAGCCATGCCAAAATCTTGCATACTTTAACTGTGTCTTGATGTAGTTATTCCAGTAATTTGAAGTTACAAGCAAGATTATGGCCCTAAAACAATATAGGTTAATTTTTCTCTATTCTTTGAGATGTATTCTTTGATTTGTATTGTGTTGGGGGGGAGGTGCTGCACAAAGGAAGTCTCAGCCAATCTCATTGTACACATGTTGTACTTTGACAATAAAGGTTTGAATTGAATTGATTGTGCAGAGGAAATCTAGATTCAAAGGCCAAACTAATTATGGGCAAGTGTAGGCACACACTGGGCACCTGTTTGGCTGCTCTCTGCAGATGATGCACAGTCCTTAAAAACATATTATCAGGTAATTATCTCTGAAGAGCTGAACTATTCTTCCAATGTTACAATCACACATTTATTTAGTTTCTTTTTAAATTCAGTTTTAAAAGTAGATTTCTGCAGAGGAAGATGCCTGGCTTCAATTAATAACATAAACTTACTCTAGCATATCCTGCTGCTGGTGTTTTATATTTTCCAAAATACAGCCTTTCAAACTTTATATCTAAGGCAAGGGGCACGTGTTCATTGATGGTGCTGTGATCTGCAGAGGAATGAAGAACAAGTGGATCAGCTGATACCTATGAAAAAAAAATATGCACAAATTAATTAACCATTCTAACAAACCATTCAGCTAGCTATTTTAAAATAGCTTCTCCAAATTCTTCAATGCTTGATTTCAGAATGTTTACTAGCAACCATAAACAGAAACAAAAAATGCATTTTACTCATGTATGCAATACCTGATATACAAGAATCAAATGAAGAAGTCATTTATACAATCACTAAGCATTTATAATAATAATAATAATAATAATAATAATAATAATAATAATAATAATAATAATAATAATAATAATAAACTTTAATTTGTAGACCGCTTCCTCTCCCCCAGGGGACTCGGAGCGGTGCACAGGGAAGATAAAAGACAATAAATATACATATACAAATATACATACATAATTAAAAGGCAAATTAAACATTATTCCTGTGCTAAAATTCCCAATTGACGTCACTAAAATTCCCAATTAAATTTACTAAAAAAAACCATAGATAGACTACCCTAGGCCGGCCAAGCAGAAAAGATGTGTTTTTAATTTTAGACGGAAGAAGCGGAGGTCCGTAGTTGTTCTAATGTCGGGGGGAAGGTCGTTCCAGAGGGCTGGGCCCGCCACAGAGAGAGCCCTTCCCCTGGGCGTCGCCCGCTAGTGGACGGCACCCGGAGAAGTCCCTCTCTGTGGGAGCGAATCGGCCGTGAGGATGTTTGAGGCAGGATCCGATCCCGCAGATAGCTAGGTCCCGAGCCATGGAGCGCTTTAAAGATGATGACTAGCACCTTGAATTTAGTACCTTTCTGACTCTCTCTCTCTCTCTCCCTCCCTCCCTCTTCCAAACATATTAAAAGCAGACTGTATAAATGTGATTACAATTAATGTGCTTGTTCTTTGCTATCTACATGATTGATGAGAGAATAAATATGTAAGGTTATTATTTACGGGATGGTGCAAAAGTGTGAATTCTAATATATATAATAGAGCAAACACTTATTACTTCTTTTGCTTTGCTTTTAGTCTCATACTGTGATGGATCTTCTGATAAATGTACAACATTTTCCTGTTCTTTGTCAATTTTCTCCACTTCGTGGTCTTTCTCAGTCTGAAAATATGTCTCGGGATCCTGTAGCTCAGAAAGTTCTTCTTCATCACTAGAAAGGATAACTGAAATAAAATAAAAACAAAATATATATGATGTAAAGCCTGAATGTTCCTATTAACTCAGCTGCCCCCAACCTTTAGGGCGACAGGGACCGGTTCCATAGAGACAGGTTTTTCTATGGACCGGAGAGAGGATGATTTTGTGTGCTGCTTACATCCTGCAAATGGGGCTTTGCTTGTTTGCATGTTCCAGTCTCTGGCATGCCATGACCCAATGCCAGTCCACAGACCAGGGGTGGGGGACCCCTGCTATAACTGATGAAATTAGTATAGCTTATTGTTTAAACTCATTTGTTTAATCTACCCAATCTAAGTTTTAAAATGTTATAAAATACATACTTGGCTCTGATGACTCCACAGTCTCCTTATTCACTTTAGATTTATTCAATGGATTTTTCAGTGGTGAAGTTGTATTCACTTCCTCCTTCACAGAAGAGCTGACTAAAGACAAAATAGATTTATCCTCATCGGTGAAAGAATATAGCTTTCTATCGGGACAAGAGTTTGAATTATTTTTACTTGGACAGCATTCAGTAGTGCCTAGATCAGTGGTATTTAATGTTTCATTAAAATCTGATTCCAAAGGCTGCTGAATATTCTCCTCCTGTAGACTGGGTGTAAGAGACTGGTGGTTCTCACTTGAATCTTGGTCACCAGGTGATTGAACTGATTCTGGCTTGTGTTCTTTCTGTAACAATATTAAGAATGGAAAGTTCTTTCAAGCCTTAGAATAGCAACAGCACTTCGACTTATATACTGCTTCATGGTGCTTTACAGACCTCTCTAAGCAGTTTACAGAGTCAGTACATTCGTCCCAACAATCTGGATCCTCATTTTATTGACCTCGGAAGGATGGAAGGCTGAGTCATTTCATCCTGACTCTAAATGCCTATGTTTTGGCCGGTCTGTAGATCATTCTTATGTTCTCTCTCATACTTAACAGAAAACGTTTGCTGTTGTGAATCATATGAGTATTGTAATCAATCACATGATTAGTAGCCTGTGTCTGCATTCGCTTTCCTTCCTCAGGTGAACAATTAAGAATGATATACTAACAGAAGGTACAAAGACTTTTGAAGACTCATAAATAATGAATTGGCAGTGCATGTTTATAAATATAAATGTATATGTTGCCCCTGGCCTCAAATCTTCCATTTGCTCCATATACATTATGGTCCCTGAGAAGTAATGTATATATACTTGCCAATAGTGATTTTTTGGGAGAAGCTTCATTCCAGTGGCTACAGAAAATGCCTCTTCTTTTTCTACTTTCATTATTCTGACAGCTTGACTTCCTCAAAGAAGGATTTTTGAAGTCCTCTTGTCTTTTCTTTGTCTTGTGTCCACCTTTATTATTGATGCTGCAGTCTTTATTTAAAATAATGAAATGTTGAAGAGTCAAATGGAAATACATTTTTATTCATTCTTCCATTCAAGCCCATTTAATTTCAGAAACCAACCACTCTACCTCTGTTTCTCCTCTTTGTCATGGTATGCAAAGAGAAACTGAAAGCTAATATTTGGCAATAGCAAAGCTACAATCATCAACTGCTAGGCTGATGGTATGTGAAGTCTAAAATAGCAAGTTTGGCAATCTCTACATTAACGGTAGGAAGAATATATGAAAGATAACATTTTAAAATATTAACAATCTGAAACGATTAGTTTTGATAGTTCTAGATGCACAATCACTACAACAGGAAATAATTTCATTCCAAATATAACACAATACAAATATTCTTTTTTGTGACCAATTTTCAGATACCTCTAAGAAGACTGTAAATTTTTTATCAATAGTTTACCGAAGCTGTCTGATGAGGGGAGAGATAAAAAATTCTCAAAGGGAAATTGTGGATTTAGCTGGTCATATGTCTAGGATGGATTTTGAAAGGATGTCTTACTTTTTAAGGTTTCAAAATGTTCCTGAAGTTGCCTCTGAAGATTTAAAAGATTTAATGTGTACGATGTTAGCAGATTACACTAAAAAGAGCAAAGAAGATATTTGGGGGGACATCGATCTGATTTATAGAATTAACTCAGCATATGCCAGAATAAATGAAGTACCCAGAGAGATACATATTAAATTTGTAAGAAGGTCAACAAGGGACGGGATCCTGAGAGCGCAAAGAGACGGTCCCTTGATATATCAACAGAATGAGATTGCCATCTTGAAACAGATCCCGAAAAAGATTAGAGAAATAAGAAGGAAATATTCCTTCTTATCAAAAAGATTATATAAAAAGGGGGTGTGGTTCAAGTGGTTGATGCCCGAGGGAATGTTAGTGTTCTGGGAGGGGGGGAGAGTAAGAATTAAAACAATTGTAGAGGTGGAAGCCTTTCTTAAAAAACATTCCCCAATCCTGGAGGATGAAAATGGGGGAACGGAGGGGGCCATGGCTCCGCCCACTGGGGGTCGGGGAGAGGAAGATACAATTGATAAAAGACTTAGATCTCACAAATGACTTTTTTCTATATAGTGTAACCTTTCTCTGGATGTTTATAGAAATAATGATTGATTGCATGAATATAAAATGATATATTTGTATCTCTTTCCACTTTGTAGGGAAATGAAAAATGTATTGTATTATCTTTTTTTTTTGGAAGAAGCCTCGGAGGGGGCCGACACCTCCGACATAGATGTCCTCAAAATATCTCTGTAACACCTTATACCTTTTTCCTATTTTTAAAATTTTGTAAAAGCCAATAAAACTTTTTTTTCATAGGAAATAATTTCATTCCAAATATAACACAATACAAATATTCTTTTTTGTGACCAATTTTCAGATACCTCTAAGAAGACTGTAAAATTTTTATCAATAGTTTACCGAAGCTGTCTGATGCCTCTACATATTACTAATAATTTCAAGTCTGTCCTATATTCGCTCATTGTGTGTGTGTGTTTAATCTGCTTATTTGATATATTTTTAATTATTTAATTATCATTTCAATTATTAGAAAATGAAAAAAATATCCATTCTGTTTCATCCTAAACTATATTAAAAATGAAGATAGTCGTGATCTCTGACATTATGATCTCTGTGAGTATTAAGTCCTATAGCATTTGGGGCAGCATAATGTTTAAATAATTGCTTCAAAAACTTTCAGATAGAACTATAATGCAAATACCGCATATATCTCTGAGATATGATATGCCATGTAAATTACCAGAATGACTTTGTGGATGAAATTATCAATCAAACTAACACTTATTTTATGATAAAACAATCTGTATAAAACACATTGCAGTAATACAACAACACAATGACTGTGCTGACTTTAGATAAGAGAACTCTATCCTGGCCAACTTTATGTTTTATCTAAATATTACAGCGGATTAAAATGTATTATTTACAAACCTTCTAGCAATACATCACATTTTCTTAAAGTCTGCAAAGCATTACTAAGTTCTGTATCTTTATATTGTTTCTTTTCATGTGATCTTTTTGGATAATTTTCATATCTGGGAAGAAACAAAATTATTAATTAACCTTATATTTAAAAAAAAAAAAAAAGTAAAAAACATCCCCCAAAGTATAGCTCAAGTCCTGTAATTGAGCCAATTACCATATGTTATGTAACAGATAGAGTTTTGCTAAATTAATATGTATTCCTCAAACCAGATCTCAATAAAACTGTGAATAATAATAATTCAATATCCAGGGAAAACAACCTTCTTTGATAAACTTTACAACTCTATTGGCTGTAGATGATTAGAGCACTGAACACTGTGTTTATTTTTATGGCTTTTTAAAAAAATCTTCTCTATTGCTCACAGTATTTGGAAATAAACTTTAAATTGGTATCAGTGTTAGCAGGGCCTAGGATTCAGTAAATCACCCTGTCATGCCCACTTTAAGAGATTTTCTGAGATAAAGTTTTCTCAGTATTCAAATGAGAAAACTTGGAACCTGGTGGACATGTATGAATAAAATCCAAAGTTGTACTTCCATTTCTAAATTGTCCCAGACCAACAGGATTATAGGCTCTTATAATTACAAGATTATATCATTAGATTCTATAGATCAAAATTTGATTTTAAAAAATACACAATTCCCCCCCCCCCCCTCACTACTGATATAAAAATACACAAATCAAACTCTCACTGAAATGGTAAACTAGTATTTCAGTTGTTCAAGACTACAAATAGTTCACAGGATTGAAGGCCCTTGGGGGAAAATTCTAAACCTCAGATCAAATCAGCTCAACAATAATAGCAATGGTGATTATGATGATGTTGATGTCACCAAGCCCTCCATTCAGAAAACTAGAAATGAAAACATGAATTTGTTGAGGAACAATTTATTTTATTTTACTACTGATACTTGGAAATAAAGAAAACTCTTTCATTTCCTAGGACTAACAACCTGAAGAAAGTCTATCATCATCACCACCACCACCACCATTATCATCTCTAAATGAAAAAAGCTCCAATGCAGAACATATCAGATTGCAATTTTATTTTTATTTCCAAGTCATGCTACTGTAAATGGAATTACTTTGGAAAAAAGTTTTGAAGTTTTGAACTATAAAAAATGTACCCCGTTTTCTCAAAAATAAGACCTCCCCGGATAATAAGCCCAATCGAGCTTTTGAGTGCATGCGCTAAAATAAGCCCTCCCCAAAAAATAAGCCCTGCCAAAAATATTGCAACATAGCAGCAGCCATGAGGTGACCATGCTCGCCACTTCCTACACCTCAAAAATAATAAGACCTCCTCAAAAATAAGGCCAAGTGCTTATTTCGGGGGGGGGGGGTTGTCAAAAGGAAATAAGACCCTGTCTTATTATTGGTAATTGCTTGGGTATACTGGAACGTATTACTTATTCTATACCACACAAAGCTAAGCCTAAAAACTGATTAAATAGTAAAATGCAATAACTTATTACATTTTTATAAATAATTTGCTTATTATCCTCATCATAGTACAGGTCCTTTTAAAGAAATGGGTTAGTGACTCATAAGAGCTATTTCTTATAATGAAAAAATAAAGACAAAGTTATTACAATAATTCTGTAAAAACAAAATAACAGAGAAAGGAATAGCCTTAAATAAACTTATTAAAACTGACTCTTTACCAATTCAATATTGTTTTATTAAATACATTTTGTCAGAACCACATGAGACACTGAAAAATATGAAAACTGTTTGAAGTATACATTAAAAAGGCTAATCCCAAGAAAAATAAGACATTTTTAAGGTACAATTAAAAATAATTCCATTTAATTCAAATCCTAGAACAAGAAGATTACACAGATATAGTTTAAAACTATTTGAAGACACCTCAACAATTGCAATCTATCAGTATTTAGAACCCTCACTAAATATATATCTTTTATAAGATGAAAAATACAATATCTCTTCCTAGAAGAACAAAAAAGTTATACAGAAAAAAATGACAATTCAAATTCTATAGTTTTAATAAATTAAGATAAGCTACTTGTTCTCTATCTTCAAAGAATTCAGACCTTATTTTTTGAATAAAGTTTGAAGATTTCAATTTTATTTCAATGTTAAAACATGAATCTATTAGGAAAATTAGGTTTGTCAACATGGAAGTCCTCCCAGTAGAATATATTCTAACGGACCTTTCAGTGTATATTTTTTTTTTATCTTTTCCAATGATTTCCTATGTCATCCACAGAGCAAATGCTCCAATGCAGCCTTTAAAATCAAAACAATAAACTGCAAAAAGAGCTCAACGAGAATACACATGCCCTCATAAGCACATATGAAGAAAGACTGCAATATAACTAAAATTAATTTCAACTTAGATAAATTAATACATAAAACATGCATGAACTTGTTCCAGCTGAACTCATGCATAATTTAGTGTTTTGTTGTTTAACTGTAGCTTCAAATATATATTCCTATTTGCATTAGTTTGAAACTCTATTTTTAGTGATAAAGAGGAATACAATCAATAAAACACTGTTTTGAATGACATACCTTTTAGGAAAAATACAGCTTTGTTGAGAACTTATTGTTTGACATGATTTTAGGCTGGAAATAGATAAGGAGGATTGTTCATCTGATTGCTGCTTGTTAGCATCAGATAATTTAGCATCAGCTAAATGTTGCTTTTGCAAATATTTTCTTCCTGTTTTTGTCCTCAGAATATTCGTCAAGATAACTTTAGGTTGCCTGCTATACATATAATAATTAATAATCTTCAATGCATCGAAATGATGAATTGTTATATTGTAACTGTCTAAATAATCTCAAATTTTCATTTATCATAGCTCTCCCCCCAAATGTTCAAAAATGAATGAAAAGAGAAAGTAAGTGAAGTATTCTAAAAGAAAAATTCAGATATGATCAGTTAAAAATGCTGTTGATGGTTTCATTGACTTTCTGTTGACACTGGTATCAGCATCATAAAAAAAAAAGCATGCATTGCAATGCAGTAAATAAAATCACTATCTTACTTTCAAATGAATATAAAAGGTCAATAGAAAAATCCTAATTAAATTAACATGAATTTAGTAAATTATTGACTGGTCTTTTGAATTAGAAGAAATATCTGCCATAACACACACACAAAAACAAACACTTATTTCTTTCTGAACTCTGTATGTAGGATTATCTATAGAAACTATTCCTAAAGAAGAACATGTTTTCAAATTTGACTGTTCAGTTTAGAATCATAAATTATGGTAAAATTACCATGGGAAGGAGAAGGTTTGGCGTATTAAAAGGATCTGCTGCACAATGCCAGCGTGCACTAAGACATCTGTTGACCACCCAAAAAGTATTTGCAGACATTCTGCATTTTCAATGGTTTTTTTTTTTAGTCTTCTGCTGGGATGCTAAATTTCTATGTAACATCAAGGGAAGAAGCCTGCTGCTATTCTTAATGTCTTCTTCGGAAATAGAATTGAAGAGTTAGTTTAATGAACAGTCAAGAAAAAGGTTAAAAGAAAAGAAACAGAATTTTCTTCAAGATGTTAAGCTTAAATCAATTCTTCCCCGATATGAACTGTCAAAAAGATGTAACTTTACAAATTCCCTATCAAATGAAACAATTCTAAATGGAAATTACATGGATGCCTCAAGAAGATTTAGGGAAGATATTAAAAGTGAATAAAAATGTATTGTGGAGTGGTTATTCATGAGACACAATTGCATACAATTATTTTAATAACATGTTGTGTTATGTCTAAGACAGACTTAATAAGACATACCTTTCTGATAAAAAGAGAGATTGGTGAAGAGGATTTAATATGTGCCATATCTCTAGTGTGTCAACAGATGATGCGGTTTGTTGATTTGACTGCAACTTGATAGCATGAGATAAATTAGCATCAGTTACAAACTGCGTCTTTATGTATTTTCTTCCTAATTCCGTCTTCAGGACATTCGTCAAGATAACTTTGGGTTGCCTGCCATACATGTAATAATAATGATAGCAAATAAGGAAGTCGAATTAGGATACATGAATTCAACCAAGTGTCCTTCATAAGCCAAATTATTTCAGCTAAGGATATTTATTCTACTCTACAGAGGGAAATTGCTTCTACATTTTCCTCTTTGACACAGCTTTATTTGTTATACATTTGCTTGGCCATTGTAGTCTTCTTTGTCTTCACATCAGTAATGACTGTAATTGTTACCAAGGTTTTGCATTAGAAACATATTTTGTGATAGCATGCAACCGTTGTCATTGTGCCTAAATGGCAGAATTGGATGTCTTGTTTGAAAGATTCTGAAATTACTGTAGGAATATGCATGATCAAACAAGTTGAGTTGTCGATACAGAAATGATCACAGAATAACAATGAAAATCCAGTAACTAAAACTGGAAAGAGAAGGAACTATCCAAAATTTGAATCAGAATTTCCACTTAATTACAGATGTATCTTCTTGGCTCAGTTCTGACATTAGCTTAGTCTTCGCTCTTGGTCTTTTCCAATTAAATTCAGAAAATTCAGTTGGTTAATTAGGGCTGTTTAGTAGTACTGAACTGACATGCATTCAGCAATTTAGAATTGTAATTCAGAAATAAATTTCAAACTCTAGAAGTTATGAATTTTACATGTAACAAAACCCAAGTAAGTAACTAGACATATCTATGTCAGTAACTTGACATCTCTATGATCTTTGTGATCAAAGCATATTAACAAGTCCTACAGATTTTAGTTATAGGATATAGTTCTGCCAAAATCAAATCAGCAAATAGAGAACAGGGTAGATGTGATAAAATCAAATTTTGGTCCATATATTCTACACATTTGGGCAAAAGGAAAGGAAAGCAGCTGGGCAGAAAAGACACAGCAAAGACTCTTAAAAGTACTTTTTGAAATATATGTGCAAGCCTGGAAAAAGATTCATTAACATTAATAATTTACAAAGATGCTTTGTGCACTACAGATTTTTTTTCAAAGGATTAATACTGTACTAAGACATACAATTATTGGTAATACAGTAAAGAGCTGCTAGTCCCAAGTATTTTCTAGTTTGTCACTCCGTGAAGTCCATCTTGCCAGCAAACTGAATTGAAAAACTACATCATGGGGTGGTGGGGAAGTAATCAGATTTTCAAGGGCCTTGATTACTGTTAGGGCTATGTAAAAATTCAGAAAGTAGCTTTGAATGCACTGTATAGATATAGATGGGTATAGCTTCCAAAGCAGTTGTAAGCAGTTGAACCTTGCAAAAAGTTTCTGCTTTAAGAATCTCAAGAAGTATTTTCATATATGCTCCTGCATATTGCAAGTTACCTCTTCTGACTGCTTTGTGTAATTCCATTAAAACCAGCTACATAATATTTCCTTTGCCAGCAGAGACATCATCCAACCAAGAATGAATATTAATACTAGTTTTATTATCTATAACAGTAACTGAAAAGTATAAAATAAAAATATCATTAGTATCCCTGTGCAAAGCTTAATGAAAGGGTGGATTACTTGAATCACATGGCGACACAGCAGTGGTGGGATTCAATTTTTTTTACTACCGGTTCTATGGGCATGGCTTTGTGGGCGTGGGTTGCTGGGTGTGGAAGGGGAAGGATATTGTAAAATCTCTATTCCTCCTTACTACAGGGTTACTGCAAAATTCCCATTCCTTCCTGATCAGCTGGGACTTGGGAGGCAAAGAATAGATGGGACAGGGACAGGGGAAGGGCCTTCTCTGTGGCGGGTCCAGCCCTCTGGAACGACCTTCCCCCCCGACATTAGAACAACTACGGACCTCTGCTCCTTCCGTCAGAAATTAAAAACTCACTTTTTTTGCTTGGCCGGCCTAGGTTAGTCTCTACCTCAGGGGTTAGGAAATGTTAATTTTAAAATGGGAATTTTAGTGCAGGGATAGTTAGATTTAATTTGTTTTTATTGTATTTATGTATGTATATATTTTATGTTGTTTTAATTTCCTGTGCACCGCTCCGAGTCCCCTCGGGGAGAGGACGCGGTTATAGAAATAAATATTCTATTCTATTCTATTCTAGTCAGAGATAGTATTTACCGGTTCTCTGAACTACTCAAATTTTCCGCTACCCGTTCTCCAGAACTGGTCAGAACCTGCTGAACACCACCTCTTCCACATAGGTTCCTCAAAGCCTAGAATGCCGTTTCCAAGTTCCTTTAAAAGTTAATGAAAATGTAACAGAAGATATTGCCTACAACTGAAAAGTTCACAACTGAGATAAAATTGGAGATTTAGAACAAAGTCTACTGGTATGCTACGTCAATGTTTCTTTTTCATAAGATTCAGATGAAACAGTAAAATTGCTGAACGCCTTATTCATGATAATGGGCCGGATGATGTTTAACAAATCTAAGCCAGCATTAGCTGAGGCAGAGATGCTACCAATGGTTCATTTATCTGTCCAGGTGAGAGTTCTGGTTGGAATTTATACCCCTCACTCCCCCCAAGGATCAGTTTCACAGCTCAAGACTGATTCTGAAATTATTCTTGTCTTTAAATACAAAAGTGAATTCTGCAGCCTTGTTTTCATTGTCCACGCCCTCATAACCTCTTTAGATTACTGCAAGATGTTTAAGAGTTTAAATGTTTCAGTTAGTACAAAATGTTGTATCAAGAGTATTGCCTGAAATTGGGCAATAAGAACACTTATCAGTTTGTTATGATCTTCACTGGCTCCGAATTACATTTGGTTCCAATTCAAAGTGCTGGTTTTAACCTATAAAACTCTTCATGACTTCGGACCACCATATATGAACAAATGCTTCTTCCCATGTTCTGATCCACACTATATGTAACTTTTCAAGGATCTGCTCCATATGCTTCCTCCCACTGAGTTTAGTCAAGAGCGTGCCCCAACCTTGCAATTCTTTCCCCAATAATGTGTATTGGCATGTCCTTAATACTTTATTAGTACCAGAAAAATATTTTAATTCTCTTAAGACTTTCAATAATATGTTAATCCTGCTATGGTTTTAATGTTTTGCTATTTTGCAGTATATAGTATTAGTAATACTTGCAAGACCACATTGCTCATTTTCCCAAAGGATAAGAGAAGGAAAAGATTCGTTCCCTTCTTTGATGCTCTCTCTTTCCCTCTTACTTTTTCTCATTCACTGCTGGAGGTTTCCAGTTTAAAGCAGTATTTTGCAACCATGGCAACTTTAAAATGTGGACTTTAACTTCCAGAATTCCCCACCCAGCATTTTGGGAGTTCTGAGAATTGAACTCCATTTCAAAGAAACCAATGTTTAGAAATACTGTATTGTTAACTAAGTAGAATGGCGTAGTTATTCTTATAGATATTAGATCAGAAATGAGGAACAGTTTGCACTGATTACTAAAAGGAGAAAAAAAGTTTAAAAGTTTTGGAACTGGAAAGACTTCCTCCTTCTAATATTTGCATATCTTTGCTTCAAAAACCTCCACTGACAGGAGGTTGTAATCTAAGCCCATATGGAACTGTCTGAAAATGTTGTAAAACTGATTATCACCTCCAAACTGGCAGATGCTAAGCATATATGATTTTAATATACTGCTTTATTTATTACTAATTTCAGAATCTGTTTTGGTACTGTTGTACCTCACTTCAGTATAAAAACAAAATGATTTATTTATTTATGTATTTAATTTGTTTGATGCCTAATTCACCACAAGGTTAGACTTCATGGTAATACAAATTTAGTAGGAAGCAGGAAACAGCAGGAATAGTAGGAAATAGACATATATATAAAGCTGATTCAAGTTGCAATCTGATACATATTTTAATCCAATAAAACTATAGTTTTACAATATACTTCAATATTAATCTATTCAGGTAAAATATTTTTTCAGATGATGCATATGTCACATCAGGCATTGTTTACCCAACCATTTTTTTTAATGTGAAAGAAAACAGAGATATTAAATCCATTTTTGTCAATGACAGTTACTTTTTTTATAATATATCTATTATATTACAAACAAGGCATCAATATTTCATGGGCCTTATCCACTGGAAGTAATGTAGATATTGGAGGACAAGCTGAGAATCTTAGGTTGTAAAATACATCCCCAAAATTGGTTTTGGCTTATCCTCAAACGGGCTTATGCATGAGTGTATATGGTAATATTTTTAAAAGGACCTCTATGTACTTGTGAATAAACTCATCCACAGGTAGCTGTCTTATCTCATGGACTATACTAACTCATGGATAAGCCAACTGTGAAAATTAAAACACATGGCTTATCAGCGACAGCACATTTTTCATAGTATTTTCATTAAAAATTTGAGGATCAGATTATCTGCAGATGGGCTTATTCACGAGAATGTATAATAACAGATTATGCCATTTATTTTATTAATTTATGAAAAATAACCAGCTCACCCCAATACTGATCTTTCATCATCAATGCTTTTCTTTTTCCAGTTTGATTGAATCCTTTTATTCCTTGATCCTGATGTCCACTGAAATAGGAATGGTAAGAGATAATATTTCAAAACATGTAAACACGGTTCAGAAAAACTGAACATAACATACATTTTGAAAAATTACTGAACTTGTAATGTAAATTGATATACAGTATTTTTGTCTAATAAACACGATACTGAATAATAATTTGATTGTACAATTTCCATTTCCAATAGATGGAAACTAATCAAGGAATGGATCAGAAACTTCCTAACAGTGAGGACAATTAACCAATGGAATGACTTGTTTCAGAAGCTATGAATAAAATCTGAAGGATCAACAATCTGCTTTCTGTGAATGTTCACACTGGCTATTATGGCAATTATGAGGATTGAAGGGAATTTACTTGGATATGCTGTTCTGGAAATATGAAGTTAAGGTCAGTTCTTAATGAACTTAATGAACTTAAGTTCCAGGTTTATCTGAAAATAAGCACCTCAAGTTGTTTTCTTCCGTTGCTAATAGTATCTGATCAAGTGTTGTTGGTTTTTTATAGAAATCACATGTCTGTGTCTTTCTCATATCTCAAGTGTATTCGCAGGTGTGGCCACCATGCTAGGTCCACCCTTTGGCTTTGTAGTTCCTGTTAAGTTTTAAGTTCCCCTTTCTCATTCAGAATATCTTTATATGTTATGATTTTTTCCAAGTTTACAACATTTGGATAATCAGTGCTTCCAACAGGTCAAGTTATTCTCTTGAATAACTTGGTCTGTTCTTGATACCAAATATTGCACTCATACACTTATACAATTACATGTTTTAAGTCATTATAGAATATCTAATTTTAAGAATATGGCTAATAAATGTATCCAAGAATAGTTCTTAAATTCTCCAAAACAGTTCTTAAATTCTCCAAAACAGTGGAAAAGGAAAAGGCTATTATTTACCCCTTGAAATGAATTTTGCCATTGGTGAATTACTTCAAATCTTGACAATGGAGATTGAATATGCTCATCATCTGGCTTTGTGTTTGATCCCTTCTTTGGTATTCGATACTGATAAAAAATTGCATTCACAATTGTAGATCAAAAGAAAAGAAATGGAATAGTACACGAAGAAAAAAGATTAAAGGACAAACTTACTGCATAGCATTACATATAGCGTAATATACCATTTACAAAGTCAATACACATTTCAGAATATTCATTATATAGAGAATTTTGCCTTAAACAGAGACATTACAATTCTCCTTGCATTATAATGCAGTAAATAATTCACAGATTGTTATTTATTTTATGTGCATTTATTTTCCATCCTAAGTGTTGTACCACAGTGCCAAACTTAATGAAAACTTACATTTTGTGGGTATGAAGATGATTTTCCAGATCCTTCCATAGTTGCGGCTGCACAAGACAGACAGAAAACAACACCTTTATGTATCATGTCATAATTAACACTTCAAAAAGAACTAATTAAGATTCACACAGTAACGTTAGGAGAATTATCTATTTCCCACATGTTAAAGGATGTGTATCTCTTGTGAATTAGTAGCCTTCTCTAATGATTACATTTTTTCTAAAACAGTTTATAGCTCCACGGTAACTGCAGATCATAAACTTGTGAAGATATAACATAGAGATACTTAGCGCACTGATAAACAAATTTCTTCAATGGTTCTCATCATGTTTCTTGGCCCAGTTCAGATGAACACTTGCCTTAATACCAACAATCTAAATCAGCAACATTGTTTCTTGTAAGGCAAATGTGAATTATAGCATGATATTTCTGGTACCATGTCAAGCAAAGGCATCTTTATTCTCCTAGCTCTCATATTATGTACACTTTAACATTCACTCTTATCCTTGCTATTTTTTCCCCTCCCATTCAATTGTGTCTGATTCTTCACATGGATAAGCCCCTGCAGTTTCCTTGGTAAGGTTTCCAGCAGCAGTTTGCCATTGCCTATTCCTATGGCTAAAATGAAATGACTGGCTCAAACTCACCCAGCTGGCTCCGTGTCCAGAGGCGACCAGAACTCAGCATCTGGTTCTAGTCTGATATCTTATTCATTACACCAAACTGGCTCTAATATTGCCATAGATAGTTTTAACCAATCTTATTTCTGCTATTTTATGGGTTCAGACTTATTCTTTGTAAATCACGCATTTTACATGCTCTTTAAAGTTTTTTAACTTGTGCCTTCAAATTTGGTACTGATAAAATCTGTTTTATAAATTTTTGGAGTTTGAAACTAAAATAAAATGACTTACAAATTTGATCATCCAAATGGTTTTTCATAAAGAAGGCAACTAAATGAGTGATACTGGTGTTACTCAGTGATCATGTTGTTTTATGCCAAGAAGTGACATGCACTGCTGTAGTTTTTAATCACAGATAAAATAAACATTAATTAGTAGTAGCTAGGAGTGACTTGTCTGTAGCATCAAGATTATGAGAAGTGATAGTATAGCTTTATACCACACTAGTGAGGCCAAACTTTGAATACTATGTTAATAGTATTCACTAGTTGTAATCACTAGTTGTGATTACCACTCAACCCAAAAAATACGTTGAGACCCTGGAAAGAGTGCAGAGAACAGCAACAGAGAGGATCAAGGGTCTGAGCTAGGAACGTCCAGCCTATCAAAGAGAAAGTGTGAAGGAGCTGCCAGATAACGACTCTGATGAGGATGAGCCAGGTTGGGGGTCATCAAAAAGGGGTGATCTGGTGTATCAGGTGGTTTGGGAACTCAGTACCTGAAAGGAAGGTATTCCTGGAAACATTGGGAAGTGGGGCGAGTGAATCTCTGGACAGGCAGACACCCACGCAAGCAGGAATGGAGATGCACAACTGCCACTAGTCAGCTTAGAAGAGTGATCTGTGACAAGACCAGCTGATAAGGCCCAACAACTCTGATGAGAAACAGTTGCTGCCCCTGCCCAATCCACGGATGAGAAGAGCTGAACACCGAGAGGCACAAGCAGACTCGGCAGAGGCTACTCACAAGGAGGCAGCCGTACCCCTCCTAAGAAGCACCAGTTGGGTTGATTTAAGCAGGTAGAGGGAGTTGGATGGTTGTCAGAGACAACTGTTTTGTTTTTTCAGTGTGACATCTTCTGCTTCTTGCCTTGCTTCTTTGCTTCATCTCAGTATTTGTTCCTGTGCCATGGTTCCTGTATGTTCCTGGGACTCATATTCGGACTTGGACTTTCTTAGGGGAAACCTGCTCTTGGCATCATTGTCTTTTAGAACCACTGAAGCCAAAATGTTGGCACCCTTTTTGGTTTGCTTGCTGTCAATTTGCCTCTGTTAGCTTCATGCCTGTGCCTCGCTACTTTGTGACCAGCCAGCCATCTCATTGTTCCCTCCATTAATCACACTCTATTGGCAAACTCCTGTTGTTCTTGTTAGAAGACGTGTAGTCACCAAGGTCTCTACAAATTGTGGGAAATTGACACGGGGTTTTGGGGAATGCTATACAGATGTTAGTTGTGAAATAAACATAATAAATCCCTCCTATGTGCTACTTGTCTGAACTTGATATCTGTATCCAGTACTTGAGGGGCTGTCATAGAGAAGAGACAATTGACTTGCTCTCTGTAGCACCAGAGGGCAGGAGAAGTAGTATTGGATGGAAGCTTATTAAAGACAGATTCAACCTAGAAGTAAGGAGAAATTTTCTGACAGCAAGAACAGTTAAGCAATGGAATACCTTGCCTTTCAGTGTTGTGACTGCTCCATCACTGGAGGTTTTCAAAAATCATTTGACAAGGAAAGTATGAGGAAGGAAAGTATGCTCTTGCGATGAACAGAGCATTGGACATAGAAGACCCATGAGATCCCTTCCAGCCCTATGATTCTAAGTTCCACTGGTGTTATAATGATACTCTGTTTTAACTCAATGTCCAGCATTGTAATTATTTCACAGATACAGTTTTTTCTGCTTAAACAAAAGGCAAATGAAATTGTAGCTGTCTTAAGTACAGAGAAATCATTGCAGTTTTTTGATCAGCAGAACTAGTAACAACTTAAGCAAATAAACTCTAGTAACTGTTTCCAGAGTCAGAAAGACGAATAAAGATAAGACATCTTCTTATTTATAATATGCTTTCACTATAAAAACATTTTCTAGTGGGAAGGAAGCCACTCAATTCATGACTTAAGCTTAGGAGATTTAATTAATGTGCTATGTCTGAATACACGACAGAACTAAAGCTGAGATGGAATCCAATTTGAAGAAAAAAAGTAATTAAGCTCTCCTTTTGCCTTTAACTTATGCATACATGCAAATTATGTTTACTGATTTGATTTAATAAGCAAATTATGGTCAATTAAAATGAATAATATTGTTTGTAATGTTTGTAAAGATGCACTGATAGATATCTGCTGTAAGAAGGAACGGAAGTTCCGATGTTATTTGTAAGTGTTGTGTATGTTTTTGACAATGTGTATAAGTGTTTACAATAAAAAAAAATTGAAAAAATAAAACAAAATGAATAATAAATTAAGCTCTGTAAACAAAAAAAGCGAGAGAGAACTAAGCACTTTTATTGTCCATTGTTAAAAATGTTTAGGGTTGAACATTTCAACTGCTCACTCAATGCCTTTATTTCATTCCTTGGATATCTCATGATGTTTGTGTGTGTAAAAGAAAGTTGAGGTTCCCATTTTCTTTTATTAGTTTAATGACAGAACCATGATTATGGTAAACAAACTTTTACAAATCATAATTTTAAACTGAATTAAGAAAGAACTCAGCCTGAATATTACCACTTTATTCACTGTCTCTGTGTTATGCTAACCTAATCAAAAACAGTTTAGTGTGCAAACCTAATGTCTCAGGCCAGCAGTTAAAAAATAGGATAAAGTGAGATGCAATTTCCCTCACCTTTAGAAAGATAAAATATATAGTATATATATTTTAGTATATACTATCTATCTATGTATCTATGTATCTATGTATCTGTGTATCTGTGTATCTAGGTATCTATCTATCTATCTATCTATCTATCTATCTATCTATCTATCTATCTATCTATCTATCTATCTATCTATCTATCTATCTATCTATCTAATCTATCTATCTATCTATCTATCTATCTATCTATCTATCTATCTATCTATCTATCTATCTATCTATCTATCTATCTATCTATCTATCTATCTATCTATCTATCTATCTATCTATCTATCTATCTATCAATATACCTGTAGTAATATATAGTACATCACTCCTGACATATGGTTTAATTCTTAAGATCGTATTTTATAATTGATGAATAACTGGAGCTTAAACAGCTTAAATTATGGCAGGTGAAGTATAGCACATCGGAAGCCATGATCCTAAGAAATTCTTCCTAAATATATTTATTAAATGTATGGTTCCCAAAAGAACCGATAACAGCCATTCATTTATTCATTCATTTAGACTGGCTTATATCCTGCTCTAATAGTCAACAAAGTGAGTATTCACTTAGATATATGAGTTTATGTAGTAAATCTTTCATTGGAAGAAATATACAGGTCCAGTTCCAAGTCAGGAGAAAGGCAATGGAAATAAAATGGAGGTTAGAGGCAGATTGGAAAGGTAGGTCCCCATTATTGATGAAGAGAACCACCAACCACATGTGATTCTGTGACAGCTAACAAAATAGAGCTTAGAGGGGTGAGTTTTATACCCTCTGGATTCCTATGGGCTCATATAGGAATCATGGCTGGCTCTATAGCGGGAGTATCAAACTAGTGGCCTGCTGGCCAGATGCATCACGCACAGGCCATGCCCACTTCAGCTATACAAAAGGAAAAATCATCACAAAATGTTACATGATGGCAACGTGAGGCCAGGAGTTTTGACACCCGTGCACTATAAGCAAAAGGGGAAATGCAAATCTTAGGTGTTTGTCTGAACTAATTTTGTCAACCTTTGGCTTGATTGTGTTGCTTATCTGAAGTTTCTGCCTGACCCAATCCTTTAGGGAAAATATTCTATCCTTCCTTTTTAATATCCCCCCAAATATTTCATTTTTCTGAGGGGGGGGGGTTTCCCACACTTTCCTTATGACATGCTATAATAAAAATTTTAGTTTTGTGGAATTTCTGCAAGATGATAACATTCAAGCATCATATGGGAAAAAATATTCTATAGAGTAGCATTGTTAGCACAAGCCTAATCAAAGAGGAAAAAGGTTAATATCCCTCATATTGACAAATATTAGGGGGAGGGAAAATCAAGTGGCACACAAGATTAATATTGGTGAATACAATTACTATCCTTAAGTATTGCTAAAGGAACATTTAGCATATAACAAAGGAAGATTTGCAATATACAACATTTGCATCTATCCCTGCATTTCCTGGTCCATGGGGTTAACGTCAGTTATTTTGGTCTACCCTTCTATGTACTGCCAGGTGAGGGATAATACCCACGCATCAAAAACACAAGGTCTAACTCACGCCAACTGTTGACAAAATAAAGAACCTGTTACAAATTCTGCGTTCACTGCAGCAACTTACACGGAGTCCCTTATTAACAAAAACTGAATCACTAAGGAAACGAACAGGATGAGACTAACGGCAGCAACGTATACCTTTATAATGTAATAAAAACGTACACTTGTGTTCGTCGGGGTGTGCGTTTCTTTCTGAATATAGAAAATGCACAAACATCCGAACTGGGATCCGGAAGGAACAGAACGGGCTTCATACCCATAAAAAACACGGAGGTAACCGTACTGTAGTTACCATCTATCCACCAAGGGACAGGCACTATTAGCCTGCCCACCTCGCCGTTTACGGGGGACGCACCATATTGCCCTGCCGAATGCTTCAACGCCCTCCGCAGAGCTGCCTCCAAGGCTACCCCCGAAGAATCCACCGTCCTCCCGAAGGAAGGCCCGCAAACCGCCCTAACTGCGATCCACCAGCCTGCCGATGTTTCTTTTTCCCTTCTCACCTGATCCGATTGAAGCCCCGCTACCCCTCCAACTGCGATCGCCTTTGTTGATTCGGATCGCCACCGGCAGACCGCTGCGCCGCCTCGCGTAGCATTTCGCCCCCCAACTTCCGGTAGAGGCGCCGCCCTTCGGCGCGATGTGGCCTCGAAAATCGTTGCGGGGGTTGAAAGCTGTCGCTAGAGGCTGCAGTCCAGATGGGTCCTGGGGCATCCGGGGGCAGAGTTGCTGCGGAGATGTTTTGCGTTTCAGGGCGCTTCGGCTCCGCCCTCGCTCTCTGCCATCTAAGTACGTAGTGTAAGTCCTCCAAAGGAAGGCGTCGTTTTGCTCTTCGCCAAAACTGGGATTCAATCCTGGCGTATTTTTTTTTAAATAAAACGATTTCCAATTAAGGATATTGAAAAATGGGGTTTTAATCCGTTACAGAGAAAATTGGGGGGGAAATAGCTGAAAATCCCACATGAGCTGTGGAGTGGAAAATAAACTCCTCCGCAATACCAAGTCTAAAAACCAAGCGACTTTGTATGACCTGCAATTGGATGGAGTAAAAGAGGTGTTCTGTAAATTGGTCAATTTGAGTGTAAATTATATTTAGTGCACTTTACAGAGCCTGGTATGTATAGAATTGTGGTTCAAAAGATTGAGTTAAGCTTAAAAAATAGTTGAGCATAAGAATTAGCTATTGCTCTTTCTTTGAGAATATCATTACCTTCAACCCAGTATCCCATTTACCTAAACTGCTTTATTCATGTTGGTTTTCTTCAGAAAAAGCAACCATTCTTAGACTGTTCTTTAATTATGAGTTGGTAAAAATGCAAATCAAGATAATCAGTACAGCTGATTCAAGAAATAACCATCTATCTTTTACCAGAAATCAATTTAGAACCGTCTACTGCCCCATACATCCCTTCGACCGATCCGCTCCGAGAGGGTCTTCTCTGGGTGCCGTCGGCCGGGCAATGCCGGTTGGCGACGCCCAGGGGAAGGGCCTTCTCTGTGGTGGGCCCAATCTTCTGGAACGACCTGCCTCCCGAACTCCGCGTCACCTCGGACCTCCGCCTCGGACCTCCGCCAGTGCTTAAAAACGCACTTCTTCCACCAAACCGGCCTGGCGTGAACCACCCTATACCGACTGAGTTTTAGTTTGCCAAAGTTTTAATTAGTGGGATTTTAATTATGTTTTAGCACAGGGTTTTGAGTTTAATGTTGTTTTAGGATAATTTATAGTATTTTGTATATTTGTAGTTGTTTTTAATTCTCCTGTGCGCTGCCCCGGGTCCCTCTGTGGTGAGATGGGTGCGGGATATAAGTATGAAAATAAAGAAAGAAAGAACATCTGTTGTTCTTAAGTTAAAATCTCTCATTCTGGGGCTTCTAGATGGATAGACTGATATTACTGATAAATGGGCTTTAGTCTCACTAAAAATTTATCCAATTATTGCTGTACTGTGGCAATTGTAATGAAGAGAGGCATTCTTTCTCCATAATGATAGTTAGTGACTAAAACAGATTTTTAGTGGAAAGGAAAAAATATAAGAAATAAATTAGAAATAGAAAACCTGTAAATGGAAGATGACTTTTTTGCGTTTGCATTCTTTCCTTTGTGAACCAAAGCAATTATAAAATAAGGTAACCCATAAAAGCACTCAACTTTAATCAAACTTTTAAAATCCCAATATTGTAAGTTATTTTTCCAGATTTAATAATTATTATCACTGAAGTGATTTGGTTAAACTTTTCAGCTAGTTTGCAGTCTCTTATGGCTGGCTTTAGATATTTTCCCCATTGCCTTTGTTCACTGTCTTGGAAGGTATAATTTTCTTAGCAATTATAAATAATTCTAAATTGTGCACATGCATATCTTTCCTAGACAGTTGTGTTTAGATACATATTTTAGATACATATAGATTTGTAGCCCTTAATTCAGAAGTACCCATTAAATGCTCTACATAAAATATCCCAAAGGTGTTTTTAAGAGGCAACTGAAGATGTTTTGCTTTTCATCCAAGAAGCTTCTTTAGCTCTGACTGGATAGTGGGGAATGGAAGGATTTATATTCCTTAAAGACAGCTGGTCATTTGCATTCTTTTAGAGAGTCCTTAAAGCTACTTGGAGGTTTGTCGGTGTTCTCAGGTCACCTGAGTAGTGCAATGGGGTGGAGCCTTCTTGAAACTGCTGAAAGTACTATATTGTGGAGCTGTGTTTTCTGCAGGGTGTGTTCTGCCCTGCGTCCCTTCATTATTGAATACAGGTGCAGACTGCTAGGAATGAGTCTGTGTCTGTGCCTCCATCTCAAACTGAAGCGCAAATGGTTCCTGAGTCTGCATTTTTTTCTGGAAATCCATTCATACTCCTGTGCCATACTTGGGTGTTCATTCCAAAGTGCATAACTAAATTTCTGTGGAGATTCTTAGTCATCCAGGTCATGGTTGTCCCAAAGATGCTTTTTCAAGAGGCAACTAGACTTTCTTGTTTTTCTTTGAAGACGTTTCGCTTTTTATCCAAGAATGCAAATGATCTGCAAATAATATAAATCCCTTCATTCCCCACCATCCAGTAAGAGCTCGATGAGAAGCCAAAGAAAAACAAAGTCCAGTTGCTTCTTGAAAAAGCATCTTTGGGACAACCATGACCTGGATAACTGAGAATCTCCAGACATCTACCTTACATAAAATACATTAAAAATAATAGATAAACATAGGCACGAGTTTACATTTTTATGAATTGTTAATGTACATTTTTTTATTTCAACAAAGCTGGAAAATACAACAATTAACAAAGGAGTGGTGTAAACATTTCTAGCATAATTATTATATTTTAAATATGAGGCAGATAAAAATAATTGTCTCAATACAACAATTTTAAAATTCAATTTTAACAATACATTTTTAAGTCTACTTCAGTGTAACACTATTTTCAAGTGTAAGCACATCATATAGATCTAAAAAATGTATTTTGATTTTAAAAAGGAACAACAATGTAAAAAAAAACTATAATAGCTTCTGTCACTGCAGCCAAACTAGTATTGGAAAACAACAGAGTTCTACAACTCATCACTCTGCCTGGGTCTTATTTAAAGAGGTTCCTGAAGATTAGTAGATGAAAGTGTATCCAGAGATCTTTGCATTATTCAAGCAAAATGAATGTATGATTTGCACATACATTCAAGTTTATACAAATTTTGTATGTGTTAGAGCAGACTAGCAATTAAAATATGTATTTTCTACAACATATTTTTATGTATTTTCTACAACAAAGATAAAAACATTATGGTATTTGATAATTAGATTTGTTATCACTATATTGGGTGTTTCTATTAGAATTTGATATTCTATATTGGATACTTTTAAGGATTATATTTAAACTTAAAATTAGTTATTTTGTTACATAATTTTAGTGTTTCTTGGACTCTTTATTATGTATATTGTTTATATGTTGTTTTTGTTTTAATTTAGAGTAAGAGGTTATTTTATTATACTCTCTGAACTTGTTTGCTTGCTTGCAGGCATTTCGTTACCCAACAAGGTATCATCTTCAGTGTGATAACACTAGTAACGTTTATTTTAGCATTTAGGTCTGGCCAACTGAAAGTATCTCTGCTTTAAGTTTCTTGAAGTAGAAAGAGCAGAAATAAACAGCAAGTTCTAGCCATAGATACTATATGTATTTCTGAGTCATGCTGATTTCAGAGGAAGATGAGAGATAATTGCATGCTTAACTCCTCCGCTTGGGTCAATATGATTGTATTACTTTTCAGATGTTTCATAATCATATTCCTAGAGGTTATAGTTCTAATACAATTTTACTGTTGTTTGACAATATTTGAAAAGCAATATTGTGTTTTTAATAAAGGTACATTTTTAAAAATAAAACTGTTAGAGAAACTTGAAAACTTTTAAGAAGTAAAAGATGTTTTAACATAATTTCTTTATTTATAGTGGCTACAAATGATTGAAGATGTGAGCTTCAGGAAACTAATAAATAATTCAGAGTGCCCAGAAAAACTTAAATACAACTTTAACAAAAATGGTGAGCTTAGGCGTGTAGACACTAATGAACCTTTTGTTTTTCATTATGAGAATTCATATAAAGATAATCACAAACGTTACCAAATTCTTGGACAGTTAATAACTCAGTATGTTTATGAGCTCCTTGAAAAAGTTTGCAGTCTGCAGAAGATTTACATCCCAACATGCATGACAGACAGCAAAATTTGTAGTTTTTTTTTCGTGAGTGAGAATGCATTGACAAATAGTTCAACTTTACTTGTACTTCTTCAAGATCAAGGGACATTTCGTGCAGGTCAGTGGGCACAAAAGTCAATAATACATGAAGGCCTTCAACAGGGATCTCAGATACCTTTCATTACAATGGCTCTACAGTGCTCTTGGGGAGTGATTGTTTTAAATCCTAATGACAATTTTGTAGATCTGAAAATAGAACCAGAATGTTTAAGCCTTGTGGAGAACGATGCTGTTTCTCTAAATTTCTCATGGGTAGTCCCAAAGAGAAACAGTAGTAATCCCGAAGAACATACAACCTATGTTTGGGATCACTTCATTTCAAAGGCTTCTTCTAGAAATGTGGCCTTCGTTGCCCATGGCTATGGGGGATTGATTTTTATCAACTTACTCATGCAAAGAACTTTGGAAGTGATGAACAAAGTGTATGCCGTTGCACTTATTGATTCTAAACATCACATGAAACATCAGATACAAGGCAATTCTGAGGTACAAACATGGATACGGAAGCACTGTCAAGAGTGGGTATCAAATAATAAGCCTAAAGATAGGTCAGTAGACTACCTTATGAAAATGGATTGTCCTATAGTCTCCACCGGATCTGAAGAGTACAATATGGCTCCATCCTCTAGCCTGCAGTCCATCTTCAAGTATCTAAAGAATGCACTGAAAACTAGTACTAAAGATAATTTCAGCCAATCACCTATTGCAACAAGGAGCAAAAATGCCATGAAAAAAAATTAAGAATATATGTTTTTCATACTTTCTTCTGTCAGAAAAAAAATGTATTCGATGTAAATGCCTAGGCACACTCTTATTTTATTTAATATTTTATTTCTTTTCTTCCCCTTTGGCTGAAGCTGATATTATGTTATATAAGGTGCAATTTTGAATTCCACAGTCAGGCTTTATTTTAGTTGTTGAAAGGATACTTTGTACAAATTTGTAATTTAGTGACAGTTTTTCTTTCAATGTCTTACAAATAAATTCTTTGACTAAGCTTTTAAAAAACTGTTCTTTAATCTGAACCCTCAGTAAAACAATGAAAATGTAAATAGGATAAACATCAGAAATAGGCTTAAAATCTTGTTTGAAATATTAGTCAATTACTTGTACTTCAAATTAGCATAATTCTGAATGTTTTAAACCTCAGAGTACATGTATAGTATATATTCATATCTGCATAGAAATGTTGAACGTTTCACAAAAATTACTGCTTAAAATTATATCTATTTGACAGTGTCACATCAAATTTGATTGATCTTACTTTAAAAATATACAATTTTTTTAAAGTTACTTTTAAAAATCCCCTTTCTCTAGGTTATTATCTACATTTTCAGTTCCATTTTACTTGAATAATGTTCTTTTGATTCAGGTTGGATTTAAATTACAATTTCAGTCATGAACCAGCATTAAAATAAAGTAACAAATTAAAATACACAAACTTTATATAAAAGTATCAACTTTCTAAAAAGAATGAAAATACAGGTTGAAAAGATGGACCCTTGGGGCGTTTTTGCAGGATTGTAAAAAATGTAGACTACAGAAAATGCATGCTACAACCTAGAGATGACAAAATAGACTGAATCCCAAAACAATCACCAGATGACTGATATATTGAAAAATTGAGTGTCTGGCAATCACTTCTGAGAATCATGCATATACTCAGACAACTTGAGTCTAGATGATTTAGGGTTACTGATAATAATCAGCATGTTATATGTCCTCTAGGAACTGGCAGACAGTGCAGCCAATTCCCAGAGGAACAGACAAAATGCTACCTTCCAAATAGTCTTCAAACAATCTTCTACTGCATTTTGAATATGAAGAAGTTTCTAAGCTAGTTACTGCAAAGCAATCTGATATAACCTGAGAAAACAGGATATAGGAGGATTCTAAAACTACTAATCACGGGTGTCAAACTTGTTGCCATTGTCAAACAACATTGCCATTGTGTGATGTTTCATGATGGTTTTCCCATTCAGAGCTGGGATGGGCATGGCCTGCACATGACGCATCCAACCCAAAGGCCGCCAGTTTGACAGCCCTGATCTAGATCACGACCCTTCAAAATAAACACCTCTGCTTTGTCTGATTTTAATTTCATTTTATTATCCTGCATCAAGCTTACAGTATTATCCCCTGTGGACATACATTTCAAAAAACATTGCCCCTTCTCGTGACTGAAATAGAGAAAAAAGATTTGGGTATCACCAACCTTTCTTTAATGCCTAGCACCAAGCTTTAGACTAACACAGTCTGTTAGTCTTACAGAAATTACTGATAAATCATCTATTAGACTAAGGCTGTCTTCAGGTTAGTTTGAAATATATCTAGATAATCTTTCTTGAATCTGATTAGCCACAACCTGTTTATATTTCACAAATATAGGAGGCTAACCTACAATTTAAGAGAGATATAGTAAGAATTATTAAGGTCTAAACAAGGCATCCTGTCCTTTCTCAATGGAATATTATGTCAGCTAGGCCACAGTGAACACATGGGAAAGAATACAAATAGGCAGTGAATAGTACCATTCCAAGCAGCTTTCCCATATTCCCCAAAATTACAAATTTATCCAATATTAATCTTACAAATTACTAAAAACACATTACTGTAACTGACTCTAGAATTTGAGTTTTCTCAGCTGCAAAGGTTTTTTTTCAAAGATCCCATTAAAAATATCACAGTAAGTTATAGCTCCTTAGAGAAAATCTTAATAACTATGAAAAATAATGGAAATTGGAAGGAAGCTCTAGAGTTTGTTCCAAAAAGAAAGCACGAAGGTTTTTTAGCAACAGTCTTTGCAACAGTTTATTCATAGACAAAAGAATAGAAAAATCTCTGAGCAAAACTTTAAAAAAAAAACTATTGGTAGAGGAGCTCTCTAAGAAACGTTTGTGGAATGGATTATGGGAAGAATAGTGTGTAAATCATCGTTATGACTAGTATAAATTTCATGTAAATAACATTGTTCCTCAGAAACCTTTCAACTTCTACAGACTAAAGAACATGTAGTTTTAGTACAGGAGGACTCTGTAAATATATAGGAAGCATCATTTCTGATTACTGAGAAAATCTCTGTAATACACAATGGAGCTGAAAAACATGTTCTGTTAGCTTAAAGGCAATAACAGTAATCGTTAATGTGTGTCTGTCACTAACTCCAATGTAATATGGTATACGCTTTTTCTCTGTTTCCCATTGCATTGCATCATACAACAAAGTTATGTAAATGTAATTTGCCAATTTTGATAGAGAGGAATATGTGGTTACTGGGAATTTTGCTTAACAACAAAGAGCTCAAATTACTGTAAGTGTTCTGATTTTATGCAGGATTTAATACTATGTGAGGAATGTAGCTATTAAAAAAAGTGAATTGTGTGGTTGATCTTTTTATTTTAGAGAAAAAAAATTGAATACTCAATTGTTTCAATTGTTACAGTATTATTTTAAAAGTTAGAATTATTAAATATAAAGGGCTACTTACTAAAACATATTTTAAATGTTTTTGATCTAATTATTTTATAATTGCATTTACCTTGTCTTTTGATCAAATGATCTAAAAGTAAAAGGTGATTTGCCACATTTTTAAACACACCAAGCATACAGTGCAAAAGTATTAATAATGTTTAAAATAGAGCAACATTGTGAATTTCTGGAATGCACCAGAAATGTATTGTGGGATTTGGCACCAAGATTTGAATCTATATGAAATCTCTTGGAGAGATAAATTGTTGCTTCAAGGCTCAATGGGAGATGGTGTAAATTTCCCATGTTGGTCCCTGAAGGCCATCAAGGAAAAACACACTCAAACTTTATTCTATATTACAGAATGGTTGTTAAATTATAAACCTTCTGATTCCAAGATTGTATCATCCTTGACTCTTTACTGGGCTGTACTCCCTGTAATGCAAATTTGCAACCTCGGATCTTTCTGAACAATCAGCTCCTACACACAGCATGACCAGGAGGGCCTTTGATAAACCAGTTGGAACTTTACCTGGAATATAATACCCTGAGGAGGATCACGCCTTTGTCATCTTCTGATTAGATTAACATGGGGCTGCCCTTGAACACTACCCAGAAGTTTCAGGTGGTCCAAAATGCAGCAACCCAATTTGGTCTAGTCGTTAAGGCACCAGGCTACAAAGCGGAAACCATGAGTTCAAGTCCCACCTTAGCCATGAAAGCCAGTTAGGACACTTTGTTAATCACTCTCTGTCCTATTTACTGCACAGAGTTGCTGTGGGGAAAATAGGAGGTGGTATGTTGGACAAGTTTACAGCCAAGGCAGGATACAAATAAATAAACAAACCTGTGGGCTCTGGTCTTGGTACTGTAGAGTTGCACTGGTTGGAGTCAGTTTCTCAGTGAGCTTTAAAGCTCTGAATATTTAAGACACTCGTCTTTCCCAAATGTATTGTGTCTTATCTAGATGACCACAAAATCTACAAAAGATCCTTACCTATCAGTCATTATGGCAGAAGGGTGGCCTAATATTAGGTATTCTCAACCGCAGCTCTCTTATGGAATAGTTGTCCACTGAGCTGAATATGTCCCTCCTTGTGACAATCTTGGAAGCTTGTAAGAGAGTGTGTGTGTGCGTGCCACTCTATCTACATATCTAAACCCTACCTAGAGTCAATATATACATACATGTATATGCTGTTGTCCTAGGCTTCCTGAAATAAAAAACACATACTTCGTCCCAAAAACCCTCTTTTTATTTCAAAGGCTGAGAATTAAGTTCATTCACAGCCTGTAACGAGTCACAAATAGTTGTAAAGAATCTGACAATAGTCTGTCAAAGTCTTTTGGGATAAGGCTGATAAGCACCCACCTTGATCTTCCTTGAAACACTGTCAAAGACGTAATTGGCAATTAGCTTGAAAGACCAGAGTCAAAACGGAGCTTCAGAATTTAAACTGACCAGAACGAACAAAATTGCTTCCTGCAAAGGCTCACCTTTATGTCCTATGGCAGGGGCCAACCACCTTCAAGCTTTACTTCCAAATTGTCTCTTGTCTTAACTGTTCTTGCCTTCTGGCAGCTCTACGCATGCACGCTCTGGGAACAGGTTCCTCCTGTTCCTCTGCCTCGCTGGTGTCCGACTCTGGAGGCTCAAGAGGCAGCACATAATTCCCAGATGGCCCAATGCACAGCCTTTGTCCAAGCCTTCCCCAGACTCCAGGACTGGCCAATGCTCCTCCCCAACCTCCTCACTGCAACTCTGCTGCCAGCTCCGCAGGCGGACCACAACGTGTGTATGTATGTATGTATACAGATCTATGCATTTTTCTTATTGTTATTATTAAAATGGAATTGCACAAATAGATAAACTAGCAACTCCCTCTGGCAGCTGCATCCATGACATGATTCCATTTTTAAAAGTCAAAGATTTTAGCCTTACATCTCTCACATGGGCTCCAAATTCTGGCTGAGAAAAATAGTTTTAGAGCTAAAACTTATCAGTACAGGCAGGACAAAGGCAAAAATATTAACAGCAATTACATACATACTTATTTTATTAAATAATATAATTAAATATAACTATCTCTAGGTCAAAAAGAAAAGGGAGAACAAACGAGTGGTTTCTACAACTGGGCTCACACGTTGTGATTTATTTATAATTTATTTAATGTTAATCTATAAAATGATTTATTTGGTTTTGTCTTTTAATCTTGTGTAAAAAAGTTTCTATTATTGTTTATAAGCTGCTCAAAAAAAATAAAGGGAACACAAATAAGACATACTAGATCTGAATGAATGAAATATTCTTATTAAATACGTTGTTCATTACATAGTTGAATGTGCTGACAACAAAATCACACAAAAATTATCAATGGAAATCAAATTGAGCAACCAATGGAGATCTGGATTTGGAGTTACAGCCAAAAGTAATGTGGAAAACAACACTACAGACTGATCCAACTTTGATGTAATGTCCTTAAAATAAGTCAAAATGAGGCTCAGTGTGTGGCCTCCATGTGCCTGTATGACCTCCCTACAACGCCCTACAACACCTGGGCATGCCCCTGATGAGGTGCTGGATGGTCTCCTGAGGGATCTCCTCCCACACCTGGACTAAAGCATCTCCCAACTCCTGGACAATCTGGTTGGTGGATAGAGCGAGACATGATGTCCCAGAAGTACTCAATTGGATTCAGGTCTGGGGAACGGGTGGGCCAGTCCATAGCATCAATGCCTTCGTCTTGCAGGAACTGCTGACATACTCCAGCCACATGAGGTCTAGCATTGTCTTGTCTTAGGACGAACCCAAGGCCAACCGCACCAGCATATGGTCTCACAAGGGGTCCAAGGATCTCATCTCGGTACCTAATGGCAGTCAGGTTACCTCTGGCGAGCACATAAAGGGCTGTGCGGCCCCCTAAAGAAATGCCACCCCACACCATTACTGACCCACTGCCAAACCGGTCATGCTGGAGGATGTTGCAGGCAACAAAATGTTCTCCATGGCATCTCCAGACCATGTCACATCTGTCACATGTCTCAGTGTGAACCTGCTTTCATCTGTGAAGAGCACAGGGCACCAGTAGCAAAGTTGCCAATCTTGGTGTTCTCTAGCAAATACCAAACATCCTGCACGGTGTTGGGCTAAGCACAACCCCCACCTGTGAACGTCGGGCCCTCATACCACCTTCATGGAGTCTCTTTCTGACTGTTTGAGCAGCCACTGTGCAGGGCTCTGGCAGTGCTCCTCCTGTCCCTCTTTGCACAAAGGTGGAGGTAGAGGTCCTGCTGCTGGGTTGTTGCCCTCCTATGGTCTCCTTCATAACTCCCGATGTAGTGGCCTGTCTCCTGGTAGCACCTCCATGCTCTGGGCACTACGCTGACAGACAAACAAATCTTCTTGCCACATTGATGTGCCATCCTGGATGAGCTGCACTACCTGAGCCACTTGTGTGTGTTGTAGACTCCATCTCATGCTACTACTAGAGTGAAAGCACCGCCAGCATGCAAAAGTGACCATACCATCAGCCAGAAAGCATAGGAACTGAGAAGTTGTCTGTGGTCATCACCTGCAGAACCACTCCTTCATTGGGGATGTCTTGCTAACTGCCTATGCTTTCTACCTGTTGTCTATTCCATCTGCACAACAGCATGTGGAATTGATTGTCAATCAGTGTTGCTACCTAAGTGGACAGTTTGATTTCACAGAAGTGTGATTGACTTGAAGTTACATTATGTTGTTTAAGTGTTCCCTTTTATTTTTTTGAGCAGTGTAATTCAAGGCATTTTACTTGTCTGCTTTAGAGCAGGTTCCTTTATTTAACGAATAGTTAAGATATAGGCTATAAGCTAATAACAATAGAAAGTCAGCAACTTGTTGACATATATAACTTTAAGGAAAATAATGACAGAAAATCTGTCTGTTTTGATGTTGATCAATATGATCATGCACATATTAAGATTTTTTTTTTTTTTGCTAGCTTAGTTGAGACACATGTTCAAATAAGCCTTGGCATAATCAGTGTTAAGATGTGCCCATTTCAACATTCATTTATTTCCAGAAAGGGCATTTAAATGTCTTTGTAGAGAAGTTCATACTTGGGAATATTCTTTGGATCAATTGGGCTTCGTACAATGAGTTTTCCACGCATTGCTCCACGGTAGATCACTTCAATCAAATCTATGAAGTCTTGTTTTGTTTTGAAACTTCCCACAAATTTGGTATGATCTGGAGATCTGTTTAGGAAAAATAATAATACAAAGCCAATTTTAAACAACGTTAAAACTGAAATTCAAAAATACAAGTAGTTCAAAATCTGAATCTACCAAGCTCCTCACTTTTACAAATATATGTTACCATTGTATATAACCATGCAAGATCAAATTAAAAGTTCATTCACTCTAATGTATTTCTCAAGAAATGTCATAAATGGATAATGAAACTTATAGCTTCATGACCTATGATCAGGAGTTTCAATTTAGACATTATGGCTAGCAATCAGTGACAGAGCAATACCTATTTCTGATATAAAGCTAATTTATAAGATGTGCTTTACAATATAAAATTAACCACAACTGTGTTTTATGATAGGACTATTTACATACAGATTAATTATGCCCAGTAATATGTTATATCATTTGTAATAAGACTTCATTTTCAAAAATCTAACTTGGGAAACTATAATCCAGTCTTCAGCATTAATTTCTTAACACTTTTATGGATTGATACCTTTCATCAATATAATAAACAATCTGTCAGTGTTTTAATTAATGCACTGTCCCATGCCATAATTTGCTGAATACAATTGCACGCAGAAGTTTAGACACCCCTAGTTGAACTGTATGTTTCTAACTAAACAGAAGCTGTCACAATTATTATATGATACAGGTTAAAAGTATTAAATATTTGTTAACTCTTAATGAATTTTATTTAGCTATTTCACCAACTGTTCATCCCCATAAGTCTTGCGTGGTATAAGTCATGCCAACCCATCTCTGTAACATTCAACTCACTCCTTACATATTCTGCATACAAATCCTATCTACCCTAATTAATAGGAAAAAGTGTGATAGAAAATACTTCCTGGCTTCCTGCATTCTTGTTTGATTTTGCCTTGGCATATTCTGTGACCTAATTAAATCACAGGAATTCAAACCAAAATCAACCTATATAATGGCTCTGCATAATAAACAGACTTAAGTCACAAAATAATAAAATTAATACCAACAAACATGATCACACTTAGGCTACATGTAAACCAACTTACCCATAATCCACTTTTATGTGTTGCCCATTGAAAAAGAAGACAGTTGATGGAATATAACTAATATCAAAATACTGGGTGTACACTGGAACCTTATTCACATTCACTAAATAAATTGTAGCCATTTTACTCAAATCATGAGATGTTTTTGCAAGCTGTCAAGAAACCAAAGTTGTGTGTTACACTGGATGCATGGAGAAAGGAGTCAAAGCTTTCAATAACAGCAGTGAAAAACAGAATAATTTAAACATCAATTTACTGAGATCCTTTGTGATTGAAAAGACATAAAAGTTGGATTATAATTAGATGTACTTTTCAAAATACACTAGCAATAATTGTAGCTTCGAAAGACAAGAATACTACTAAACAATCCATCCATTTAAATGATTAAAAGAGGCCTTGCTGCAGATTCTGCTAGCATCACATGTGTGTGTTTGATAAGTATAGAAGGCAGTTTCGTTCACTATGAAATATGCCAGCTCAGGAAATCTATCTGACCTCCATTTGGCACCAAATGAAAATATTTTAGGATTGGGGTGCTTGGTGCATTCTGTGCTTAGTTGTTTTCTTGCAGGCGTTTCATTACCCAAAGTAGATGAAAAATTCTGCAAGAAACCAATTGAGCTACAAATATTCTCCTTTATTTTAGGACGAGCAGATGTTTGGCGATGCACGCCGCTTAAATTCGGGGACTGCAAATAAATAAAAAGCAAATGCCGGCTTACAATGTTATCCAGCTGCAGGCAGACATGATCTTCATCTCTACCAAAGCGAAGAACCAGGACTTTCTCCGCTACGGTCTTAATCGCTTCATCCACCTCCTTTTTGCTGTTTAACTGAGGCAGCAAGAAACTCATAACGGTTGGTGAGACACGAAGGGTAGTACTACTTTGCGATAGCAAACACGCACGCGCGTTAACTTGTTTTTGCGGGGGGTGGAAACTTTCAACACAGCCCAGTGAATGACAAGGGCCTTCTCCAATCAATTCCAACTACCGCTACAGCATTTGTTTCGCTAACGGAACTATCCGTCAGAGTCTTAATTCTAGAGCGTCCGACCGGATATATTTAGGGACGGACCCATTCCGGAGCGGGTCGGCATGCTTAGATGTGCGTGTTGGTAAGTATGCGAGCTATTAGAAAGTAAGATTGTTTATTAAAATAATATGAAATTTCATCACCTAAGAAATTTCATCACCTAAGAAATTGGACTCTCAACTATAATAGATTTGGTTTTGCAAAATTAAAATTGCTGCCCCCCCCTTTGGAATTTTTCAGTAGATGGTACTCATTTTAAATATGGGATGAAGGTGATGGCTGTTTTAATGTTTAATACAATGCAATAGCAGAGTTGGAAGGGACCTTGGAGGTCATCTAGTCCAACTCCCTGCCTAGGCATGAAGCCCTATACCATTTTAGACAAATGGCTATCCAACAGCTTCTTAAAGACTTGCAGTGTTGGGGCATTCACAACTTCTAGAGGCAAGCTGTTCCACTGTTGCTGCGTTTATCAATGAAATAGAAAAAAAACCAGTGAATGAAGAAACGTTCTGTATTATTTCTGACGTTAATTAGGCATACTTAAAGTGAAATGTGGTTTATCTCTCTGAATTCCATTGAATTCAATGCGATTTCTTCTTATGCCACAGCTAGCCAGCCTTAACTGCTCTCGGAAAACCACAGCAGTGAAGCTTTAGTATTTAGATTAGAAACCACCTGAACTATCTGCACTGATAATAGTGAAAACACAGAAGAAAGATGTAGCAAACAGATATTATTGCCAAGAGAATTTTGTGCTGGTGTAGTCACCAATAGTTGTGGTGAGACCAAATGAGTCTATAATAAGTGGCCAGTATCTCACTGCAAATAATGTGGTTTATTGTAATAGACCTGCTGAGAGATGTCCATTTCTCAGTAATAAATAATAGGTGTTGATTTCATGTCTGTATAGAAGGATATATTACAATTCTAATATTAAAACCAGATTTTTGTACACATAGCTAAAAAAATATTAAATCTCTTTGGGCTTGCTTCATAGTAAGGAGAAAAATAATAATAAGCACATTGTCTGTTTTGCATTATGTTTTGTCAATGGTTTCATTAGCTTCCGTGTTTTGGGAAGGGAACTTTCTGGCATAAGCCTTTTTTCTGTATGTGACCTCATCTTTTTTAAATAATGTTTTTATTAAACATTACAATTAAAATTACAAACTAAAAAAAGAAAATAAATAAAAAGTGCAGAAAGAAGGAAAAAATAGAAAATATTTTCAGACAGGATTTCAGACAGAAACAACATTTTTACCCTTTTGAATGATGTCTGACAAGGATTAGATGACAATTGTGCATCCATCCTTGCTCTCCTTGACTTCTTTTTTGATACCATTGACCAAGGTATCCTGGATTGACTCAGAGAATTGGGAGAGGGCTACATGATGTTGTGCTAATTTGGCTTCTTTCTCAGTCAAATACATTTTTATTAGGCTATAAAGTATAAAACACAAAATCAAATAAGAGGACAGGGAAGGGGACAGGGGAAAGTAAAGTGAGGAAGGGTAGAGAAAAAAAAGAAAAAGAAACATTGACTTCCAACTCTATCTCTTGCAGTAGAATAAGGCATTAACAAAACATAACTTTTTGTTTTACCATAATAGTATGAACCAGTCATTTTATCAGTAAATCTGTGAAGCTCAAAATCAAAGTTTCATTCTTTTCCACATCAAGCATGGAGTTTGGAAGCGATTTCCATGTGGAAACAAAAGTATTTATGTTCTAATTTGGCTCCTTTCTCCAGGATTGATTGTAGTTGGTGGTGATTGGGGAAGAGATTCCACTACTGGCTCCTACAGGTCATATATTGCCATAGGATGAGATATCATCCTTATGCTGATGATACCCAATTATATATATCTGCCCATAGCAAAATAAATGCCTAGAACATGGGTATCAAACTCACTGCGTCACGTTGCTGTCACGTGACTTTTGCAACATTTTCCCCATTAGCAGAGCTGTGGTAGGCATGGTCTACACATGACACATCTAGCCCCTGGACCACCAGTTTTACACCTCTGGCCTAGAAGATGTGAGAGTCTAAATAAATATTAATGCTTTAAGTGAAGTCAAGCAGAAACCAATTTAAGTTTCTAAAAGCTGTTTTTCTTCTCTAGAACTTCAGAGTTGTGTTACTATATAAATATATCAAGTGACCAAATATTTAAAAAATAAAAGGTAATATAATTTTATAAAACATATTTTACCATAGCTATATCTCTGTGTTTTATCGTATATAAATATCTCCATTTGTTTTTCATTCACTTTACTTTTTCATTACTTTTTCATTTCTCCTGACATTCCCAGCTCTTACTGCCATACAGCAAAATTGCCTGAAGCATACATTTATATTTCAATATTCATTTCTTGCAACAAATCCTATATATTAAACAACTCATGCAGCATCCCATAAGCAAACTCCATATGCATCTTAACATGTTATTCACATCAAAATCAGTTTTCATAGTTTTGCAGCAATCATTCTTATATTTCCTTTTTTATTGACAGCTTCTTTTACTTTAATTATTATACTTAGCATCTTTTTAATACTGCTTTTTAGTGTAACTCCATATGCTTGTGCCTTACTCTGTAACATAGTTTTTTGTCTTTGTTTCTAGAAGCTTCCGTGTAATTTTCCTTACATACACTTTTAATTCATTCTATTGTGGGATGACTCTTCACGTAATAGTCCTACTAATTATCTACCTTTCATTCATTTCTTCCTTTGTCTTCTACATTCATATCCATATTCCTTTTCACTTACTGTATTTTTCGGAGTATAAGACACACCTTTTTTCCTCTAAGAAGAGGCTGAAAATCTGGGTGCATCTTATACATCGAATACAGCATTTTTTTGCCTCCCGAAACCCCACCCCCTTCACCCAAATGGCTGTGCCTAGCCTTATGGAGGCTTCCAGAGAGCTCCTGGGGGCTGGGGAGGGCAGAAATTAGCCTAAATCGCGGTGTTTTTTTGCCCCCCCCCCAGCCCCCAGCAGCACTCTATAAGCCTCCATAGGGCTATGCATTCAATTTATTTGACACAAAAATGGCCCGTTTTCGCGATAAATGGGGCGGGCTTTTGCTCGTTTTTCACACACACCCAGGAGCACTCTGCAAGCCCCCCCCCCCACCCCCAAGGCTAGTCATGCTTTTTATTTGAAGAAAAATGGCCACGTTTTCATGGAGAAAGAGCAGTTTGGGGGAGGTATGCAAAGTGCAAAAAACCCTCTTTTTTTTCCTTTCGGAAGGCTGTTTAGTTACTTGGCAACTTTAAGACTTTATACTTCAACTCCCAGAATTCTCCAGCCAGCATAGCTTGTCGACATAGCTGGCTGGAGAATTCTGGGAATTGAAGTCCACAAGTCTTAAAGGTGCTTAAAGGTTTGAGAACCCCTGAGTTAGAACACTTTTGGAAGGCTCTTTAACTGTTTCTGTGCCAGGAGAAACAAAGTTTTAAGGTTTGTCAGCGATTTCCTTCTTCAGGACATGGATAAATACACCTGGAAACATAAACCTACCTACTTTCTCTCTCTCTCTCTCTCTCTCTCTCTCTCTCTCTCTCTCTCTCCCTACCTACCTACTGTATTTCTCTCTCTATTTCTCTCTCTCTATCCTACCTACACACACACTCTCTCTCTCCCTCCCTCCCTGCTGTATTTTTCTCTCTTTCTCTCTCTTTCTATCCCTTTATCTACCTACCTACCTACTCACTCTACCTACCTACCTACTGTATTTCTCTTTCTTTCTCTCCCTCTCTCCCCCTCTATCTACCTACCTACTTTTTTTTGTAATTTGCCTCTTCAAAACCTTGGTGCGTCTTATACTCTGAAAAATATGGTAGTTTTTTGACAGTTAAAATTATATGTCTCACATTCAGAATATCTTCTTACCCATTTGTGTCTTTTATGACCCTCACTGCATTATATACAATTAAATCAACTATGAATTTTATTTTTCTCTTTTCTACTTTAACTGTGCTTTTAAACTTCCTATACTATTTCTTATTCTCTTTTGCATTGTTCATGTCTGTGTTTTTCTTTAAGTGAATAGAAAACCAGGAATTCTAGTATTCCATGACTTCTGAGTCCCTTGGCTACATTTCCTAGAGTAATTTCTGAACTAAGCACATTGGTAGCTTTTTGCCATTTCGAGAGGAGAAATACAAAAAATGGGCCCTGAGCTTTAAAATACTCTTAATTTACATACATACATAATATATATTATTTAAAAACTATGCCATGAGCTTTAAAATACTCTTAATATACATATATGTACTTTTTAAAAAGTAGGCTTGACAGTTCTGTCTACTTTGCATTACTGCCTTGGTCAGTAAGAACCTGAGCTTCTCCAAAATATGATTGAAATCATAAATATGCTAGTTTAAAATTCTTTATCTCTGGTCTTAATACTTTTATTTTCAGCCCATATATGTCATTGGCACTGCATTATTTTGCAACCTATTCAGAATCATAAGAATTGGATAGAATAAAAATGCAATAAATAAAATCAGTTTGTATTATTGATATTTATAATAATTATGAGCAATTTCAGGTTTGTTTTTCTAAAATATATTCTCTTTTCTATATATGTGTGACTGCAGGTATCTATTGGACATCACAACTCTCAATTCTGATCTTTTTCAACATGCATTTATTGAATTTGATTAGAAGATCTGCCTTCAATTTGATTGTACCAAAAATGACAAAATATGGGTTATTTTTAACAGTGCCCAGCAAAATCAGTACATGTGGAACATTGAGGATGATTTATTTGAACAAAAATATTTCAAAAAATGCTAATGAGAACATAGATCTAGATGAATGGAAAACGGTTGTGCTTTCTGGCTTGGAAAAAGAAGCATTTGAAAAAACATCGCCTGAGGAAGAGCCTAATATAGCAGCTATTAAGGAATACATTGACATGTCTAGGCGTTTAGGTAAACCTGCTCCAGAAAATATTACTGAAGAACAATTAAAGAGGCTGATTGAATATCCTTCTGTTAGTTCAAGAAATAGGTATTTGGCCTTTTTGTTTTCAAAAGAGATGAAAAAGAATGCTGAAAAAGTAAAAAAGAAAAAACAACAGGAAGAAAGGGAGGAACTTAGAAAAACAGTGGAAAATGAAGAGATAATACCAAAAAGTAGATTGTTTCGAGCCATTTGGGAATCCTCAATGGATGATACGTACAATTGGAAAGCTGCTCAAGCTATGAGTTTTGGCCAGCCTCTGATATTTGACATGGATTACAATGATATGTCAGAAAGAGAATTGCAGAATACAGTGAAACAGATGATGGAATGTGAAGGCGCAAATCGTAAATCTGTAGAACCATTCCATTTATATTACTGTAATTTTAAAGAAGATGGGCCATACCACAAAGAATTCATCAATCGTTATGGAGATGCATGGGACAACTTGTTGGTGACAGTAACAGAAAAGTCCTATGTTGAATTATTTCCAAGGGACCAGATTGTCTACTTAACTGCTGATTCTCCCACTGTAATGGAAACATTTGACCATAATAAAATCTATATAATTGGATCCCTAGTTGATAAGACAATAAGGAAGGGAGTCTCCCTTGCTCGTGCAAAGCGCTTGAAGTTGGCAACAGCACAACTTCCTCTAGAAAGATACTTTAATTGGAAAACTGGAGCCAAAGTTCTTACTCTGGATCAAATGATAATGATCTTACTAACTCTGAAGAATACTGGAAATTGGAAGGAAGCTCTAGAGTTTGTTCCCAAAAGAAAGCACGAAGGTTTTTTAGATCCATCTTTGCAACAGTTTATTCATAGACAAAAGAATAGAAGAATATCTGAGCAAAACTTTAAAAAAAAGCTATTGGTAGAGGAGCTCTCCAAGAAACGTTTGTGGAATGGATTATGGGAAGAATAGTGTGTAAATCACCCAGTTATGACTAGTATAAATTTCATGTAAAATAACATTGTTCCTCAGAAACCTTTCAACTTCTACAGACTAAAGAACATGTAGTTTTAGTACAGGAGGACTCTGTAAATATATAGGAAGCATCACTTCTGACTACTGAGAAAACCTCTGTAATACACAATGGGGCTGAAAAACATGTTCTGTTAGCTTAAAGGCAATAACAGTAATCGTTAATGTGTGTCTGTCACTAACTCCAATGTAATATGGTATATGCTTTTTCTCTGTTTCCCATTGCATTGCATCATACAACAAAGTTATGTAAATGTAATTTCCCAATTTTGATAGAGAGGAATATGTGGTTACTGGGAATTTTGCTAAACCTCAAGGAGCTCAAATTATTGTAAATGTTCTGATTTTATGTAGGATTTAATACTATGTGAGGAATGCAACTATTAAAAAAAGTGAATTGTGTGGTTGATCTTTTTATTTTAGAGAAAAAAATTTGAATACTCAAATTGTTTCAATTGTTACGGTATTATTTTAAAGTTAGAATTATTAAATATAAAGGGCTACTTACTAAAACATTTTAAATATTTTTGATCTAATTATTTTATAATTGTATTTACCTTGTCTTTTGATCAAATGATTTAAAAGTAAAAGGTGATTTGCCACAGTTTTAAACACATCAAACATACAGTGCAAAAGTATTAATAATGTTTAAAATAGAGCAACATTGTGGATATTCCATCCCAGCTTCCCATCTCCAAAAGTTAAGCTTCTTAGCTGGGCTAATCACACAAAAAAAGCAGGGTCATTTGTAATAGTTGAGTAGGAATTTATTGAAAAATACAGACTGAGGTGAAAATGGAAAGTAAAAAATTCTAGAAAAATTCAGTGACAAATTCATTTCATGAACATGTCCATCACTTAGCCAAGAGTCAACTTGAAGTAGAAGAGTGGTTCTCAACCTGTGGGTCAGGACCTCTTTGGGGGTCGAATGACCCTTTCACAGGGGTCGCCTAAGACCATTGGAAAACATACATTTTCAAAAAAAATACTGAAAACATGGTTGGGGGTCACCACAACATGAGGAACTGAATTAAAGGGTGGCAGCATTAGGAAGGTTGAGATCCACTGAAGTAGAATGAGCCCCATACATTACTTTTATCCCACCCAGAGCCCCTCTATGAGGAGATAGGCAGTTATGTTTGATTAATAATAACAATTTTCTTTTTTTCTTTTCCATCTCCTTTAATTAAACTGCATTCTTGTATTTCTTTTGATTATCTGATTGAAATTGGAGATTTTGCCTATAATTTGCAATTTGAGCTTAGTATTTGCTGATCTTGGCTACAGCTGTTGTTTGCTTTATTATTTCCAGTGCTTCCTTGCTCTTTGTTTCTAAGTGATATTTCTTGATTAGGTCTTGTTCTTGAGCTTATTTTCTTTCATCTGTGAGTATGCGCAGTAGATGAGTCCTCCTGCGATCCATAAACTTATTTTCTAGCTTGCTTGCATCTGATCTTATTTTCCAGTATGACCTTTCATTTTGGTGGCTTTGGGCTTTTTTTCTTCTTTATTGATCTTGCATCCCAGGTTTATATTTATAACTGCAGCTATGGTGTACAATAGTTGGTTTGTTTTTTTGCAGTGAGCTGGTGCTTATGTTTGGTATGGCAGTGTTGGCATCTTTTAATTCTTGTACCAGCTGTTTCTTTGGAACAAACCTCAATGCAGGGAACCGTATTCTGATGTTTTTGTGCTATTCCTGATACTAAAGTTTTTTTTAAATCATCTACTTTAGTTAGAGGACTTTGTTTTTTCTTAGGCAGAGGGTACCTGGTTTCCAAATGAATACAGTTCTATATCTCTGCTGGATTCCTCTAATACTAACTCTCCCTTGTTTACCTCAACAGTCTAAATTACTTCCGGCACGGCTTTGATTTCTCTGCCCTGCATAGACTTTTTTCAGTTCTTCCAATTCTGCTTCTGTGAATTATTATTTCATATTATAAATACGAAACATTGATCTGCTACCCTCTGTTCTCTTATTTCTGATTCTGGATGTTGCTCTTTCTAGAATTGGTGCGTTCATTTCAAATATCCTCTTGTTGCACTTGATCTGTAATAACAGATCATTATTTCTTCGTTTTCAATCATGGGATATTTGTGATGGAAGTTTCCTTCCCTTCCCCTCCTTTCCTTCCAACAGTTCTGCAGCTGCAGGACTGAATCCTGTAGCCTATTTTTCACCAGATGCCCAGGAATTCCAACATCTAGCATGGTCCTTGTTAACCTGCACGACTGAGCTGGTACAAATTTTTGTAATTTACTTTTCACCACACTTTGTTTGACTCCTCTGATGAGACCCATCCAATATGGTTGAACCTCTGCTATAGCTCTTATCTTCCTCAGAGGACATAAGCCCTACAACCACATCAAGGTAGTGCCCCACTTGGGGTGTCTGCAGTGACATATCAGTTTACAATAACAATATACAGTGAGATATACAGTGACATATCACTGCCTATTCCAGGTTCTTGGAAAGGACTTGACAGGTTGACAAATCCAGTCTGAACAGCTGGCTAATTGTGCATTGAACCACAATAATAATGTGAAAATTCTGCCATCAGAGTCTAAATTGTAGGTACTGTAGACCTCAAGCAATCCCATTTACTAAAAATGGGTACTATATTATTTGGCTTCTTTAAAGCACTCTAACTATGTGGTCATCCCTATATTCAATTTTTCATACTAATTTTTGAATTTACCCTATAATTCATTATTAATGAAATGAGATCTATATACAGATAGTCCTCAACTTATGACCACAATTGAACTCAAAATTTCTGTTCTTAAATGAGATATTTGTTAAATGAATTTGTCTCATTTTACAACATCTCTTGCCACAGTTGTTAATTTACTAACATGATTATTAAGTGAATCTGGTTTCCCCATGGACTTTGCTTGTCAGAAGGTCGCAAAAGGTAGTCACATGACCTCAGGTCACTGCAACTGTCATAAATATGAATCAGTTGCCAAGCTTCTGAATTTTTATCACATAACCATGGGGATGCTGTAATGGTCGTAAGTGTGAAAAATGGTCATCTCACTTTTTTTGTTGTAACTTTGAACAGTCACTGAATGAACTGTCGACTACCTGTATACAATGCTCAAGTGAAACTAAAGCTTGGCCACACAGAATCATAACTTTCTATGAGATCAATTGCAACTGCCTGTGCCCATCTATGGGTTTTGACCAGATATATTGTTTGCTGAAGTGAAAGTCTTAGCTGCTGACTTTGTGCTACAAATCCAATAATTCATACTTCAAAAATTCGCAAATTGATATTTTACATTCAACCCATGATTGATTGGGTTATCTTCACCTTACCAGATTCAACAATGACAGAACGTTTAATGTCTTGCCTTCAACAGAAAAGCATGTTCAGAGATGCCTTTGCTTTAAAACACCCAAGTTGAATTGTACAGCATAGTCAAGCATAAGGAAATCTGATCACAGGAAATATTTTATGACTTTTGATGTCAAAATGTGTAATTGTTTTTAAAATATTTTTATTGTACATTTTTCTGCATTTTTCATTATAATTTCAGCTTTGCAGCAACGATATACTGGTATCAGCTATTTTTACAATATACAATATACATAATATCTCTCTTATTCATACATATTCATATAGTATCATATTTATATCTATTATTTCCATAGTTCTCACATAGTTCTCTATATATTTATCATTCTGTATATTTTAATTTATACTTTTATACATTCTGTGCATAGTATTATTTACAGTAAGTATTCTTCTATCTAGCCTTGTACCTCTTAATTTCTGGTTTGTTAATCGTCTTTCCTTATTTTTCTAATGTTTACATCTATTGTCCAACCAATTATACCATATATCCCATATTAAAGTATACTGTTTCTCCTTTGTCTTAATGTCAAAACGTTTTATAATGAGTACGCCATAAAATGTTTTATAACATTTGCCAAGTTTCAATTCCATGGAAGTCATAGGCCCTGAATTTTTAAAGGGATATTTAAACAGTCTGATCAGCAATATCAGGTTTGTAATACTACAGTTCTTTTCCGACTTTTTTCGACGATAATTACAAATAATACATTTTCTTGAACCTAACCGGTTTGTCTGTCTGTGCTTGAGATAGCAACTATATGGTGACGTCGTGTCCAATCAAAAGGACCGTCGAGCAAATCAAATGTTTGCCGCAGCTCTTTAACGGCCGCCTTGACAACTGGAAGCTGCCGGGTTTCCCAAAGGAAAGGAACAAGAGCGGGGAAAGCCCTAAGAATAACTAAGTCAGCTTTAGGAAAAGAAGCTCTTTCTAGTCGTCGTCCCCCCGCCCCCTCCTTCTTGACTTTCCCGGATGGATCGCGGGAAGACTAATCTACTGCGCATACTCACGGCGCAGTAGCGGCGGGGCAGGGAGGGAGGAGGAGAAAAAAAAATGGCGGACGAGAAAGGAGGTGATGTGAAGCTGAAGCGGCCGCGGCTTGACGGAGGTAAACATACTGCGCTCATATTCCTCTTCCGCAACCGTTTTTTCCTCCCCTCAGCGAAGGTTTGAATTTAAGGCGTGAAAATTCTCCTAGGGCTGGAAGTCGAGGGATAGTTGTCTTCCCCCCCCCCCCCCCCTTTCTCGAAAGTCCGTGCGAAGCCTGGCTTTCCTATAATGCCCGTTCCTCGGCTTTTCATTTGAGCTCGGGCTTTTCCACGAAGGAGCTCGTGACCTAATCTCCGGGCAGTTTGTGTGGATCTAATCCACGTCAGAGCTCCGCAGGGTTTAGTGTAGGTTTCGCCCCTGTAGAACACGCTAGCTGGCACCTGGGTAGACTAAGTAGCGCCTTGCATGTACTGCGCGATCGGAAGACTATCTGGCCGTCACCCTCGTACACCAGCGTTGCAGATGAAGGTTGGCGCGGATAATTGCTCTTTTCAGCAACTTCAGAATGCAGTTGTTGGTGCAAGTTACTCGCTCTAGCAATACACTGTGAATGTGATCAGCACTCTTTTATAGTTATTATGAGATAAAAGGTCCGTAAAATGGCCCCATGGGAATTCAGTGGATGCTTATCTGGGCATTAGTCTCATAACATATATAAATATTAACTAAACCATATATAAATCTGATGCATAATTATTTATTTCCTTCAGGAACAACCTTTTTTGAATGTAGGCATTCAAGATGTGTTGAACTACAACACCTATAAAGCTATGCCTGATCTGTAACGATACATGTTTGCTGGTCTTATGTTATATGTAGATAACATTTATATGTTATATTACATATAAATAACATGCTAGGGAAAGAATATACTGGAGCATATCATTATGTAGTGTTATAATGTTTAATTTTCACTGATCTATCTCAATCCTGTAAATCTATGTAGGGATGAATCAATTACATTCATGCTAATAACAATAAGTGCAGCTAGTTTGGTTTCTAGAGCAAGCTTCTATAACAACTTAGTACTTGCTCAAAGTCAACTCCTCAAATGTTTATTCAAGTTGCACTGTTCCAGACTTTTGCATCAACTTGAAAGATAATCTACATTTTCCAGAGAAAAAGTAGAAGGTAGACTAGTCTTAGAGGTTGGAAAAGCAGCATAGCAACACTCAACACCCTGTCCAATTTAAAATGAAGATTACTAGTTGGATCTCCCTCTACTCTGTTGACAAAATGATGCTGGGAAAACTAAAGGATACTGGGGGTGAGTATTGGTAGAGGAATAAGAATAGTGAACTAGTTCACAACTTTTATTCCTCTACCAATACTCAACCCATTCCACTATGTACTGCAAAACCCAGTATCCTTCAGTTTAGCTCCTAGGATTTGAAAACGTACAAATCCTCATTATGTCCTTTCTATTCACACAGAACATGACATTCCCAAGCATTCAACCTGGCCGTTCAAAAGCAGTAGTCAGAAAGCACAGTTACAGACAATCCCAAGCCAGCTAATGGAGAACTGAAGTCGCTCCAGGTCAGGTGATAAGAAAGGAGAGGCAGTTACTTTAATTTCAGAAGCCTATCAGATTAATGCTTCTCTTTGCAACCTCTACAGACTCGTGAACTTCATATTTATGTGATAAATGAAGAATAAGATACCTAAGAGATCTAAAAATAAGGGATATAGGAGAAAGGAAGACAACAATCATAGTGACATCAAAAAGGGACAAAGGGACTGAATGATCTATGAGAGGTACATAGCCTCAATCTTAGGAGCTTCAGCTATAGACCCTTAAGAGTCAGGAGGATTCCCTGATTTTTATGGAGGAGAGGATCATAAGATAGGCTGAAATATAGTCCTTGTGGAATTCAGAATAAGATGCATTTTCGAATCATAACTTCATTCAGTTTGCAGCTTTCTCTCCAAGACTACTTAATGTTGACCTACTTATGACACTAAATACTCAGCAAAAATGCTAAATTCCAATATTTAATTGGAATTGGGCTCCAGCAGTCTTACACTTAGTACTCCTAAGAATTTGTGACCTCCTGCAGATCCAGCATAAATATCAATGCTGTTTGGATTGGCTAGCAATGCATAGCATGATGAACTGATAGGCATAATTCCAAATTAGTAGTCCCAAAAGAACAGAGAGGTGTTCACAAACTCAGATGAGTAAAGGACAGAGTATTGAAGTGAACCTACAGAACAGAAGTATTGTGCTTTAGTCATATGGGAATATCATATCCTAGAAGTTTCAACAGAAGCCAAATCCCTAAGGCCATGATGGCGAATCTATGACATGCGTGCCACAGGTGGCACTCGGAGCCATATTTGCCAGCATGTGAACTGTCATGTGACCTTCCAGAGGGCTGGGGGAGGCCGTTTCCGCCCTCCCAATGCTTCAGAAAAGCCTCCAGAACCTGGGGAGGGAGAACCCCCACCATGTGGGGGCATTATGAGTGCATGCGCAGGGCGGGGGGTGCATGCACAGGTGGGCAGGTCACATTGAATTGTGGGCGTGGGTGTGCACGCTGGCATGCACACACACAATTTTGGCACACCTTTACAAAAAGGTTCACGATCACTGCCCTAAGGGCAACAGATTAGCTACAGTGCATTCAGAGAGTATTCAGATGTCCTTCCCTTTTGTCAATTTAGTTATGCTGCATCCTGATTATACAGTTGTTAAAATTCATTTTTTCTCATTAGTCTACACTCAATGAACTGAAACGCAAATTTTACAAATGTCTGTGAATTTAGTAAAAAGAAAGGAAGGAAGGAAGATCACATTGGCATAAGTATTCAAACTCTTTGCACTTAAATTTAGCTCAGATCCTCCAATTTCTTTTGATCATTGCTGACATGTTGCTACACCTTGATTGGAATCGATCTGTGGTAAATTAAATTGATTGGATATGATTTGGAAAGGGTCACACCTCTCTATAGAAGGTCTCACAGCTGGCAATGCATACTGTAGTAGAGCAAAAGCCATGAGGTCAAAGGAACTGCCTGCAGAGCTCAGAGATGGGATTATTACAAAGCACAGATCTGGGGAAGGCTACACTAATTTCTGCTGTACTGAAGGTTCCTAAGAGCACAGTGGCCTCTATCATTTTCAATGGAAGACATTTGGCACAACAAAGAGCTAGTTCCCTAGTCAGACTGGGCAATCGGGAGAAGGATCTTAGTAAGAGAGGTAATCAAGAACCTGATGGTCACTCTGACTGAGCCCCAGATATCCTGTTTGGAAATTGGATGTAGTTCGAGAAGGACAACCATCACTGCAGTCCTCCGCTGATCTGGGCTTTATGACAGAGTGGCTAAATGGAAGCTTCTCATACATGCAAAACATATGAAAACACATGAAAGATTGGAGTTTGCAAAAAAGCACTTCAAGGACTCTCAGACTGTGAGGAACAGGTTTTTCTGGTTGATAAAACCAAAATGTAACTCTTTTGCCTCTATTCTAAATGTTATGACTGGAGGAAACCAAGAACCGCTCATTACCCACCTAATATCATCCCAACAGTGAAGCACGGTGGTGTCAGAATCATGCTCGGGCGGGGGGGGGGGGGGGTTTTCAGAAGCAGAGACTGGAAAACTGGTCAGGGTTGAGGGAAAGCCAAATGGAGCAAAGTGCATGCATATCCTCAATGAAAACCTATTCCACAGTGCTCAGGATCTCAGACTGGGCCGAAGGTTCACTTTCCAACATGACAACGATCCTAAGCACACAGCTAAGACAACACAGCAGTCACTTAGAAGCAACTCTGTGAATGTCCTAGAATGGCTCAACCAGAACCCTGTTTGAATCCTATCAACCATCTCTGGAGGGACTTGAAATGGCTATCCACTGAGGATCGCTGTCCAACCTGACTGAGCTTGAGAGGATTTGCAAGGAATAATGGCGGAAAATCCCCCAATCCAGGACTGCAACGCTGGTTGTGTCATACCCAAACAGACTTGAGGCTAAAATTGCTGCCAAAGGTGCTTTAATAAAGTACTGAGTGAAGGATCTGAATATTTATGCCAATGCGATATTTCAATGTTTTTTAAAATAAATTTACACATGTTTCTAAAATTCTTTTTTTACTTCGTCATTATGGGATACTGAGTATATAGATTAATGAGGAAAAAATGAATTTCTACAACTGTAGAAACCGGATGCAGCATAACAAAATTGACAAAAGGAAGGAGGTCTGAATACTTTCTGAATGCGCTGTATATTTCAAGGAATACAAACAAGAAAAAAATTCAAAAGTTAACCAGCAACAATTATCCAGATGAACAAAAATGATTAGTTTGTTTGGAGTGCATGCAAATCTTGGGCAAATTCTTGCTTGATAAAAGCAAATGTATTGTCATGTAGGACTTAATTCATCATGCCTTGACAGATACATTCATATTGTTTTCATGCTACCAGTATCCACATAATTTTTACTACTTTATTTCAGAATGTTATTTCAGCTTCCTAATGTAGTCCAGTGATGGCAAACCTTTTTTGTCTCGGGTGTCAAAAGCATGCACTTATGCACTATTGCACACACTCGGGTGCCCATCCCCATAATTTAATTCCCCCATGCCATGCCCCCTGTGCATGCATTGTGACACCCCGCCCTGCTGCTCCCACATGCACGCACAACTTTCTTGGAGCCTGGGGAAGGCAAAAACGCCCACCTCCCAGAGAACCCTCCAGAGGCCAAAAACGGCCCAGTTTCCAACTTCAGGTGGGCCCAGTAAGTCCATTTTACATTCTCTGGAGGCTTCAGGAGACTTTCCTGAAGCTTCCAGAGGACAAAAAACTGCTGACAATGAAGGCTGAAAATCAGCTGGCCAGCATATGCATGCGTGCTGGAGCTGACAGGACAATACTTTGCGTGTGCCCTTAGAAATGGCTCCGCATGCCACAGGTTCGCCATCACAGGTGTAGTCTATAACTCTAGAATTCCCTTGTGCCCTTCCATGCCAATAGTATCCATTCCAGCTTTGCTTAGTTTTTGGGGAATCACTTAAATTCCAGTCAACAACAACTACAGGGTTTAAAACCCAGCTAAATAAAATCCCACATTACTAAATTTCACCTAGCCAACAGCAAACTTTGTTTTTTTGCTGCAACAAGCCAACCATAAGCTTTGCGGCAATTTCTAGTTCTAGGAATTATATTGTAGCATAAATATTTGTGGTTCAAATGTTAGCATTTTCAGTTTTATTATCTTTTTATCTTTCTGTAATTCAAGACAGAATAAATTTATATTTTAAAATTATATATTTTAATTATTTCCATGGGTTTATTTTGTCTTGATTTGAAATAACTCACAATTTTTGTAGGGATGTCATGCAGATGCATGATTTTTAAATATATTTACATATTTAGTTTAATTATTTTTATTCTGCGTTAGCTGAGTGATAGGAGCTCCCTTCACTATATGTCTATATCCTTACAGTGTGCTCTGTATAAACAGTTGTGGAGGTGCTGACACTGTAAGTGCAAAAGTCGCCTCTGAATAACAGTGCTTTATGAGGTTGCTGCTCCCATCAGTCCACTCAGTAAAAATAGCTCATCTTGGTAAGTTGTTTCGACTTCACCAGGACCTGAAGAAGAGGCAGAAAAACCTGTGAAAACTAAGACTGTTTCTTCCAGTAATGGAGGGGAAAGTTCGAGTCGTAGTGTGGAAAAACGTGCAGCTGATGAAGATGCTGAAGACTTCTCAACCAAGCCTGCTCCTGCCAAAATGTCCAAGTTTGGGTTTGCCATTGGCTCTCAGCTTTCAAAGAAACCACCTGCAATATCCATCAAACTTGGAGCAAATGTAAGTGGTTAGAAAATGTTTTGAATTTGTAATGTTTAGTATTTGAATGGATAAATATTATTTTGACATTACAAATAGTCTTAAAATGTTGATTTTTATTTTAATTGAGCCTTGTGAATTATAGATGGTTTTTACTGCCTTGTTTATGAACAATTATAAGATTTACGGAACATGGAATTTGCTGGAAATGTGAAGATATTGATAATTTCTATTCTAGTGTTTGCTGTAGTATGGTGGTGAGTACATAACACCAATGTTATATACTGACAAAAATAAATGCTATTTTTTAATCCTTTAGCCTTAATTAAAGATATATGAATTCATTTATAAGAATATAATTAGTAGTTTAGAGAGCCAGCTAGTGCTGTCTTAAGCTTGAAGTCAGCTAGATGGTCTTTTGCCAATTACACTCTCATAGCCGGAAGAAGGCAGTAGCAAACAAAATTGCCAAGAAAACGTCAATGAGTTGTCTAGGCATTTGCCAGAAGTCAGTGCTGACTTGAAGAAAAAAATATCAAATGAATCTTATTCAAGAGGCTGGCCTATTATCTTTACTATTGTTTTTTTATTATTACAAAAACCTTGCAGAAATACTTTTCACTTTAGTTACCTTTTCTAGGAAAGCTTGCAAAAATTAATTTGAGTTATTGTGTGGATTAGAAGTATAATAAACACATAATTATACATTTGCATACATACATTGTTAATAAAAATATTTACAGACGTACGAAACCATTTAAACTTTATAAAGTTTTTTAAAAATTGAAAATTGCAAAAGTTACTTGGCCAAGTCACCAAATTAACAGTAAAGTAAGCACAGGGGGAATCTGTCTCAGGAGAGCATTTTACAAAAAAGGTTCCATAGTCAAGCTCTCTCCAATAGGCACATGCTGGTGTATAGTCAGAGAAAAACATCATGCTGCAGTATTGATGCTGCAGCAAATGAATACAGGAACAATAATTACAAATATATTTGTTTCATAAAGTATATAGAGTTTACTTGTTCTTATTTATTTTCTTCCAGTAGCTGAATTTAGTGCAGTGGAGACAATTTGTGGCCCATTGAATCATCTTTTGAGAGATATTGCCTTACCAGATTCCTCAATCTTTTCAACAGTGACAGAACTTATAATGTACTGCCTTTACTGAAAAAGTTGGCATACATTTAGATATATATCTGTCTTTGAAAATAGCCCAAGTTAAACTGTATAGTACATTCAAACATCAGTACAGAAAATGTTTTATAATATTTTGCATTATGTCACAAACTCATTTATGAAATTTATAGCATAAAATGTTTCATAAGATTTGCCACATTTCAATTCTGTGGGAGTCAGGCGTCCTGGATGTTGGACACATTTTGTAAGTTGAAGTACATTTGAGGTATGATGCACCCTTTCACCCTGTTAAAAGTTACAAGAATAAGAGTTTTAGTTGTACCATATATAAATTGAATTGTCTTGATTTAGAAACAATTTCCCATGTAATATGAGGTAGAGAAAGGTAGAGTTATAGTAAAATGTCAGTTTGTGTTTAGTATTTTAGTTTACTTAAGATTTACAGCATGCTTTTAATTACTAATTTCTATTGTATTGATTTCTTGCATCAATATTTTTTTTCCTTTGCTCTCTTTCAGAAACCTAAAGAACCTACTCCAACTTTAGCTCCAAAAACACTCTCTGTAGCAGCAGTATTCAATGAAGATGAAGATGTAAGTAACTGAGAAATGTGCAGGAATGTGAATGTAGTACAGATTTATAGTGTTAAATAATCGCCCTACGGGTGGCTTTGTAGACTTTGAATACCTAGGCTTTGGTGAAGGTAATTGAAGAGCCCTCCTGGGTACTGCAGTTCTGCTTTTTGTTCTTGCCCACTTGTTTTTACTATTGTATTCTAATTTTATGAGTTTTTTTTTAATTTGTGCACTGCTCAGAGTAGTTAAAAGTTGATAATTAAACACATTTAATTATAAGAATATAGTAAATAAACACAATCACATAGTTGCTAATCCTGATGAAAATATGTTTAGTTTAAAGGCTTTTAGAGAAGTGCAGCTTTAGCAGTGCAAAGCATCTTTTTGCCTTTGAATCTGAATTGCCACCTAGCTCTATATGTTGTGTAGACTAGGGACAGTATGCTGCTTTAGCTGCAAGAGCTGTATTGTGTATTTCTAATGTTAATAAAAGATTTTAAATGACAAACTTTAACAATAAATTATTGAGTGTAATAAAATGATTGATTGATTTATATGCTTGGGACTGACATTCAAGATCAGCACAAAATAACAAATAGGCCCTTCAAAAACAATCTCATCTATACTATAAACAAAATAATTGTGTTTGTGTTGTATTTTTACTTAGAGTGAACCTGAAGAGATGCCTCCAGAAGCTAAAATGCGCATGAAGAACATTGGAAGGTAACATGTCTTTCATAGTAACATTGTTGGAAAATGGTAGAATAATATTCATTATATTAGTATATTGGCTATGTGTTGAAGCTAAACCTTAAGTAGCTCTTCTAAAGTTATTTCCAAATGAGTCAGGGATTATAATTTGGAATTTATACATACCATGTTTGTGGTTTGTCCTTTCTATCTTTCAGCAGTTGAAAATATTTTTATTGTGTTTATCTTCTGCCATAAGAAAGTGTGTCCAAATACAATAGTTTTGGATTTCAGGATTATAAACATACTGCTGCCAGCTGCATATAGATATGGCATTTATAGATATTTTTAAGTAAAGTACTACATTAGTAAAGGTGAACCAATTGATTTTGTTTGTTTACAGGGATACTCCAACTTCAGCAGGACCAAATTCTTTCAACAAAGGAAAGCACGGGTTTTCTGACAACCAGAAGTTATGGGAACGTAATATGAAATCTCATCTTGGAAATGTTCGTGAACAGGATGATGACTAGTTGTCTATTTTAATCTGGGTGTTGGGAAATGGGAGAGTACAATATTAAAGGAATAGTGCCCTTTTTTAGAATGGTATACAGCTATTTTGGGTGCCACTTTTAAAAGTTTGTCGTGGTACAACAACAAAAATGAGTTTAAAAGTAGAGGTAACTTATGTTTTGTATACAAATTTCAAAGCAATTGCTAATTTTGTAGCTTCATGCATTTAATTTCACAAGGTTATGGAAAATAAAGGCATTGGAAGTGGTACATTTTTAAAGGAATTTTCTTTTTACAATTATTCTTATATGAAGATAGAAAAATCACTCTGTCTTTAATCAGTTTTAAGTTAAAAGCTGCTGTATTAAAAAAAATCCAGATCCTGTTCTGTGATAGGTTTTTGTTGTTTATTCCTTAGACTACTTTTATAGAGGTTCAGTACATCAAGTCTTGCTAGACTGTTTTAATCCACATAATTCTGTAAAATAAACTATTACAAAATAATTTTACTACATTTCAATCTAAGATTTTTGACTGTGGTAGACTAGTAGTATAATCCTGTTCTCGAACATTGTATAATCCCTCTGTAGCCTGTTTCCCACTTAAGAAATGGGTCTTGCATGTATATACATATTAGGAAAGTATTACAAACATTCATAACAAAGGTAAATCAGTATTTTTTAACATTTCAACTCTTGAGCCTTGACCAGTGCTTGTCAATGTTTGTCAGTTTGAAGTAGATTGATTAATAGGCTATAAAAAAAATGAATTTTCAAAAGGAGACTATGCTTTATCATGTTTTAATTGCCATGGTCTTTTTAAAAAAAAAAATCCTATAGGAGTAGGAATTACACATATTTATATTAGCAATTGCTTACCTACATGCAGACATTAGCAATTTGCTTCCATATTTTGATGGTATATTGTGCTAGAACTTTGGTACCAAAAGTGAACTCGTCTTTACTTTGAAGACAGGGAATCGTGGTTTGGGTTTGTTTGTTTTGGCGGTTTATTTTGCATTCATATTTAAGCAGATGCAAACATCCCCCCCCCCCCCACCTTTTAGCTTTTCTTGTTCAGACTTCATTTCGTCAAGAAAATATCCCTTCCTCATTTTTTTAGAACTTTCTAATTTCTTAAATAAAAAAGAGAACACTGTATTGCTGGTTGGTGTAGCTTTCAAGATTTGCGTAGCTTAGCGTGACCCAAGGCTCGTCTGCTATGTCCCTTTGCAGAATATGTATGTAGGTCAGCATCTGGAGCCAGAAGCTCCAGTTCGATTGGAGGTCTTCACTCATTACAAAGCTTCAATAGGGTCACTGTTTCATTAAAACCATGGTCTGGAAAATGACACCATTTATGCTTGAATATTTCAAACTTCCTGTTTGTTGTAACTTTGTTTAGTCTTAGGAAATTAAAAACATCCTTCTAAGATGTCACCAGCTGAATGCAAAGATGTAGCTACTAAATAGACATAGAAAATTAGGAGCATTATTCTGGAAAACCACCAGTAATGGCAAAATATAATGGATGCAGCTTTCAAAGTGACAGAAAGAACTATGAATAAAGGAAGTTTCTTTCTACAAAAAAGTCTTTTCCACATTCTTTGATTAGGAAAGACATTCCTAGACTGTGGTCTTCAATTGTGCTGCATTTCTCATCCCAGTTTAATTTTTAAAGTAGCTAATTACCAACATTGTTAACCAGCTGGATCATAAAGGGAAGCAATCCAAAAACTGGGTAGATGTTTTCTTCACTCACCTATTTTTAAACTTATTTAAAGACAACATCAGCAAGAAGATGGAAGTGATTGAATAGGTGTCAGTCACTTATACCAGCCTTCTGGGGCAGACCAGGCAGGAGGTATTGCCAGATGATCTAATTCTACTTTATTGTAAAATAGCATAAACAGAAGCATGCAAGTTTGAAAGTATATTTCTCCCTCCCCCGTTACATTTACAGCCCAAGACACCATGGACTGAGTCACTTGCCTCCTGAGTGACCTCCTGAGTCACTTCCCCAGCCTACATTCCTGCTAACATTGAGCTGCCTTCCCTCACCCCCAAAGTTTTACATTTATTGATTTATGGAACAGTTAATGTAAATTTTAAAATGTTACACAAACAGAAACAGATCAGTTTATACATCCAATTAACCCTAAGGGTAAGTAGGTCTGACAGCATTCTGATACAGGTAGTCCTCAACTTACAAAAGTTCATTTAATGACCACTCAAAGTTACAACAGCGCTGAAAAAGGGGACATGGCCATTTTTCACACAATGTTGCAGTATCCCTGTAGTCACATGATTAAAATTCAGATGCCCGGCAACATATTTATGACTTGCTGTGTCCCAAAGTCATGTGATCCTCTTTTGGACTCTTCTGACAAGCAAAATAAATGGACAAATCAGATTCACTTAACAACCATGTTACAAAATTAACAACTGCTCATTTAACAGTTGTGGCAAGAAAGGTCATAAAATGGGGTAAAACTCATTTAACAAATGTTTCAGTTAGCAACATAAATTTTGGACACAATTGTGGCCGTAAGTTGAGGACTACCTGTACCCCATTTGTAGTTGTAGATTGTAGTTAAACAACCTGCAACATTTTCATTTGGTCATATGAAGGGTTGCCTGGAAGGTTAATCAATGCTTTCTACAATCAAGATGGTTCTCGAGAGGCATCTCAAAATAGGGTCTTTCTGGGTCCCTCTTTTCTGTAGTAATATAGTGCCTGATCACAACAGCATGACTCTCTTCATTTTATTTTTGCTCCACTGGAAAAAGAATAAAGTTTACTTTATAGAAACTGGGAGGAATAATAACATGACTGAGACATCCCCCATTGTGTGTTGTTTGTACATGGAATAATGAATGAATATATGGTCAAATGGATTTTCCTGGATCAACAAAGTTTTCTTGTATTTCTCGATGTGCTTATTCTGTACTCTATAGCTCCCATTTAAAATGTAATTGATAAACTAGGAGATGGTTTGTTTTAGTTCCCGTTAGGTCTCTGTTCCCATGAAAATATTGTCACATTGAGATTTTTTTCAGGATATGCTGATTGAACTTAGAGATAAATTTAGAGAGAGCTCAGTAGCGGTGACCATATCAGAAGTCATTTCTTAAATTTGACTATTATGGATATGGTGCAGCTCTAAATTAGGCAATTGGTTTCCCCCTCGGCCAACCTTAAACCATAGACTTCCTAATGGGAGTAATGCTTCAACACTTCTCCTTTGCAGCTGATCACTGATAATTAAGAAAGCTACAGTGTTGAGCTTATAAGATTCCTTTGTACTACTACTATTATGTAGAAAACCATCTTCCCTTTTGTCCTTACTAATAAAACACTAACTCCACTAGGATCCTGTACTTGCATTTAATTATAAATCTCTCCATTTGAATCTCAGTTCAAACAGAGTTTTTGAGTTCATCCTCAAAAAATTAGCTATAGACTTAGAGTTACATTCAAAGAGCCCAGAAATCTGTCTTTCAAATTCATCCAATCAATTTCTCTGCAAAAAAAGCGAACATAGCGTACTTTTTACAAGTTTATAGAGGATGGTCTCCTGTGAACCTTTATCAATCAACCTTCAATTATTCAATATGTAAAGGTCATAGTACCATTTTAGAGTTTATATTTTGAAAAATACATGTTAGAGTATTTTCCAACATGTCAAACCACAAAGACAGCAGTTATGTTAACACTTCTATGTGCTGTTATCCTAAATCTGAGGATTTCACGTTTTGATATTTAATCCTAAATATTAATCTTAATCATCAATCACATAGCCTCTTTAGTGGTGTCCACTGCTACTAACGTGGCATATCAGTAACAGAGTTAGTCAGATTCACCCAAATCTGAGTCAAAGTTCTTGCCTTGAAGGATTTCCTCAGTACTGAGGGCTGCCATTAGCCGATATTAGAAATCGCACTATCAAGCCCAAGTAGACATCCATTATTTATACACAACTTTATTGTAATTTTCTTTTTTATCCAGAAATCTTCAGTAGTATTGAACCTTAGAACTGGCAATGCATTAGTCATGACTTGCATAAACAACAAAAAGAATATAACCCTGCCTTTTTTCCTGAAATGGAGTCTTGACACGTGTAGTAATGTTATTATAGCATCAGTACCAATATTCAAATTGCAGACTTCTCAATTGTTGGAGATGGTTTCCCTACAATACATTTCTTGTATAAATAAAAGGTTAAGATTCTGTTACAAGCTCCAGCTGAAGTGGCATGTCTAATCCAGTGTAGTTCAGCATAGATCTATAACCCATGTTGATAAGTATAAAGTCTTAACACCTGATTCACCATACATAGTGAGCTGGAAATAAAGTAATTCTTATGTTTGCTTCTTGAAGCTATAGGCTCCTTTATTCACAGCCTCTATTGCCATATATGTCAATTTTAACTGAAAACTGGTTTTTGTAAGCCTCAATCATTTGATCTTTTCCACAATATTCCAAAAATAAAATGGCTTCTTCTGTCATATCATGCAGACTGTCTAAGCATATTTCTCTTTAATAACAAAAGTCAGTGTGGAACAAAACTCTGTGAGCAGCTCCCAAATTTTCATAAAGCAAATAAAGGAAAAAATTCCGATAAAGGAGACTAGCATTGATGATGCTACTTAGTTTGGCCCTTTTTCAAAAGGCAGCTGGACTTGAAAATGTTTCTCTCTTCATCAGAAGAAGAAGCTTGGATGAGAAGCAAAACAGCTTCAAGGAAGCTGTCTTTTGAAAAAGGACCTTTGGGATCTCCATAGACCAGGGGTGGGCAAACTTTGCAACTTTAAGTCTGAAGGACTTCAGCTCCCAGAATTGAAGTTGCAAAGTTTGCCCACTCCTGCCATAGACAATTACCTAGTTTGGGTAATAAAATGCTTGCAAGAAATTAACCAAGCTCAGAGAGAATCAAGGACCCCTCAGACAAGATTACTTTTTTATACTCCTGAAGGGCAGAATTTAGAAACCAGTATTTGGTGCTGAAAGAGGCATGTGTTTTTATTTTGGAAATATTTTTGTTATTTGTTATTGTGATCCCTCAGCATTATGGTGTACTGTCAATACAAATATCCAGTTTCTTCATACTTTGGATATTTTCTTTGAAGAATTTTGATACAATTCAAAATCGTATCTTTTGGAAGCTATAACTATATTTTCAAGATTTTGAAAAAAAACCATTTTATTTTCATGTTCCCTTTAGTTACTTAATATGCCTAGTTAAGGAGTTGAGGACAGTTTCCTTTATCTCTCATAATTATCATAGCTAAGAACAAGATTATATTTTCTTTAAAGCAGAGTTTGATATGTTCAGCTAAATTATCAAGCTTGTGCTTGACTATAGAATTAGAAGTTTTTTCTGATTTCTTTATTTTCTCCTCAATTGGCAACCACAAGACTTCACAAGTTTTCCCAATAACAAGATTTTCTTCTGTTTTTAGTTAGAAGAGACGTTATAGAAAGGTTATAATTTTTCTGTAATTTTGCAGATGTTAGAAGTAATACCCAGAATTATCTATTTTAGTGTGCTTTACACACACAGAGAGAGAATTTATGATATAAAGTGAATCCATATTTGATGTACTCCTGATCAAATTCTATTATTTTTGCTGCTGTATTAAGATAAAAATATTTCATTTTCTGAAAATTGTTATGAATACATAATTTCAGATTTATTTTTGCAGTCTACACAATCACCGGAATTTTTTGTGTATTGTGCTAAAATGCATTTTTTATTTTGAAATGAAAAACTTCAACAAAGTAAAATTTCTTTCTTACATTTTCCTACACTTTCATTGCAACACTGCTCATTAAAAAAAACATGGTGCAATCAATGTGCAAACCTGGCGTAATCCTTGTTCTCTGCCTGTAAGCACAAGTAATTTCTGGAGGGAAATACTGGGCTAGGATCAGGAACAATCTGCCTGGAAAAGGCAAGTAAGAAAGACCTCACACCGGTTAGTGTTCTATGCTTACTTCCAACTTTGTTCTAATGAGCAAAGTCAAACTGAGACAACCAGAATATTTAGCTTTGTCTTCACAGTTCAAGCACAGCTTGAAGAATTCTGGTAGACTTATTCTGATAGGTAATAGTGCATCTAATTGGAAAAATCACTTACTTTCCAGAAATATTTCTTGGAGAGCTGCAGAGACAGCAACAGTCAAGCCTTTTTTTAGCTCCAGAGCCAGGCCTATCAAACTGGTGGCCTGTGGGACGGATGTTTTGTCCATTTTATGATCTTTCACCCTAGTTTTTAAGCGAATCCATGCCGTTAAATTAGAAACACAATTGTAAAATAAATCTGGCTTTCCCATTCATTTTCCTTGTCAAAAGGTTGCAAAAGGTATTCACCTGACCCAAGACACTGCAATTGTCATAAATATGAGTCCATTGTCAAGTGTCTGAATTTTGATCACGTGACTACAGGAATGCTGCAACAGTCATAAGTGTGAAAAAACGGTCATAAGTCACTTTTTTCAGTGCAATTATAACTTTGAATGATCACTAAAAGAACTTGTAACTTGAGGACTACCTGTATAAGCAGATGTTTACAGTATGTTATCTACTTAATCAAATGTTCCAGCTCCTTAGTATCTTGTTGAAAGTATTGCATTATACTACAGAGTTTTACCAGAAAGTCTTGGAAATTATTATTCTAAATAATGTGCACCTTGTGGCAATCAAATACTGGGTTCTTTGGTAAGAGAATTATTTCATTATTTATTCTACTCAGAAATATCTACAACTAATTCCAAAGAAGAGGACCTTTTTAAAATTAATTGATAGGTTTGAGGTGGTAAATACCTTCCTTATCCTCACGGAGCAGTTTGTGAAGTTCTTCAAAGACTTACGAATGGAAGTAGATTAATCACTTAGAGGAAGCCATTGATTGTCATCAGTCAGTGTTTACTCGTTGTGATCACATAGATTTTTTCCCATCATAATCTGTCCCCAACAATAATCTGTTCCATCATAATCTGTCCCCTCCTTTATGTCTTCAATCAGCATACCTATTGGTAGTGTAACTGAGGCCACACATCTTGTTTCTGGTCCTTCTCTCATCCTAATTTTCCTGGCATCCAGTACAGTATTTCAGGATACTTCTTCCATCATTGCTTGTTCTTCTAATAGTTTCTATCTGCCATTTGGTATCCTTCAGCATACAATTTGAGGCTGGAAACTCTTTCTGACTATGAATCTCTTTTGCAAGATTCCTGTTTTTCCATATTTGTTTCCATTATTAAACAAATCTGGTTTCCCCCATTGACTTTGTTGGAAACTCTCTGTGAAGTTGACAAATGATGATTGCATTACCCTGGGATGCTGCATCCATCATAAATACATGCCAGTTGCCAAGTAACCAAATTTTGATTATGTGTGATCTCAGAAAATCTGTGATGGTTACAAGTATGAGAAAGTCACTTTTTCAATGCCATCATAACTTTGAAATGTCATTAAATAAATGGTCGTAAGTCAAACATTAGCTGCAGTTCTCTGAAGCTCTTTGAGACTGGCTCTGGTTTTCTTTTTCACAATTTTAACAGTTTATTCTAACATCCAATTTGTTTTCATCTGCTTCTCCATCTTTTTTCACGTTCATCCTTAATCACTTCTTCAAGCTCATTTCACAGTTCCTCTTTCAATGGACTTCCTGAGTTGAAAGCAATCCCTGATGTTCTTGAAAATGGTAGATGTATGCTGAAAGTCACATTGCAGCAACTGGTTGGCTTTCTTCTTAGCGTAACTTGGAATTTGCACATGAGTAGTTAATGATTTGTTCCATAGTCAGGACTAGGCTATGTCTTTGACGCAATAAGTAAGATCCTCCTGCTTCCTTTAGTAATAATAAACTTTCTGTATTATTTAGTAATGCACTTATTCAAAGTGAATAAAAATCACTTTGCTTTCCATGTACTCTTTCTGGTGAAATCCATTTCTACAAGTATTGGGTTTTGAAGGTGGTATGAAGACATCATTGGAGCGGCCACAATTGTAAGTTATTCTCCTGTTTTATTTTGGTTTTAGAAACCATAAGATCCAACTTTGTCACCCTACAGGTTACATGTTTCAAATCACAATTAGCACTTCTTGCTTATATGTTCTGCCAATTTTAGATTGAACCTGATCATAAAACATATGAACCTCTTTTTCTGCATTGCTGGTTGGAATATAAACCTAAAAGGTTATCCACAAAATCTATTTGATATTATTTGATCATTGATTGCACTGTAGCCAAAGACTGTTGTTGCTATACCCTTCCTGACAATAAAAACAACAGCAATACCGTTCCTTCTTTGTTTTTCATGTTCTGAATAAAAGTTTGATTTTCTGATTGAAACTGTTTTCAGTCAGTCCATCTCAATTCACTGATGCTTAAAGTCAGTCCATCTCAATTCACTGATGCTTAAAGTTTCACTGTGCAGTTGGTTCATCTTTTAAAGACCTTTATCTTTGACCATAATTAAAGTTTGATTTGATGTGATATGATGTGATTTGGTACGTTGAGAGCTGTCCTATATTCATGCTTCTTAATTCCATATTCACACTGCAATTCTGTCTTTGCAGATTCAAATTTTGGGTTTCCTATATAACATCAGCAATTAGATGTCTCAGAAACTTTACTACTTTGTAAATATTATTAATATACTGAAAGGTTCTCAGTACTTTTTCAGTAACATATTGAGTGTTATCTGTTCTGGCACTATAACAATCATTTTATATTTTCTATTCATGTGGTTTTCTTGGTAAAAATACTGGAGCTGTACCATTCCCTTTTTCCATGCAGTATGAACTAATGTCTTTGCCACTGTAATTACAGTAATCATCTCCCTCCATTAGCTTTCCTGTATCAGTGCTGCCCAACATAGGTGATTGCTTTCTTCAGCTAGGATAACCTTTGCACTTGGATAACCCAGCTGGGAATATTTACTCCCAGTTTACACACCTGGGGCTCTTTATTCATCCCTCCCAGATGAGGCACCTGCCCAGATAAGGCAGCATAGCAAAAGTAGTTCATTAAGGCAAGCATCCATATTTTTCTTTGTTGTCTTGCGTTTTGTCCATTTCATTTTTACCCGTTCTTTAGATTTTTGTTTGTTTGTTTAGATTGTCCTCAGTATATTTTTCTTTTAGTAAGTTGTACACCTTCTTTAAAACTGCCAACTTTTTCCTTTTGAATTATTAGCAACAGTTCAAATAACTATCATAGTATTCCATTTAGCTCATCCACAATGTTGGTTCATTTCTATTTGCCCCACCTTGGATATATACATTCCATGCATAAAGGAAAGGAAACATTCAATTCTTTCTAGTCTGGTGTGTGAAATTAATGAAGATAATATCCTTTATTGTTACAAATAGAACAGGAACCAGGAGAATTCAACATTGAACCAAAACAGATTATGAATGCTTACATCATGCCTCAGTTTTATATTGCATTATTTAATCATGGTTTAATTTTTAAGGTTCAAGAGTGATTATATGATATCTGAGAGAAGCTTGCTAAGAGATGATGTCGTAGGGAGTAGTAGGCAATTTTCTGTTTCTGTGCAAAAATAATAAATTAACTGCTTTACTCCTCAACATATCAAACCAGAAATAGTCTTTCCAGTAATCAACACTATTCTGTTTTGTGTATTTCAATAGAAATTATAATACTAAAAGGCAACTATTTCACCAAGTAGTACATAAAAATTGGTAAAATATCAATGTAAATTTCCACTTTTACTTCTGGCAGCTTCACATTGCTGGAATGATGTTACATAATTGTTCTTTCACTAGTAGGTTATGCTTTTTGCTAAAATCATCAAAATGTATAAATATCTGAGTGTTATGATGCTTTAGTAGTAGCATAAAATACTATTAATCGGTCCAGTAAGAATTGATGAAAGTACAGTAAGTAGAACTAATGTCGGATAAACTGTTTTCAGTAACATTTTAGTATTATAAATACCATATTTTTCAGACTATAAAACGGTCCTGACTCTAAGACGCACCTAGCTTTTGGGAAGGAAAACAAGAAAAAAAAATCTGCCTTTGCCTCCCAGCAATTTTCCTCCTTGCTGCAAACAGCAAACAGTCTGATCAGCTTCAGCACAGCCTGATTTAGCACAAGCAGCCGATTGGCAATTGGATCTGCCTCCTGGAATACTGGCTATCAGCTGTTCCAGGCTGTGGGGATTGCCACCACCCATTGCCGCTGCTGCCTAACGCCGAGTGCCTCATTTTCAGGCTCTGAGTCTGCGCATACCATTTTCATCCCGTTCCAGGTGGTAGGGATAGGTGGTGGCAGTGGCGATTCCTGCTGCCTGGAATGAGCTGAAAATGGGGCATATGGAGGCCAAAAATGTAGGGCACAAAGGCTGAAAATGGGATGCATGGAGGCTGAAAATGGGCCACATGGAGGCAGCGATGAGTGGCAACGGAAGCGATGGGCGTTGGTGATCCTCGCAGCCTGGAACAGCTGATAGGTGGTATTCCGGGAGGCTGATCCAACTGCTAATCAACTGTTTATGCTACATCAGCCTGTGCTGAAACTGACCAAGCTTTTTGCTGTAAGGAAGCAAATTACTGGGAGGCAGCGGCTGAAGGGTGGTGGCTGGTGGAAAGGCAGGGCTTTGGCAACATTAGCTGCATAAGACGCAGACATTTCCAACCCCTTTTTTGATGGGTGGGGGGCATTGAGTCTTATACACCGAAAAATACGGTATGTCTATTGTCAGACAAAATTTTTCTCTCAATAATTTCCTGAAGGGGATTTAGAAAGTCTCTATAGCTTTGGGGCAGCAGACTTTCTAAATTAGTGGAAATCTATTCATATTATTGGATGTTGACCAGCTAGAATTCAGCTGGTCAACTAGAATTTTTTTATCAGTTAGTTATCTAGGCTCTTAAGTTCAAAGCATGTTTGTTATTTTAACTATTTGTATGCAAATTATTTTGTTTTCAATTTAAAGACTGTAATTTATATTTTCTTTCAATTTTTTGTTATAAACAAGAAATGTAAAAGTTAATATTTTACCTGTAATGGTTCTACTCTTTATGAAAATTCAGGACTTTACAAAATGATGAGTTATTTTCTCAGTTATCATTGTAAATATTGCATAAATAGAAATCTATTTAGTGCCTTTTCAAAACCAATTGCTTGGGATCTTTGAAGTCTGTAACAGTTGTTTTATGCTAATCTTAATATGTTTTCAGAGCTTACCTCTAATTCAGGGGTATCAAACTCGATTTAATTGAGGGCCGCAACAGGGTTGTGTTTGACCTTGGGGGGCCAGGGTGGGCGTGGCCAGCTCAATGTCATTCCTGTCGGTTGGTGGCCCGACCACTCTGCCAGCAAAAACAGGATCCTGAGCTCCATTTTCAGCTGCCATGGCTTCCTGCAACCCTTTGTCAGTGAAAACAGAGCTCAGGTGGGCCACATGCGGCCCTCCTGAGCTCCGTTTTTATTGTCAGAGAGTTGCAGGAGGCCATGGCAGCCAAATACGGAGCTTGGGAGCCCATTTTTTTCTGGCAGAAGCACTGTAAGCCAGTCCTTTGTTGTTTCCAGGGCGGCCCCAAGGGGCCAGATCTAATTATCCTCCAGGCTGGATCTGGCTCCTGAGACTTGAGTTTGATACCTCTGCTCTAACTCAAAACAGTGTAATGCAGGGCACTCAAACTCCTGGCCTATGGGCAGATGCATTACCTGCTGGTCACGCCCATGCCCGGTTTAGTGAAGGGGAGAAAAGTCCTGATCTGTCACATGATGTCACCTTGATGACGTGAGTTTTGACATTCCGGGTGTAGTGTATCTGCTCTGTAATTCAGATCTAATGTAACCAAGACTGAAATCTCAGAGTTGTGTTCCGAACATCTTTACATAATTTCAAGTATTTTATGCTACTTTAATATGGGAATGCAAATTGGACATCAGAAAATACATTGGATGCATAAAATGTAGGCATATGATCTAATTGTTGAGACAACTGTATTAGTCACACAAAACTAGATACACAGTTAAGTTCATATGTTATAAATAATTTGTTTGTATCCTAAACTGTAACAAGGGAATTATGAAAACACAAATTCATTAACAACTTTTGGCTTCCTCTATTATTTATCCATAGAAACATCTCATTTCCTTCTGATTTCATCATATTATAGAACATTTAGCATGTATAATGGGTGTTCAGAGTTTAGTAATATTTGGAGCAGTTTTTTGTAAAATTGCTGGAATTATGCTAACATCACTAGAGAACAATTAAACTGAGACAATATAATTGCTCTAATAATTTATCTTAAAGACAAACTATCTTACCACATGCAGAGCTTAAAGCAATCTACCACTTTTGCTATAGTAAGCTGCTAAACTGGGACATTTGCTGAAATGAATAATCAGTTCATACTAGAGTCTTTGTTAGTAGTACTGGACAGTATTTTTTGACAATATTCCTCCTTGAAAATGTTTCCATATAAATGGTTTTTCCTCTTGTAGCTCTGGAAACTTTTTTGTATGTTTAAGAGCAAATTGCATTTCTGGTAGCAAGAACCCCTGTAACCATCTGTTAGCAGGGCTGCATCTGAATCTAGAGTACATGGCAGACTCACTGCAATCATAGCAAAGTATACAAGTAAGCGTAAGGTGGTAGCGGACAAGCACATCCTTACCCTTTGTTACTTGGGTTGTCTTTCGTACAATAAATAGAAGCTAAGAAGTACTTTATAAAGAAAACATAGCAGTATTGTCTTACTGCATCATGACTGAACCAGAAACTAATTTCACAAACCTGCTTAGGTTAACTAACTATTTTACAATAGTATTTCAATCCACTTATTTTTATTAAAATCAAATAAAACAATGGAAACAAATACTGTGGGGGGTAAGAAACCCCCTAACACCCTCTAAGATACAGCCTGAGTGCCTTAATATGACTTCTATTGTTCTGCCTTAAAATGGCTTCTACTGCACAGCACAGTGGAGTTGGCTTGATAATGGCTTCATAGTACTCCACAAGGGGCTCCCTCTGGTAAGGGGGAAAATCCAACATTAGAAATTACGTTTGGTCTGCACATTTGTGAATGTCTAATACAGGATTGGGTTAAAAGTTAGTAATAATATAGAGTAGGCTAGAACCCTTAGTAGTACCTATGTCACCAGCATTCCTTGCTAATGATAAGCTAATGATTATCCTGTCAGTTTAGGTAGATTCTGGTAACCAATACCCAATTTTGTCCCATGTTCTCATCCTATTCTATGCGAGAGAGGATATTTAAAGACTACATTGCCAGCCACCCATTTAGGAGGTCCAGGAATGGGTTGAAATGAAGGGGAAGACAGAGAAAATTATAGCTGAATGGTGTTGATAGAAAAGAATGATAAATTTAAAGGGAGTAGGACATTATGAACTGGTCATAGAAATGGTAGACATCAGCATGGCTGGCAAGAATAGAAGGTGGAGAGGCATGGTGAAGATGTAAATTAGTTTTAAATTTCCATTTCCTATCTCTTATCCTCTGCTTTCATTCATATGCTTAATGTTCATTATTTCTGCACTTTACAGATAGGTAGTTCTTGACATAGGACCACAACTGAGCTCAACATTTCTGTTGCTAAGCAAGACAGTTGTTAAGTGAGTTTTGCTCCATTTCACAGCTTTTCTTGCCACAATTGTTAATTGAATCATTGCAGTTGTTACGTTAGTAACATGGATGTTAAGTGAACCCGGCTTCTCTATAGATATAATTTGCCAGAAAGTCGCCAAAGGTGATCACATGACCCTGACACACTGCAATCATCATAAATACATGCCAGTTGCCAAGCTCCCAAACTTTGACCATGGTGACCATTTTTTCACTCCTGTGTAACTTCACTAAGTGAACTAAGTCATTAAATGAATGGTTCTAAGTCAAGGACTACCTGTAACCTAGCTTACTATTAAAGGCAACAGTCTGATGGGTATCTAAACATATAAAATACAATTTGGATACATTAAAGTTTATCACATACTGGAAAGAAATATTCACGAGAAATAATTCCCTCTTGAAATAATCATTTGTATTAATCGTTTAAAATAGTGATACAGCTTTTAAGTTTATCAGATTACCTTTACCAATTTATTTTTAACATATTTTATGTTTTATACTATTGATTTTTATTGTTGCCTGTACACCGCCCTGAATCCCGAAAGGGAGAAGGGCGGTATAAAAATCTAATTAATAATAATAATAATAATAATAATAATAATAGCACATTTTAAAGGGAGTGCTGGGAAACCATAAATTCGAAACAACAGATGTTTAGGTACTATATTTAAATTAGAATTCCTGCAATCTGCCCAATCTGTTCTGATTTGCAACGCCACCTGGAGTCACTGAAAGTAAGTTGGGGGCCATATAAATTTTCTTAAACAAACAAATACAAATACAAGCAGAACAACTAGCACCTTATCCTGTCCTTAATGACAAATTACATTTAGTGATAGTACAAAAATAATACAAACTGTTATCTTTAATACTTTTAGCTATAATGAAAGTAATCTATTAATTTTTTTACTTTTTACGGTGCCTTGTTTTAATAAATCTATCCCTTGGACTTTCAGAGTGAAATCATATTATCTCAATGATATACCATAAATTAAAAAATATACAAAAAACCAAATGTTTTAGGTGATGTGTTTTTCTTAGAATAAGAATCATCAGAATATTGGTTTGGTCACATTATTTTGTAGGCAAAAACTCACAATTAATGCAGGGTTTTTTTTTAAACTAACAAACAGCTACTTTTCTAAACTGTCAAAAACACAGGGAACTTTCATGTCAAAATGTAGAGAAACGGATCAATTGTTTATACCCATAAAACCTTCCCTTGAAAAAATCTAGTTCTCAGGTAAAGTCTTCCCATGAGGCATGACAACTTTACAATATAGTCCGTCCTCTACTTACGATCACAGTTGAGTCCAAAATGTCCATTACTAAGCAGGACAGTTGTTAAGTGAATTTTGATCCATTTTATGACCTTTCTTGCCACAGATGTTAAATGAATCACTGCAATTAAGTGAATCTGGCTTCCCCACTGACTTTGTTTGTAAGAAAGTCGCAAATGGGGATCACATTACTCTGGGACACTGACTAATAAATATGAATCAGTTGTCAAGCATCTGAATTTTGATCATGTGACCATGGGGATTGTCATGGCTTCGTTAGATACTGGTTCGGAGGAGTTGGAACTGGGCTGTCCAACAGGAAGGAAACAGTCCCCTCCAAATGAGTGAAGAAGCCAAGGACTGAGGACGAGGCAGTCCCAGGATTTTCTTAGCAGTGAGTGGTGACAGCCAACTGGAGAACCGTCTATAGGAGAGGACCAGCTGCAGAGGGCCAGCACAAATTAACAGGCTCCAGACAACCTCTGACAAACAGCTGCCTCCTCCACCTGATCTGTGGGTGAGAATAGGCACAGAGGAGGTCAGTGAGGCTGATTGCGAGTAAGCAGCTCCACCCTTCCTCCCAAGGAACATTTGGGGAAGGATGATAGAACCAGATGCTGGAGGAAGTATGTTTGCCGGGAACACCTGTTTGCTTTGATGTGCATCTTCCCGGCTTTCGTGAATGCGGCCTTGCGAACCCTGGATTGTGTTTCTTGGCTCTGAACTTTGGGCTTCACTCGTGGACTTTGGAATTAGCTCCGACTTCAGACTTTTGGACTGTGCTTTGATTTTTGGGAACTCTGTGCTTATGTGGCAGACTCGGTACTTGTGGGTACTGTTACTTCTCTCTTTGCCTTGTGGGTCAGCTAAGACATAGTTTGTGGAACTGAGGAATTCAGACTGAGGGAAAACTTGAGGGTTGGGGTGGAGGTTCACTGCACCATTGGTAGGTCTTTTGATGCTGTGATAAGTGAGCAATAAATGGACTCTATTTAACCTCTGCCTTGCCAGCATGACTTGATTTAGAACAGAAATGCTGCAATGGTTATAAGTGTGAAAACGGTCATGACACTTTTTTCAGTGCCATTATAACTTTGAACGGTCACTAAGTGAACTGTTGTAAATTGAGGATTACCTGTACATATTTTAAGGGTACATGGAGTACGTGGACTTGCCCATATCCCCTTTTTGCTCATGAAGCTATTTTACTGGCAAGTGGGCCGAGTTATTAAAAACATTACACATTGTACACAATACTATTGTTTGCCATTATTTTGCAAAGTTGTGTATTAATTATAATAGGTAATTTTTGGTTTGTTTTTCACAAACTTTAATTCACATAATTACTTAAATTTTAAGACAATATTATATAAATATCAGGACAGTACGAAAGCTAAGACTTTGGGACCTTTACGGTGAACAGAAATAAATTTAAGCAATCCATTTTTTCTTATATACAGCATTTGTATTTAGTTCATCCTAAACTGAACCAATTTTAATCAGTTTATACATGATATATACAAATACTTTAGCTAATCTCAAAACATGTAATCGTGGAAGTATTTTTCAGAATAGGTAAAGCAAATGCAGGATGCTTCATGCTTGGCTGATACTGCCCTGTTTCTCTCCTATAACTGCCTATGGTTTAATGCAGCTTGACCTGAAGTAGTTCTTATGGAAAGTTTGTTCTGTAAGAAAGTCTATGCCATCAAGACTGTTTTTATACTTAAAGGAAATTATGCAGAGTTTTTGACTAAATAAATATATTATACCACAATATTTATCTCCATTAATAACATTCATAATTTTTGAAGATCATACCCTTCCTTGAACTTCATATAGCTACAATCTGAAAACAATTGGCACAAATCTTTGGTATATTAAATGATAAAAAAAATAGCTGCATCAAAAATTACATTATAACTATCACTCACATAAATGATTTTATTTTAAAGGTTTTTTTAAAACTAATATTTACATCTGGTGCAGTAGTCTTAGGGCAAGTCCATTACTTATCTGGTGAATTTAATTTTTAATTACAGATAGTAATTCTGTAAAGAACTCAGAAGAGAATTCTGAAATTACTATAAAAGTCCAGCCAGACAGTTAGCATTTTGTTAATGACATGCTGTTTCGCCAAGGTACTACATTAATGAATATTTGTATTCAGTCTTGATCAGAAACATGCTGTACCTCTACTTCTACTGTTTGAATAGCTTCTGTAACCTCTGTTATTTTCTGTCCTTGTTGCTGTGCTAATACATAATTGACAACTTGCATGATACTTTGGTCAGAAAGAGTAGAAACTGTTGAACACTCTTCGGTAGCTGCAACAGGGTCAAGTGTTTCTTCAGTAATTACTACAGTCTCGATCTCTTCAGTACAGACTTCTGTCTCTTGTTCTGGCACATCCGATGTTAAAATACTGATGGCATGTTCCACTTGAGTCCCCTGATTATGAAACTGAAGAGTGTCCTTTTCCAGCATGATTTTACAAGGTACATAATCCCGGTGAAATTTAGTCATGTGCTTTCTTAAGGTACGGGCATCTATGTAGGCTTCATTGCATACTGGACATACATAAGGTCTTTCTCCAGTGTGTGACCTTACATGACGTTTTAAGGAACGTGCATCAGCCCAAGCAACACCACAAGTTAGACACTCAAAAGGCTTAACACCTATTCAACAGAAACAGAAAGAAAGAATTTAGTAATCTTTAAAAGTGAAAATTACTATAAAAATAATTAAGACGAGATTTTCTCATAACCAGTAAATTCATTATAGTATAAGCTTGCATTTTGCATAGAGAAATCTTGACAGGTCACCTATAAACCCAGAATATTTTGGGTTAATAAATATTTGTTAGTGTTAAAATACAGAAAAATGGCATTCTTTCACATCTATTTGCTTGTTACTATGATTATAATTTAAAAAGCTAGTTTTAGACAGATAAAAAAGAAATATCAAATTGCAACTACAACATATTAATATCTGTTCAGCTACATAATTTATAATTAGCTAATTATCTTTGCTTTCAATTAAAGATATAGAAATTAAAATGGTTCTAGGACTAGATTCAGTTCTTCACAGATTCTGATTAAGTAAATCATGGGATTGGTGGGAATCTGTAATCTCTTTTTTCCATACAAAAGTGAAAGAAAACAATAGAGCAATTGGAAACCCACAGCTTATCTGTTTCAGCTCTCTTTCACCTTTCCTAAAGATGCAGGATAGCCAAACTATGCTTATACAACTATATCTTTATTATTTAATCATTAAATGTATGTATCACCCAATCCTAGTTAAAATCGTTTGAAATAAATAAAAGCCAATGAAAAATTAAAAAATAGTGAAATGGCAAAATTCCATAATAAACAAAAATAAAAGATAAAGATGGCAAAAATTACAACACTAGAAAGAAATTAAAAAGAAATAGACACACAAACCAAATCTACCATAGACTAGTCTCAGATTCATTTCTACAATGTTGCCACTGACACTGAATGGTATCCAGGAGATAGAAACATGAGTATGTTTCAGATTAGCACTGATGATGTTAACTAGTTTGGGTAATGAAACATCTGCAAGAAAACAACCAAGCGCAGAGAACACCAAGAACCCCGCAGGGTGGTGGGTGTGTCGTGCATGCCTGTGGGGGGAGTGTAGGGGTGTCATGCACACATGTGCAGGGGCACATGCGGAGGTGCATGTGCATGTGGAAGGGTGTGCGGGAGGGTCATGCAGTGGTGGGTCCTACTGGTTCGGACTGATTTGGCTGAACCAATAGTGGTTTGGCAGTCTGGGTCGCTGGAACCTTCAGTGACCCAGGCCTGCCACATCCCCGAATTGGTTCTCCAGGTGGCGCCATAGGCCATCTTGTTTTTTGCCTCGGCGCCTGTGCAGAACAATTTTTATTGCACTGTGCACATACATGCAGCGTACACGCAGCATGCCCACAAGAAAAGTGGCAGTAGTTCCTGCCGGAACCCACCCCTGGGGTTATGTGCACATTGCATTATGGGTGCACGCGCACATTGCTGATCTAACCAATATGCTCTTATTTATTTTAACGAGGCTAAATTTTGTTTTATTATTGTAAAACAATCACTCCTTTACCACTAGTTTTATTGAGTTTAATTGTGATTTTAATTTGCTGTCTTACTTTGGTTTACAGCTGGTCCCTGACTGTAACAAATATCTTATCTTGAATATCTTTAGAAAGGTGCTATTTTTTAAAAATCAGACTTATTTTATTTACCTTCATGGTTGTTCATATGTCTTCTGTACTCCCGAAGCTGGGTAAATTTTCTCCCACAGTGTTCACAAATACGCTCCAAGTTTTGTTTTGCTCTCCCTTTCTTCCCATGAGTGGCTTTTTTAACATGCCTCCGATACAAAGCTTTTTCATAGAACTCTTTGCCACACACATTGCATCTAAACCCAAAGAAAATAACAGCTTGATACAACAATCTTTTAAATGCTAATCTAGACTATTGTAATAAAAATGTTAAGGTGCTTACCGTTTCCAAAAGTAAGGACAAGTGGAAGTGGGGAACTAGTACTAAAAAGCTAATATTTTCTGGAAGGCTCAAAGAGACAATGGGGCCCTTTATATACCTATGAATGATAGTTTAAAAAAAATTCTATAACCAATTAAGGATGCAGTATTAGATGGTGTGCTTTAAATAAAGCAAAACAGAATTCCTGCTCAGGTATATAGCAATATAGTTTCATCTTGTCTCAACAATAATGTTTATGACTCAAGAACACAGATTATAGATTAACAGAGTTGGTAGGGACCTTATAGATCATCTAGTCCAACCCCCGCCCCCCAAAAAGCAGGAGCCTCTACACCATTTCTGACAAATGGCAGTCCAATCTCTTCTTGAAAGTCTCAAGCGATGAAGCTCCCACAACTTCCGAAGGCAATTGGTTGATTGTTCTCACTGTCAGAAAGTTCCTCCTTATTTCGAGGTTGAATCTCTCTTTCGTCAATTTAAACACCTTTTTATACACCTTCTTTATGATTTAATTTCTCAGTTCCAATAGCAAAGTCTCCAACTAAAGTTTGGAACAGTTAAGGGAGTGGGCTCAGTATAATCCTACATTTTATGCAAGTTATGAAGAGTTCATTAAAAAAAACCCTGCTTTTTCAGCACTATCTTACTTTTTCCTTCAATAGCAAACTAGCAATAGCTCTATGTATTTTTGTTGAACAGGACCTGCAAAACCTCCATTGATATTATGTTCTCACTCCACAAGATACATCTTTCTCTTGATCTTTGAAAGCAAGTGCCATGAAAATTGGGTGAGCATAGACTACATTTTTCAGTTACATAAAGGAGATTAAAATCAATATAGGAAGGAACTTCTCTTTACTACAGGAAAATTTTTAAGAGTAGTTGAAATCAACTTGATATCTCAACTACTGACTAGACTGCTTTGTTGAAGCCACTATTTTTTCAGTTTACCATTTGCAACTGTAAACAAAACATATCAACTTTTTTCCTTTTTGCTACAAAACACCAAGATGACTGTCACTTGTGATTAATAAGAATAAATAATGCATCATTGATTTCCTAAATTCCAAGAACTATTTATTGATTTTATTAGCTAGTTATCCAACTCCAAATGATCAGATGGCTTACAATGTTAAAGTAAGAGAGAAATTTCTTTTACATTTTTATTCTTTCATTGGTATCTTCTGGTTTGAAGACATGAAATTTTAGAAGAATAGCAAAATTGGAAATGATCTTAGAGATTTAGTCCAACACCCTGCTCATGTACAGTTAGTCCAGAATGCGGCCGCGCGGATAATTACGGGAGCGCCCAAACACTCCCATATAACACCTGTCCTGCGCGAGCTCCACTGGCTTCCTGTGGTCTTTCGGGTGCGCTTCAAGGTCCTAACGACCATCTTCAAAGCGCTCCATGGCTCGGGGCCTAGTTATATGCAAGACCGCCTCCTGCCCCATACATCCCTTGGACCGGTACGCTCCCACAGGGAGGGCCTCCTCAGGGTGCCGTCGGTCGGGCAATGCCGACTGGCGGCGCCCAGGGGGAGAGCCTTCTCTGTGGCAGGCCCAGCCCTTTGGAACAACCTGCCCCCTGAACTCCGTACCATTTGACCTCCACCTCTTCCGCAAATGTCTTAAGACACACCTCTTCCAACTAGCCGGCCTTGCGTAACCCAACACCGCCAGCTTCAAATAGGGATTTTAAAATGGTTTTAACACAGGCCCTTAATATTTCTGTATGTATGTTTAATTGATTTAATTCTCTGTTCGCCGCCCCGAATCCCTTTGTGGTTAGATGGGTGTGGGTTATAAATGTGAAAAATAAATAAAATAAATAAATGTAGTGACCTTAATATTGGATTTTATGGAAAAACAAATCTAAGCCTTTTTGAAAGTCATCTGGAGCATAAATAAGAATCTTTTACTATTTTCCAACCTGTGGAAAAACATCAAGGAAAACCTTTTTTATATTCCATGATAGCTAACTTTACTGAACATTTTATTAAAAATATATTAAATATAAGCAATGATAATTACTGGAATGATACAGTATATAGGAGAGCTGATGTAGTTCAAAAATAGCTCTCTAACCTGTAAGCAAAAGTGAAATACTGGAACTAGAGTCTTGTGAAATTCTTATGTAATCTCATAGCTCATCATCCACTTACAATACATCATCTTTTTAATTTTCTGATTTGCAAAGAGTTCTGCCCTACGAAGGGTTCTTAATAATTCAAAACCTCAATACTGAAAGTCTAAATCTACAAACAGATTGATGGATATAATCAGATGTATACAGTGATATAAGCTCTGGCAGAGTTTGCTGGAATTGAGTACATTGGTAAATAGATTGCCAATAAATAAATAAAAATCAAAACAAAATGCTGAGGCAAAATAAATGAGCTTTTTTTCTGTAACTTAATTGGATATGATATTTTTTGCATTTAAGTTATCCCATCACATGAGCAAAATTATAGATTACATAAAGCTTTCATTTAAAGTTTTCATTTAAATCTAAATATTTGCAGCCAAGAGTACTCAGCTTTGTTTACCTGTATGGATCAGTAACAGAATGTGATTTTACATGAGAATACCAATCTTTCTTCCAACTATAGCATTTCCCACAAAATTGACATTGAAAAGGTTTCACTCCAAGATGTTTGTTCATATGCTGGCGGAGATCCCGAGGTTCATAGAAACTTTTCTCACACCTGAAATTAGATTTGTGATGAATCATATAGAGTACATGTATATAGTCCTTAATAAAGAAAAGAGAAAAAGGTTACCACAGTGCAGCCGTATGTATACATGCCTTGATACTATTATTTCATATTTGAAAACAATCCCTATAAAAATATGAAACAGTTAATTCAGTATCAGATTATGAAAAAAAGGAATGATTCTAAACTAATTAACTTTCCAAAACTGTTTTCAAAACTATTCTACAGCCAATATTGCTATTTTACTCTGGAATAAATAACAACATTATAAAGTAAAAAAGAGTGGTTTCAATTTATCTTCGGAATAAACTATTTCCATGCATTATGCACTGGAAAAATAAGATTCATACAATTTTAATGAGCACTAAGTGAAAATCAGCAAATATTTAATTATTATTATTATATTAGGGAACCCAAGAGGTACTAAAACAAAGAACATTGTTAAATTCAAAGACACCAAGGAATAAGAATTACAAAAATTAAAGAAATCTAATAGAGAACCCCTCATTCAGGTAAAAAGGTTTCTAGCTCACTGAGCACTGAATTTACTTGAAAAAAATGCTTAGTGCCAATATGGAATGAGAATAAAATACTATTCTTGAAATTACTTATAATACAAATATGGTTGGCTGAAATCCTGAACAGGAGAATTCCCTTTAGGAATTTGTATGGAGACTGTTGAAAAGACTAAAGCTGAGCTCCTGATATAAGAAAACAATAAGGAAAAAATAAAGAAATTAGAATTAGAATGTTTGAAATGTTTTTAAGGGGTAAACAGCCTAATAATGTTGAAGAGGAAGATTTAGATCACAGCTATCTGGAACCATGAACAATGCTACAATATAATAGTCTAAGTCCTACTCCAGAAATACCTAATAAAAATGGTATTACAATTCTAATCTAAAGACTGCCTATTACAAATTATTTTAAAGTTCTGAGAAATTTTGTAATAATACAATTATTATTCAAGCCATTTTGGCTTTCACCAAGAATAAGATGGATAATCACTTACTATCTACCGAGACTAGCGAAGTTACTTTCAAATCTTTTAAAATCTTAATTATACTTACTGATTGCATTGATAGCCACGGATTTCAGGTTTGGGCTGATGTTTCTTTAAGTGTTTACTAAGTCCTGAAGCTCTATGAAAAGATTTTCCACAGTGTGAACAGAAGTATTTTGATTCTCCTGAAAATGATAAAAGTATTTGTGATATATGACTAGGCAAACTACAGATCACATTCAACTTCCAAAAGGCTGACATCCAATGACAATCTGGCAAACAGAGAAGTAACCATCCCCTGATTTTTGATAGGAAACGAAAATTCACAATCCATGAATTAACTTAACACATATAAACTTTCTGAAACTCAAATAAACAAATAATCCAATTCCCCCTTCTCATATTACCTCCCTTCTCTTAATCTTAATCTTCTCACTTTTATGATACCACTATTCTTAACTACTATAGCTGTTTCCTGTTCCCAAATAATATATGAAATAAAATATATTAACAATTTTCAATGTGAAATAATTTTTCACATACTGATTGAAACGGTCAAATATAGAGCATAAAAAGGCTGACTTCAAAGAGACTGCTCAAAGATGTGTAGAATGTTTCACTTTCTTTACTGAAGTCACTTACACGTAAAAATGTGGCTGTAGTTTAAGCATACATGTTTTATACATTCCTGAAAATTAGCTCTATACCTTGATACATTCTTTTAGGGTTTGTTTGGAAGTTTCAACAGGTAGCACAGCCTCTGTACAACCTCAGAATGAATAATGGAATATTGGTCCCATACAGATTGTTGCCCAACTTCACTGAGCATTCAGTCCTGGAAATAGCAATGGAAGAAGCCAGCCAATCCAGCTGACTCAACCCTGGCAATCAATGAGGTGAAATATCACAGCCAGAGACTACATTTGATTTATTCAGTTAACAGGCTCGATATCACTGGTCGCTAAATATAGCTGGTTTCTAGTCTTAAAAAACTACCCATATAATTCCCATTGATTGGCATCTTGGCCAGACTGATGGTTAAAGCATGTTTACTACACAGAATCAACCTTGCGTAGGAGTTTTTTGGAAGTATAAAATTATAGAAATAAAGTGAAAGAGAAAACCCATTAGATTGAGAAGTGACATTATAGTCCTTTTTACATTATTTTGTTTCTGGCATTAATTAATAATGTGTGTCATACCTGTGTGAATGCTTACATGCTCCTGAAGGCTTCTTTTTGTGACAAAGGATTTGTCACACAATTCACATTTAAACTGCTTTTGTGCCTCATGTAACACAAGGTGCATCTTTAAACCATGTTTGTAGGTAAATGACTTTCCACAAATCTATTAAACAAGATCACAAAAATAATATTGTCTTTCAAGGTGAACGGCAATACACTAAGATGAAGAAAGATTCACTGATTCTGCTTATACTGCATGATCCATAAGTACTTGACATTTTTTCCCCTAGGGCTAGCATTCTTTGGAAAATTAGATTAGGACTGTGAGATACAAAATCCCTACAACTACTCAATGACAGTAAAGACATCAAAAACACCCACTTTTTGCTGCCATCTAGGGGCCATGAGAATATCATGCATAGCCAAGAAAACAAATACAGTAATCCCTCATTTTCCGCGGCTTCGTTTTCCGCGGTTTCAGTGCTTTGCGGATTTTTAAAAAATACAAAAAAAATAAATGCATTGGTAGGAGGCAAGCACCCCCTAGTGGCTGCTTTAAACATGTCCACCAATTCAAGTTTCCTAGCGAATCCTACTTCGCGGTTTTCAGTTTTCACGGAAGGTTGCGGTCCCCATTAACCGCGGAAAACGAGGGATTACTGTAAATGGGTTGCTGAACAAATCAATCAATCCAGAGTTCTCACTTGATACAAATTATCCTTTTTTCGTTGTTGTTGTTTTTTGTTGACCATCCAGACATGCAGTTTGATTTGGGCAATCTTATAAATCAAATAAATAACTACATAAATGTCCTACTTCAGATGCATTATGCAAAGACACAGTGCTTTGAAAATACTCTAATGGTGGGAAAGATGGAACGAAAGGAAAGGAGAGGATCAGCAAGGTAGCTAGACTCAATTGAGCGGTAATAAGTGCACTGTTGGAAGACCTAAAGGACCAGGTTAGGGACATCCTGCAATGGAAAAAAAATCTATCTATGATTGCTATGAATTGACAATGTTTTCCATACCTGAAGAGTCTGGGAAATTTAACAATCAAAATCATTCCATAGATTGAAAACAACCCTCTCAAAAATAAATAAGCCTACTTACAATATAAACAGCATTTACAATATTAGAACTATCCGGAAATATAAAAAATCATGCACTTGTCAGTGTCAGACTTTTATCACAGTATGCCTCCTACTTGTACTAGAAGAAACAACAGACATTAACTGCTCTCCTGGAATTCAGGAGGAAACAGATTGGACCTCGGAGGAAAGGAATTCCAAAACCTACTTTCTACCAGAGAAAGTGCATTAACATTGCAGTGAAGGAGATAGTTTTTGTTTTTTGTTTACCTTACATGCATGTGGCTTTACACCTGTATGTTTCAACATGTGGATTCGCAAAGAATAGAGTTTAGGCAAACTTCTTCCACATATATCACAAATAAATTCTCGCTTAGTTCTTCCCTTTGTCGCAGCACCACTTTCTTCTATATTAGCAGTTGCAACAGTCACTTCATTTTTTTGGGTATGACGAACAAGGTGAGCTCGCAGTGAAGCACCATACTGGAACTCTTTTTTGCATAGCTAAGGAAACAAACATTTCTCTTTTGAGAAATCTTATTTAAAAAAATGGTGTGTAATATATATATATAGTATATAACTGAAATTATAATGTATACATTTCAATCAAAAGATAAAATATGTAATTTCCCACTTTATTTACATTTCCCAGACTTGGAAATGGCCACCCACTTGCAATGTAATGCTTCAAACTATGGATCTTGATCATTATAAAATAAGGAATGAAGTGTATGTTCAAGAACTATTATCAGGTTAAACTCCATCAGAGAAACTTGGCATTCAAAGAATACGTTAACACTATCATAGGAATCTTTACTCATAATACATTTTACCAAGTGCTTACTGGGCATTTATAATTTTTCGTCCTCTCATGCTTCAATGTGTGCATTATAAGAGCATAACGTCTCTGGAAAATCATCCCACATTCACTGCATTTGTGCTGAGCTTCTGTTTCATTGTGTTCTATAATCTCTCTTTTGGGTTGCTTCATCTTCTTGCCTCTTTGCACTAGCTTCATAGCAACCTGATTAAAAAATTGATATTTAACATTAATATTAGTTATACAGAAAACAGAACCAACAACTCAAATATATTACTTGCAGAGAACCAATATATACAACCAGAAAAACCAATATTTTTGAGTTAACTTCTAGTGACTTAATGAACATAACTATGCTGGTATTTTAACAGTATACAAGTTAGTTGCTATTACTTTCGTGTCATATTTTTAAGAATAGTGCAATGTACGTAACTCATGGCTCTGATCTTTCTTGAAAATCTACCATCCAAATTCCACTCAGTCATATTTAGCTTCCCAGTCCACCAGTTTAGCTAAATCATGCCTCTTACATACAGCATAATCTCATAATTGGTAAATATATCTTATTAGTTCTATCTAAGGGATAGGAAACAGGAATATTCAATCAATCTCAATAAAGTTTTAAATGCATTAAAAAATTTGTATTTGATAGAATACAAAAAAATTGTTTGAAAGAATATAATCTATATACACATTTTTGTATATGCCCATAACACACACAGCATTGAATTCTTAAGCATATTTAAGTAAATAAATCTGTTTGCCATACTATCTGCCCAACCAAGTTGATCTTACAAGATTGGTGGGTTCTGCATTCCTTTGATTAAATTATGTCACATATTGAGACCCTAGAGACATGCCTTTTCTGTGGCAACACCTGCTTTCTGAAATGAAGTCTCCTCTACCAAGATCCAGTTGGTCCCCACTCTGATGTTGCTTAGAAGAGCAGTGAAGACCTAGTTCTTTACCCAGATCTTTGGTGAAGGAGAGTGAGATCTCTTGCTTCATTCTATCTTATTTGTCCCACTTGCCATCTTTTCTTTTATTTGATTGTTGTCCACTGTCAATAAGAGAATTAGGTGGCACACACGTCTAATTAATTAACAATATCATCCAGCTATCTCTCTTGCGGTAACATCTGTCCCCATTCCAATCAGCTTAGCTACATGTAATTATTATATTAACAGAAAAATTTAAATCTTTGTTGTACAGCTGATGTACAGTATATATGGTTTTTAGGTTCTTTAAAGTCTTAGTATAATATCACTTTGTGGGCTTTTCAGAAGAAAAAAATGTATTTGTAAAATCTTACAACTTTAAGATTTTTATAGATAGTCCTGTCCCCACCCCATTTAAAAAAACAAACAAACCAGATTTTGAGCAGACTTATACCTGCTGGATAGCTGATTTGGGGCCTGGCTTTCTGTTTTGCAGTTTTTTCTCGGTACCTTTGTGCAGTCGAATATAGCCACCCTCACTAACAGATCGCTGGCGAAGCTTGCTTTTGTAAGTATCATCTTGATTAAGAGCTATGGCCTCTGGTTGTGATTGTGGACTGTCCTGCATTTTACAAGGCCGACCACGTTTTCGCTTAAGCCCTTCCTGGGAATCCTCAGGAGGAACTTCTGCATTTGCTTCGCTGCTCACATTAAGTTCGCTGTTCACATTAGGATCTCCATTTATATTTTGATCAGCCTCATTTTCAGCCTGAGTACTAATAATAACTTGCTCTGCTACTGAAGGCTCAGTTTGCACCACAGTTATAGTTTGATTTGTGGAACATTCCATTACTGGGGCTTTCTCTTCATTTTCTGTTGTTTCCAAAGCAGGAGTATGGACCGGGAGCTCAGGAGGATTCTCCGCAGGAGGCTCTGAAACAATCTGCAATGCAGTTTCAGACACAGTCATCTCTTCTGCCTCAGTATTTGAAGATGTTCCATTCACTGTTTCTACTGGATCTTCGGTAGATATTGCTTGCTCAGTGCTGGCAACAGGATTAGCCTCATTTTCATTCTGCTCTGAAATAGTTTGAGCTACCTCTACTACTTGGACATCTCCTTTCTGATATACGGTGATTTGTTTATCTTCCATCTGTTTATGTACATTTTCACAGATTTCCAAGACCTCTGTCATGAGAAGATGCTGAGCTAGCTCAGCTACAGCTGCCATGTTACAAAAATCAAAAACTAATTCTGAAGTATAAGCAAATTCTAGCAAAGGGAGGAAACTGGCCTTCCGAAATCCTGCACATACACACACAAAACAAACAAACAAAATTAGAAAGATTTGATGAAAGAGTAGACCCTTGCCATTTATTTTATAAAAACAGAAGTCTGCCAGTCTTATGAATACTGAGACAGGGTCTCTTTCCAATAGCTGTCACACATCTCAGGAATCCTCTGCATAGAAATGCATTCATTCCTTATCTTTGTTTGAAGTAAACATTTGCTTCAGTGCTTTTCACTAATGTCATAAAATGCTATGATATAATTCTGCATTTAACATTACTATATAAAAATCATTTTAGTTATATTTAAATGTGGTATATTAATAGATACACTATTGTAGAATAGGTCCCTTTTTATTTTGAAAGACAGGACATAAATTTACTAAATAAATAAATAAATCGGGGGACACTGTCCAAATTACTTCCTGTCAAATTAAACAAAAAGCACAACAAATAAACAAAAAATCCAAGCATCTTTTCTTCAGGAAAACTTGACAGCATAGTCTTTCTTAATATATTTTATATAGTTTATTGAATTTCCTTTTAAAAATATTCATATTTAACAAACTCATTGATATTATGATACATTACCTGAAAGATCTACTACTGCTTCATGGCTGGAAACAGCTCCTTTTTCAATAAAAAGTTCTCTGAAGTATTCACTGTTGGCTGCCAAAATAGATTTGTGTGCTTTGTACACTTCTCCCTCAATAAGCAAGGTAACATCACAGAACTGACTAGAAAGCCGCTGTTGGTTTAACTGATTCAAAACTGATTGAGAATGTTTTGGAGAAGATTGTTTCACAAGGCCTTTACTATCAACCTGGCATGAAAAAAGACAGGCCATATTGTTACAACTAAAACAAACAAAAGCAAATTAAGTATCATCTTAAATATGCTATGTATGAAAACAGTTTATAGTATAAATGTAAAACAAATTTTTATGCCAATTATATATGAATATTTACTTACAAATACAAGTTCATGCTTGGCTATTGGTTTCTTTTTCACTGGTTTTGGTGATGCTGCTGGCAGTGACGTGGAATTATTTATTTCATCATCTGTTTCATTACTATCTTCATGAGATATTGCATCCAATCCTAGCTCTTCCAGCATTTCAGAAGGGTCTGACAACGATCTAGAACGATCTAATTTTTCCTGGCATTTGCTACATTCTTTAATGTAATCTTTAACTTGCTTCAGGATACCTTAAAAAACACAAAACCTTTTTGTATGTATTGTTTTATTCATGCATAAATTGATATATTTAAATTAATTTTTCAATAATGGGCAGTTATTTGAAAACACTCATCCTTTACCTTTTATTTGGTTGCATGGAAAGAGACTAAATCAGAGCCAATGTTTTGCTTATTTTCAAATCTTCCTGCCATGTCAGGACTCCCATCAGTTTTAGACCTATTCTGTCTATAAATGTACAAAATGAATTTTTCATACTTATGGCATAGTACTGAACCAAAAACATATGGAGAAATGAAGCAGAGAGGATTCTTTACAAGTCATAATTTTTGTTCTGCTTTTGTTCTGCTCTGCCTATTCACATCACTACTATAAACTTTTTTCCCTGAAATCTATAATTATGAAAAACAAAACAAGTCTGATCCATTATATCTCATATCTGATAATTTACAGAAAATACCCATCTGCCTCCTGTCTATAGTAAGCTATGTAAATTAAAAGATCCTCCTTGATTAGTGCTGTATCAGATTTGAAGCTGCATGTCTGCCTTACATTGATTGAAGGCTATTACAAAATGAAAATGTGCTTAAAATTTAGAAACCCCTTATTTTATACAATTTTTGGTTTGTTTTTTAAGTCATTGCTGTTTGTTTGGGGATTACAGCTCATATGGGTTCAACATGAGCTCAAAAGAAACATCGGCAAGCAGTCCCCTGTAGAGTCAATGCACATCAATCCCAAAGGTGCTTTTTCAAGAGGCAACTGGACTTTCTTGGTGGTGTTTTTTTAAAAGAAATTTCGCTTCTTATCCAAGAAGCTTCTTCGGCTTTGACTGGATGATGGGGAATGGAAGGCTTTATGTTCCTTGCAGACAGCTGGTCATTTGCATTCTTTTAAGTCCAGTTGCCTCTTGAACCTTTGGGAGAACCATGACCTGGATGACTGAGAATCTTCATAGACATGCACATCAAGTGTACCAATAATCCTAATCTGTTGATCAAATGTTTTATCTGAGTGTTCAACATGCACCAATGCAATCATGCAGAAAACGAGGTTCATTTTCACAATGATTAACGGTGGTTAAGTGACTTCAGGAGAAGGCAGCCGGTGAAATGAACGGGCGCTTTTCGAGCATAAGCCCATTCCTACAGAAATTCATCTTCCGCCACGAGCCTCGCAACTCCCTGGCCTCCGTTTTTAGCAGCTTCGAAAGAGAGCGCCTCGGTCTGACGAAGGCGGCGCTCAAGACCAGAGGTGGGGCGAGTAAGTCGCGCGTGTCACCGCGCCGCTGCGAGGCACCTCCGAGCACACAGCCAGCCAGCCGGCGCACTCGCCCGCTCCGCTGGTTCAAGACCGGTCACGCAGGGATGCCCCCCCCCCCGCTTCTTCCTCCTCCTCCCACTCCCCACCCCCACCCAGCGCCTTTCCTCACCTCGCCACCAATAGCGCCTGGAGAGGCGCTGCCAAGTCTGCAAGCGGGTCCGGTGGGAGCCGTCAGTTTCCAGGTGGGCTGCCCGAATGAGGCGGCCGCGACGCTCGGCCTGCAGCACCACTTCGAGCTCGGCGAAGCGCTGCTGGTCCCGCTGCCGGCGCTGGTAGTAGAGGATCCCGCCGCGCACCACATAGCAGGCGGCGGCCTTGCGGATCTTGCGCTTGACGTTGCCCTCGGTGCCCGGCGCGTAAGGCTCGCGCTCGTTGGTCAAGTAGCGCAGGATGGCCAAGTAGCTCTCCTCGCTCGACATGGCGGGCGGGGAGGTGAGTGGCAGCCGGAGGATGCCCCCTGATCAGCGGAGGAGGCGGGCGGGCGGGGGACACTTTAGTCGCTGAGAGAGTCCGATGCGGGTCCAGCTCCGTTTTTGGGGGTGGGATGGGGTTGAACCCCCGGGTCCCCCGCGGAGGAGACGCGAGGGAACTCTCCGAGGAAGAGAAGCAGGCGTCGCGGGTGGGAGGGTGGTGTCTCCTGTCACAGGTGTTAGAAAGGAGACCACTCGGAGCGAGCGAAGGGGAAAGCAAGGGGAAAGGGGGAATTGCGGGAAGGGTTAAAATAAAGAAAAACCCGAAGCATCGGGTCCAGAAGGAATCGGGCCCCAGGAGGTGGAACTGGAGTTTCGCGGTCCTCGGCGACGGGTGGGAGGAAGAAGCTCGGGCAGCCGGATCAACGGAAAGACAAAATGGCTGCTGCACAAGCGGAAGTGAGGTCTGGCCTAGCCCTTCGAGCGGAGGGAAGGGGAAGCGCTTTGAGGAGCGTCGCCATGCTGGAATCGGGCAAGCGTTGCCAGGGCCGTTGAAAATGATTTGCCGTTTTGATACAGGCGGAGCGGTCAACAGGAGTGGGAGACGTTTAATTGCATGTAATATAGGCAAAATAAGTTTAAAATGCATTAAATAAATGTAGTTCCTTTCTTCTATTGAACTAATCAGTCTGCAAATTGCTTCTGAACATGTCTGCCCGTATATGATTCTTTAAGCTTTTTCATGAGAATATGAAATTGACGTTACATTTGTAAGCTTTACAGCTTAACTTTGTAAATTTAGTATCTTATTCGATTGGTTTCTGCACTTTCTACAGAAGCCGAAAAATAATTACCGGAAAACGCGGTCAGAACTTTCTTTTCTCCAAGTGGCTTGCAAAAAGGATTCCTTATCTTTTAAAACTATTTTTCTTCCTCAATTGTTCGTTTGGATAATATGTAGTATATAAAATGTAATTAATTCATCATATATAAGAAGTTATTTTAGAAGGATTTCCCCCCACGTGAGGACTAGTAAGCAAATTTCATTTCAGAATTCCCAACTGATCATGTTTACTGGGAATTCTGGGAAAACACATTTATTTTTAGCACACAGCATTTCACCTAGATTTGTAAAACACAATAAAGTAGCAATGTTAAAAATATGTCAAATACCAATGTCTAGGCCGTGTAACCATTGAAGTGTAACACTGTATATTTAATAAAAATCAGATACTGGATTGGTATATACCAGTGGCAAACTCATTAGTCAAAAGAGCCAAATATCAACAATACCATGATTGAAATTTCTCTTGAGAGCCAGAAGGTGTGGCCTGTTTTGTGAGAGTGGCTCAGCGGTCATGTGACCGGGTGGGCGTGGCCAACTTGGAAAATGTGGTGAAACTCACTTAACAACGGTCTTGCTTAGCAACCAAAATTTTGGGCTCAATTGTGGTCATAAGTTCTCTTTCATCTCTCCCCACTTTCTTTCTTTTCTTTCTTCCCTTCTTTCTCTTTCTCTGTTTCTCTGTCTCTCTCTCTGAGTCTGTCTGTCTCTCTCTCTCTGTGGCTCTTTATCTCTCCCTCCCTCCCTGTCTTTCTATCATTCTCTGTGTCTGTCTCTCTGCATGTCTCTCTCCCCTCCCTTCTCTGTCTCTCTCTGGCTCTTTGTCTCCCTCCCTCCCTCTCTCTCTGTCCCTTTCTGTCATTCTCTGTGTCTGCCTCTGTATCTCTCTCCTCCCTCATCTGTCTCTCCCCTCCCTTCCTGTCTCTCTCATTCTGTGTGTCTGCCTGTCTAGCAATCACTCAGTCTGTCCCTCCCTCCGTCTCTGTGTGTCTGTCAGTCTCCTATTCCCTCCCTCCCTCCCCATCTCTGTCTCTCCCTCCCTCCGTCCCGTCTCTCTGTGTGTCAGATTGATTCCCTCCCTCCGTCTCTCTCGCTCTGTGCCTCTCTCTGTCTGCCTGTCACCGTCTCTGTCCACAGAATACCGCGTGAAGCAGCGGTAGTCCTGCGGAATTACAGCGCAAATTCCCACCGCTACGAAGTCTCCGAGACTGTAACTGGGCGGGGCATGCGCGCAGAAAAGATAGGTGCACGCATGCCCCGCCCAATTACAGTCTCTGAGACTTCGTAACGGTGGGAATTTGCACTGTAATTCCGCAGGACCTGCACGCGCCTATCTTTTCCAGTGTGGAAAAGCGGCGAGTTTCTGCACGGCCCCTGATCACTCCAGACACCATCGGGGAAGACTAACGTGAGGGATGGCCTTGCTGGCAGCGCAGACTCGCCGCTGCTTCACGCGATATTCTGTGGACAGACAGGCAGACAGAGAGGCACAGAGCGAGAGGGAGGAAGGGAGGGAATCAGAGAGACTGAAGAGCCACATTCAAGGGGCCAAAGAGCCGCATGCGGCTCGCAAGCCAGTTTGCCGACCACTGGTATATACCCTCAGCTTATAGCCAGTCATAATGTGACTGTTTGATGTGGGACCTTGTATTGACACGAATGGGAGGATACTATGCTCCATTTATACACTCAGTGTATGCCCTATGAGCTGTGAATCTTATTCAGGATTGTCCACTGCTGACCTGGTAATTCAAAGCCTGGTACCTTTATTGTAGGGTCATTGGCTTTCTACTGAGAATGTTAGGCGGATGTTGTTCAAGTGGGAGTTTCCTGATTTGAGTCTTCCAGCTGATAAATGCATCAGTAGTTATACAATACAACAGCTGAGTTGGAAGGGACCTTGGAGGTCTTCTAGTCCAACCCCCTGCGTAGGCAGGAAATATTTTTCAATAGTATTTCTAAAGTTACTTTGCCATTAACATCCCATAAGATGGCTGTATCAGCCTGAATAACAAAACAAGAATGAACACTATCAGTCTGCCAATATTCTTAAGTCTAAACAGTGCTAAATATTATTCATACATAAACCAGGATTATCAGTAACTTAGTTGGTGTAATATAAATTTCTCATTCTATCTTGACTGCCAGCATATGTATATGGTTACATTATGAATTGTTTAAGAAAAATGCAATCTTCAGTATGAAAATATACAATTGACTAAATTACATATTTAATATTTTAAGGCTATTAAGGATCTATAGTAAAGAGTGGTATGGCGACATTGAGGGAGACGCTTGGCTTCCACTTGAAAGGTTGAGTTCAATCCTAGGTAGCAACAGACATTTCTCTTAGAGGGTGCAAAGTACAATATCTGCTGCAAACTCCATGTAAGTGTCAGCCTGGGTATCTGGCCAGTAAATGGTCAACTCCATCGTGTCACTCTGAATAGGGACTACAGGGTTGCAAAAATGGAATTAAATTTTTTTTATTAAGGATCTATAGTCTTTTTGAATGTATAAATCTAGTTTCTGAGTTCACAACAAATATACTCTTGTAAATTCTGAAATTATAAATAATTTTAAAATGACTATTTTGATTCATCAGTATCTCTTATCAAAATATATTGAATTATTTAAATAAATAAACCCCATTGTTTTCCATCCAATTCTAAGACTCCAGTAGGCATTTTAGAATCATGGATTTCTCCTTCCATTTTCCCTTCCAACTGGCATAGCAGTTTTGCCATTATTCTATCTCCATGCAGAGAAAGAGATAAGTGGTCATAAATTCTTAATGGTATAAAACTTAATTGCAATGCTTCACCAGAAATAGTTATGGCTGTGCGATGTTCAACTATTAACTGATCAGCTGCTGCTAAGGTAGTTGAAATATGAAATTTATTCTGAGTAAACGATCAGTTTTCAGTGGCAAAATTACTTTAATAAACAACCAGTTTGTAGGGCATTTAAGCAGATTAGGCAAAATTAAGATGAATTTCAAATGAGTATATATTGAGATTTAAGTCCTGGATTTTTTTCCACTAATAATTTCCTAAATACAGACTTTCTTGGATGTTTTGCTAATAGTGGCTTTCAACTTTTGTGCTCATCATTGTAAGTTACATAATGAAAATGAACTGAAACTTTCAAGAAAGTTCTTTTTAAAGAGAATAGACCAATTATAGTCAAAATTTTATTTGACATAATCAAATCAGCACATATCAGCGTTTCCCACCAACACGAGGAGCAGAAACTTTCACAGGCTTCACAATTTTTTGCTTTGGTGCAGTCTTTGTTGGTGCCTGGAAATAGAAACAAGACACTAATGAGGGTATGCTATATATTAAGTCAGTTTCATTAGTATAAACTAGCATAATGCGTATAGTTGAATTTCTGGTGAGTGAATGAGAAAGAACAAAGTATCCCTAAATCAAGGGTCCCCAATCCCTGGACCACTACTGGGCTTTGAGCCGTTCAGAACTGGGCCATGGAAGTGATGGGCAAGCACCGCTCATGAAGAACCATGCTGCCCGCCCCACTGGCCGCAAAGCCAGAAAGGTTTGGGAACTCTGCTCTAAATCATTTGAACAAAGTTTTCAATCTAGTCAGAAATGTTACAAATGCTATGATCTTCTTTGACTAAAGGAATTTCATATTGCAGCCTTTGAGAAACAATTGTTACCATTCAATTATACCATTTTAAAAGTTTATTGCAGCCCCTTCCCTGATCAAGAACTGGAGGTTATAGATACTTTTAAGTCACACTGAGAACCCGGATTACAACAGGGCTAGAAACGCAATGTAGTCTCTGAATAGTAAATTTGAATATGTGATTTACTTTCAAGTTTCTATTAGATCATAATGCTCATTCTTAACTCCTAGCTCAACCTATTTCGAAAATTATGAAAATAAAATACCCTTATGTATACAGTTGCAAGAAAAAGTATGTGAACCCCTTGGGATTATGTGGAGTTTTGCATGAATTGGTCATAAAATGTGCTCTGAACTTCATCTAAGTCACAACAATAACAAAACACACTCTGCTGAAAATAATACTACACAAACATTAGATGCTGCCATGGTTAAATTGAACATAACATGTAAACATTCATAGTGCGGGGAGGAAAAAGTATGTGAGCTCTTAGCCTAATGACTTCTCCAAGAGCTAATTGGAACCAGGAGTGAGCCAACCTTGACTCCAATCAGTGTGATGGTATTGGATGTGTTGCTGACAGCTGTCCTGCCCTTTAAAAACACACACCTGTTTTGGGTTTACTGGTTTCAAGAAGCACTGTCTGATGTGAACCATGCCTCGCAGAAAAGAGCTCTCAGAAGACCTACGATCAAGAATTGTTGACTTGCATGAAGCTGTAAAGGGTTACAAAAGTATCTCCAAAAGCCTTGATGTTCATATATCCACGGTAAGCCAGACTCTACAAATGGAGAAAGTTTAGCACTGTTGCTACTCTCCCTAGGCGTGGTCGTCCTGTAAAAATGACTGCAAGAGCACAACGCAGAATGCTTCATGAGGTAAAGAAGAATCCTAGTGTGTCAGCTAAAGACCTACAGAAGTCCCTGGCACATGCTAACATTTTTGTTGACACATCTACAATAAGGAAAACATTAAACAAGAATGGAGTACATGGGAGGACACCACGGAGGAAGCCATTGCTGTCCAAAAAAAATATTGCAGCACGTTTGAAGTTTGCAAAAGAGCACCTGGATGTTCCACAGCACTTCTAGCAAAATATACTGTGGACAGATGAAACCAAAATTGGGTTGTTTGGGAAGAACACACAACACTATGTGTGGAGAAAAAAGGGCACAGCACACCAACAGCAAAACCTCATCCCCACTGTAAAACATGGCAGAGGGAGCATCATGGTTTGGGGCTGCTTTGCTGCCTCAGGGCCTGGACAGATTGTTGTCACTGATGGGAACATGAATTCGAGTTTATCAAGACATTTTGCAGGAAAACGTACGACCATCTGTCCGCCAACTGAAGCTCCGCAGAGGATGGATAATGCAACAGGACAATGACCCAAAGCATACAAGTAATTCAACAACAAAAAATGGCTTCAACAGCACAGAATAGGCCTCTGGAGTGGCCCAGTCAGAGTCCTGACCTCAACCCGATTGAAATGCTGTGGCATGACCTTAAGAGAGCGATTCACACCAGACATCCCAAGAATATTGCTATACTGAAACAGTTTTGTGAAGAGGAATGGTCCAAAATTACTCCAGATCGTTGTGCAGGTCTGATCTGCAACTACAGGAACCGTTTGGTTGAGGTTATTGATGCCAAAGAAGGGTCAACCAGGTATTAAGTCCACAGGTTCACATACTTTTTCCTCCCCGCACTGTGAATGTTTACATGTTATGATCAATTAAACCATGGCAACATCTAATGTTTGTGTAGTATTATTTTCAGCAGACTGTGTTTTGTTATTGTTGTGACTTAGATGAAGTTGAGAGCACATTTTATGACCAATTCATGCAAAATTCCACGTAATCCCAAGGGGTTCACATACTTTTTCTTGCAACTGTACAATATACTATCACTTTGGGCAACCAAAGGAAAGATAAAACATAAATGAAGCAAATGAAGAAAAAAGTGGTTATCTACAAGTCACCCATGTAGTGAAAGTATGAAATATGTTACAAACTGATAATGAGACTAGATCACAGGAACAATTTGATTTCAAAATCACAATTGATTTGTTTTGTAAATAAGAATCTACAAAGAGTGATACAAGAAATCATACTCTTGCTTTAACAGCCTTGCCAGCCATTACCTTTGTTGTAGAGGGTACTGTTTTCTTAGTTGCCTGCTTAGCCTTCTTTGCCTCCTTGGCAGCTCTGTTAATTATATTGCAAAAATATTAATGAGAACCATTTTTTTTATTATTTAACATCCAAAATGGATGAAAAAATATGTGCGCTATATAGCAGAATAGTGGTCTATGGATGTGTGTTGACATTTGGTTAGATATAACAATTCAAAATTCCATTTATAACCTTTAAGAGCCTAACCCTGGCTAAATAGGCCAAATATTTTCTGCAACATCCCTTTAATCACTTAGTTCATCCTCCAATCAAACCATTTTCCCTGAACCCAGTTCTCCATTCTTACAAAACTCTTGTCAATGATACACATTTATACGTGGCCTCCCAACATGGCATAAGGGCAAAGTATAATTTCTAAACCAAAAAAGATTGCCTACCCTGCCATACATCAAGAAGGGAAATTCTGCAATATTATTCAATATAGTTGCAGGATCGCACGTGAGGCACTGATTTTTCTCTAAGAATTTTATCCCATTCTAGGTAGCAATAAGTTATAAATACTAGTAATTGCTTAAAATGCTGCTTTCCTTACCCTAGTGCCTGAAAAGGAAAAATATACAGGAGATGAATTAAGTTTTGCTGATTGGATGCTTTAAGTAATTCCCCATTTGTAGTATCTTCAGGCACAAGCTGCTGCTACAGAGCTGCAGCATCAAAGTATTCCAGATGTCTTAAAGCAGTCCCTTTCTGGAAAAAGGCTTTGATTCATCTCATTCCTATGAAGGGTTGGAAACCAATCTAGCCATTGGTGAAACTATCCCTAGTTTAAGCCCATACCGAAATAGTGAAAGCATACCAGACCACAAGTCACCAAGTATTTTTAATCTCCTGATTTAAAAAAAAAATTGGGGGATTTTTGGATGTGGTTTGAACAAAGTTAAATTGTATTATATTGGCTTTATCTTTTAGCATAATTCCTTTACATGTGGCAAGGAATACACAAATGAAATAACATAAAGTAACACTCTCCTGTATTAAAAATCCATAATCAAATGTCTATTTTTTACATTCAGCCAAGGATGTCAACTAGATCATAATCATACTTTTGTAAAGAATAAGAATAAAATGTACTCACCTAATGGCCTGTTCCCTTTGAGCTTTTCGCACTTCAGGCTTCTGATTTCTCTTAGCCATTATTTCAGCCAAAGAAGCGCCTGTGATTGCTCTATGGCCCTTAACAGCACGGCGTGTACGTTTCTTTTGTACCTCTTCCTGAGCAAAGAAATAAATGCTTCAAAAAAGTATCCATACTTTCAAAAATTAAAAGAATTTCACACACGCACAAGCCTTTCATGCCAGATTGAAGTATTTCATGTAGCTGCCCCAGTAGTTTTCTCACTTCCTATCTCAACTCCCAGGAATTTTAATCTAATATTTCACATTTCCTGATCACTTGAAACTTAAGGAAAAGCAACTTAAAAAAAAAAGTCCACTTTCGATTTTTTAATATAAATTCATTTAGCAATAAGAGAAATATTAAGATATCAAAGGCTGCCTGTCTGTTGGCGCTCTCATCCATGAATACACAAGGCTACAACTCTATATTAGAGCTATTTTTCTGTACATTTTAAGCTATAATTCTTTTCCAATTTACCAAAAACAGGATTTACTTTTGATTAAACAGATGTAAAATTTTGCTGTACATTTCTAATACTGCTTTTTCTTTCAATTAGCTATATACAGCCATTTTAAAACACAGCTCTTAATGGATTTTCTTTCATAGCCACAGAACATGCACAATCACTCTGTTTTTAATAGTACAACAAAGACATAATGATTTTCTATTTCCATCAAAATAATCTAAACCAATAATCCTTTATCAAAGATCACAGAAGATAGTATAATAAATGGATTGTGAAAAGCCATGTATTATGATATAAATTATGAATAATGAATACACTGTATCACAACTCAGCAAAACATGATTCCCAAATTATGTACACATAGCGTTATGATTACTAAAATATAGGGAAACAGAATAAATCTGCTAACATGTTTTATTAAAAGGCAATATTTGATGAGCTGCAGCTGATTTCATTAGATGCACAGAATAGCTAGACTAGGATTTGAATTGGGATGAGATGGGTTGGGAATAAAGAGGATAGTAGTTATACAGATGCAAGTTACACATTGAGCAAATTAAAGGAATGGTTCCATTTCATTGTTTTGAAGCAATGGTCCAGTACTATCATAACTTCAACAATTTGGATTCCACCATCACCCTCAGCACTGACTTTCCTTCCAACAGGGCCACTTTTTTGATGTCATGGTAAAATTACACATTCATTTTACAGGAAACCTCCAGAATTAATTTACATCATGCAAGTAGCATGCAGTTCCAGCTTCCATCTAGAAATATTAATCAAATATATCATGGTAGAGCCCGGCTGCATGCTACAACTGTGTTTATTCTAGTTCTCTTGACAAAGACACTTCATGAATGGAATTAGACTAGGTATTTAGATTACCCATCCAACAAGATCAATAGACAACTCATTAGTAACAGACTTAGTAATGCATTTTCTGAAGTAATGAGTAGAAGGCCATATTTGCAGATACCACTGAAACTGAAGCGAAAAGAAACTACATACAATGATACTGAGATAAGAAGCAGACCTACAACAATGTCTACTCTGCCCTCAAATCTATACTAATAGCATTATCACATCTATTTTGTGATATAAATCATCATTTGCCAGCAATGTCCTGGTTTCTAACTAGCACAACTGGACAAACTTTGCACATAATGGATGCACTTTTACAAATAGGATTCAAAATAAGAACAAAGTAATACCAGAGAATTTCAAGCTCCCAGGGTACTCTACACATTAAAAAAATTCAGACAATCTCAAAAAAGCCTCATCAAAAACAAGTTTTCTAACACATTATAATTGTTTGTTAAGGTACTTGTAAATTGTCTCACAAGTAATTTGGTTTTGTATAACCAGTCTATTTCCCCTCTTACTTCATCCCAAGTCAATCTAAGCACTGTATGCATCCTATACATGAAAGTGTGTTCCTTTTAATAAAACCTAATGATGTTCGTAATGGAACATAGGAATATTTAAGCTGTGAGGTAAAATAAATGTAATATTTCATTGTTAAATATAATTTTGGGTGTTCTTACTCTTATTAAGAATACAGGCAGCCACCATTATTCAGTCTCCCTAAATTAACAAATACAGCAAAATACTTACCGACTGTCCTTTCTTGTGCTTTCTCCTGTACAAAACAGTCCAATTGATCTGACGGGGATTTCTCTTAGACAGGAATGCAGATTCACATTTTGCATTCAAAAACTGAAAAACCTGGAACATTTGGATTACTTTTTTTTAACATAACATGCATTTGGTACTGATAAAACAGATCAAAACAATTCTAGATCTGAGGTTTCAATCATGATTAGCTGTGACCTAGGCAATATACAAGTTAAAACTGAGCTAAACCCTAACAATGTTATTTTGCAACATTTTCAAAAAACTGAAAAGTATAGTCAAGATGCTACTTTTTGCAGTATTCCACCGGTTGGGTTTGCACTGTTTCCAAGGTATGTAAAATAATTTACTTGTTGATTCCTTAACTACTTCACTGCTCCATTGGGCGAGTCGGGCAAAACGTGTATTTTGCTTTAGTAAAACTTCATTAGCTGTATGGCTAATAATTTCTTTTAGATTGTTCCAAGTGCTGGCTAAGAGAGGCACATCACCACCCAAAATTACATCTGTAATTATAAAACTGGATGGATATGTAACAATGCCAGTGCTCTTTTCAGTGATTCTATCAAAATATGATTTCCATGCAAGTATTGAACAACAATTGCAATAGAATAGCCGTGGTATACCGGACCTTTTTTTTTTTTTTGCGCCTTACCTTCCCGTCAGTACGAGCGTAGCGGCGGCCATGGCCGGGGTAGATCTTGTACCCACTGAAGCTGCACAGCTCGACCCTGCATTCCAAAGTTATCGAGAAACAAATTAGCAAACCGAGAAAGCCTAAACCTCCCCCATTTCATGTGCCAAACCTGAGGATGGTCTCGGATTAAACCAAGGCCCCGACTCTTACTTCATAATGGTAGCAGCGGAACAACCTCACCGGTTCCTCCAGCGTATAAGAGAAAGAGAGGCTCACGGGAAACCGGATTCTACACTTGCGCGGTGCATGATGGGAGCACCCGCTATTTATTATACGATGGGAAGTGCTGCTCTTTCATTAGCTGGTAGTTTAATTCCTAAAGTAGATAAAACTCATTATCTGGGACACAAGGAGCCTTGAAAACTTTGTACCGTAATATAAAATCTCTGACATTATTTTTTTTCTCGAGCGTTTCTTTTTATCCAATCAGTACTCTAGCCTCAGTACGGTTGCCTAGCATTGGAAGCAAGCGGGAAGTATGGCGGCAGCATCGGTTGCGGAGGTTTCTGCAACGAAGACTGAGGCGGTAAAGCTATCCGCGGGCGCTAGTCCAGGTAGGAGTACAATCTGCCGAACGCGAAGAGCGATGAAGATAAGAGACTTGGGAATGTTGGCTGTGGAACAGTCTTTTCGTTGACCGTTATGGGAGGGGGGGGGGGCGCTGAGTGTCGCGCGTAGCCATATGGGGAGTGTAGTTTGTATGATCCTAGGACTTGATTAATAGTTATGAGTTAATTTTAACAATGAACTACAAATCCCGAAAGGCCTTGCGAACGGTTGTTTCTTTGTGTAGTTTATAGGAGCGGTACTTCAATTACTTGGCGTTTTTATATGTATATACACGTATATTGAAATAATTCCAGACATTCCTTTGTGCCTTTTTTCTACGTGTGCACAACAAATAGAAGTGTAATGACAGTTATGTAACTGTGTTAGATGAGATACTACTATCATTCTTTTTTGTAACTAGTTTTTTGCCCTGAAAGGCATTATAGTATTGTGATACTTTTCTCTCTTTGGGGAAGAGGTTGTGTTACAAGTTATTTGCTAATGCTGAAACTCTTGTTATATGTGAGAATTTATTTTACACAGGATGGCAAAATTGAGCAAGGGATATTTCATTGTAAATAATAATGGCTATATTTTAGTATGTACATTTTTTACAAATTAAACCTTTGCGATACAATGTAAAGGAAACACTATAGCCTAATCTACAGAATGCATGTAGAATGGCCCATAGAAATGTGACAGGACCTGACATGAGCAGGTTATGTTAGAACACTTTGAAAAATCTTGCTTAGCACTGTAAAGCAGGGGTCTCCAACCTTTGCAACTTTAAGTCTGAAGCTGGCTGGAGAATTCTGGGAGCTGAAGTCCTTCAGACTTAAAGTTGCAAAGGTTGGAGACCCCTGCTGTAAAGAGTATGTTATAAAAGCTGAAGTTCAAAATATATTAAGGTTGACAGAGGTTATTAAAGACAAGAACAGATTTTTCAGATACGTTAAAAATAAGAACAAAGAAATTGGTGCCCAGTTTAAATACTGTATTGCAAAACATTAACTTATTTGTTGATTGCATATTATTTTACAATTGCATATTGTCTTCTAAATTTGCTGTGTTGGTTTTTTTTTAAACATTTTGATTTTTTTCTTCTTATTTAACAGGTTCTTTAATTAATTGGTCAGGCCAGGGTTTACAAAAATTAGGACCAACTTTATCCTGTAATGCAGACATACATACTTTGATTTTGGATAAAAATCAATTAATTAAATTGGAGAACCTGGAGAACTATAAGAACTTGATGCAGGTAGGGTTTTTTTATAAATATGAACAAATATGCTTTGTTAGTTAAACTATTTAAATTTGGGGGAAAACATGGAAAAATAAATTTTAATGTTTCATTCTGTGTGTTATGAGCAAAAGTTAACCTTCAATTAATATGAGTACAATACAATGTTTGATTCATCAGATTTCTATGCACACACTGTACTCAAATTAGAACAACTAATTATCCTTGTGTTAGTTAATATTTTTTATATTTATTGGTTTTGAAGTAATTAAAAGCTTCTGATAGAATATTATTGGGAAGACACATTCTGTAAAAATGAATTTTGAAAGCACTTTTGTAGGTTTAGTCACAAAGGAAGGTTTAAACTATGCTTAACTTCCAATACAAGAATACAGGGATGCACATAACTTGTAGGGATTTATAGGTTAGTATCAGCATTCTAAATTACACACAAAAGCCTATCTTCATTAAGTCACCCAGAGTGACCTTGCATGGGAGATGGAAGGCATATAAATTTAATAAATACATAAAAATAAGTGCATGGCTGCAATACCAGTGAAATGTGCCTCCACTTGGAGAGATCAGTCAGTACATAGACTGCTGTTCTTTTAAAACTGCAGCTTTTAAGTCAGACCAATGTGAAGCATGTTAACAGTAGTTTTAAACAGGTAATGATGAAAGCATGGGTCATTGCAGCAGGAGCCTCGCACTCCAGTTTGGATTGCAATTCATTCCACATAGCATGATCTTCTTCCAGACTGGGTTGCAACTGATACAACCGTAGCCTTCCCCCACAATGCTAAAGGTTGGTACTTTATTTTGCAGTAAAGTACTAATCTCTAGTAATTGGTTGGTATGTGCATACTTTTCCATTTATAGTTTTCTCCAAGAATTAAAATAATTGTAAGCAAAATTGAAGCTATTTGTCCATTTTCTTGCAGTTGTCAGTAGCCAACAATCGTCTAGTGCGGATGATGGGTATAGGAAAGCTGACTCATCTTCGAGTGTTAAACTTGCCTCACAACAGTATTGGTAACATAGAGGGATTGAAAGAGCTAATGTACTTGGAGTGGCTGAATCTTGCAGGAAACAACTTAAAGGTAAATTTTCTTTAAGTAATCAAATAAACAACAAATAATGAACAAAATAATTATTGCATCTTGTCTTTTGGAGGAGTTGTATAGAAGTGGGTTATGGTTATGGTTTATGGTTTATTAAATTTATATACCGCACCCTTTTCCAAAAGGGACTCGGGCGGTGCACAGGCAATTTAAAAACATATATAAACATAACAATATACAAAATATAAAACCAAATTAAATTAATATCCCTGTGCTAAAAAATTTAAATATGTTAAAACAATATCCCTAAAACCAATTTAAAGCAATTTAACTGCAGACTGTGGACTAGGTGATGTAAGGGTGACCCTGTACATTGAAATTGTAAGTAAATACTTAAAACAATAAAAATGTTAATCCAATATAGTAGTATTATATTTAATTTATGTCATACCAAACTCAGGCTCAACCCGTCCAAGACTGAGTGGCTGTGGCTTCCGGCACCCCGTTTCAGCCAGATCATTCCAACTCTGGCCATTGGGGGCGAAACACCGGCCCCCGTGGAGAGGGCGCGCAATTTGGGTGTCCTACTGGACTCCCGGCTGACTATGGAGGACCATGTGGCAGCCGTGGCCAGGGGGACTTTCCTTCAGGTACGCCTGATATGCCAATTGCGTCCCTTACTGGACCGGGGAGCCTTACGCACAGTCACTCAAGCACTCATCACGTCTCGACTTGACTATTGCAATGCTCTCTACATGGGGCTTCCCTTGAGGTGCATCCGAAGACTACAGTTAGTCCAGAATGCGGCCGCGCGGATAATTACGGGAGCGCCCAAATACTCCCATATAACACCTGTCCTACGCGAGCTCCACTGGCTTCCTGTGGTCTTTCGGGTGCGCTTCAAGGTCCTAACGATCATCTTCAAAACGCTCCATGGCTCGGGACCTAGTTACATGCAAGACCGCCTCCTGCCCCATACATCCCTTGGACCGATACGCTCTCACAGAGAGGGTCTCCTCAGGGTACCGTCGATCGGACAATGCCGATTGGCGGCGCCCAGGGGGAGAGCCTTCTCTGTGGCAGGACCAACCCTTTGGAACGACCTACCCCCTGAACTCCGTACCATTGCTGACCTCCGCCTCTTCCGCAAGTGTCTTAAGACGCACCTCTTCCAACTAGCCGACCTTGCGTAACCCCAACATCGCCAGTTCAAATGAGGACTCTAAAATGGTGTTAACACAGGCCCTTAATTATCCCTGTATTTGTGTGTAATTGATTTAATTTTCTGTACGCCGCCCCGAGTCCCTTTGTGGTGAGATGGGTGCGGGTTATAAATATGAAAAATAAATAAATAAATAAATACCTGGCAACTTGATTAAGGCAAAATGTTTGAAAATGCCTATTATAGATTTTAATATTATTGTATTTAATTTCTTGTTAGTCAACTCTAGATTTTTAAAATTAGAAATGAGATTTCATTATTTTAAGTAAGATATTATAGGTACATTATTTTAGACTTGTATTATGGCAAACAGAAATTGATTACAACATTTAAAAGTATCAGATTATTTCTGTTTGTTTTCAGAGGAATTCCCCCTCTTTCCATTCTTGTCTCTCTACTTCTGTGCCTGAACATACATTTATCACATTTTAGGAGTTGTGATTCAAAGGTCTTCAATTAGATATAACTTCTATATACCTTTGTCATAAGTTAAACTCACCCAGAATAAAGCATACATGTTCCTTTTTAATTATGAAAGATGAATTTATAGCATGTCTTAATTGAGAGCCAGTTTGATGTAGTGGATAAGACACCAGGCCAGAAATTGAGAGGTGAGTGATCTTGGGCCAGTTACTCTCTTTCAGTCTTAGGAATAAGGAAATGGTAAACCATTTCTGAAATCTTGCCAAGAAAACTGCAGGGACTTGTCCAGGTAAGTGCCAGGAATCATCTCAGACTCAAGGCATGCCATGCCATATTATTTGATGTGCATTTTTGCTAATCTAAAAGACACTTTCTTTGGTATTAAGAACTTTAAGCAATTGTAACTATTAAGCTTCATAATTTCGGCCATTGGGGGCGAAACACTGGCCCCCGTGGAGAGGGCGCGCAATTTGGGTGTCCTCCTGGATTCCCGGCTGTCCATGGAGGACCATGTGGCAGCTGTGGCCAGGGGGGCGTTTCATCAGGTACGCCTGATGCACCAATTGCGCTTCTTACTGGACCGGGCTGCCCTTCGCACAGTCACTCAAGCACTCGTGACATCCCGATTCGACTACTGTAATGCGCTCTACATGGGGCTTCCCTTGAGGTGCACTTGAAAGCTACAGCTAGTCCAGACTGCAGCTGCGCGGGTGATTATGGGAGCCCCTAGATACTCCCACGTAACACCGCTCCTGCGCGAGCTGCACTGGCTACCTGTGGTCTTTCGGGTGCGCTTCAAGGTTCTGACGACCATCTTTAAAGCGCTCCATGGCTCGGGACCTAGTTATATGTGAGACCGTCTTCTGCCCTATACATCCCTGCATCCGATCCGCTCCCACAGAGAGGGCCTTCTCAGGGTGCTGTCGGCCGGGCAATGCCGGCTGGCTGTCGCCAGCTGGCATTGCCCGGCCTTCTCTGTGGTGGGCCCTACCCTTTGGAACGACTTACCCCCGGAACTTCGCACCATCTCAGACCTCCACCTCTTCCGCCAGTGTCTAAAGACACACCTTTTTCATCAAGCCGGCCTAGCGTAACCTTCTGCTATGACTATTTTAGACAGTTTTAATTGGGGATTTTAAATTAATTTTAGCACAGGATAGGAATGTAATATGTCTTTTAAATTTTATATTTTTGTTAGATTTGTATGTTTTAAATTCCTGTGCGCCGCCTGGGTCCTTTTTGGAGAAGGGCGGGGTGTAAATTTAATAAATAAATAATTAATAAATAATGTTGCTGAAAAATATTTTGTCTTCCTTTAGACTATAGACCAGATCAGTTGCTGCACATCTCTTCAACATCTTGATTTGTCAGATAACAATGTTCCCCAAATAGGAGATATCTCCAGACTTTCATCTCTAAAGGTAAATATTTTAACCTTATATTCTTTGATGGTCTAAATATTACTAATTAAAGAGTGAGTTCAGAATAGCATTGTTAGCCTTTAACTATAATAAAGTTTTGATCTTATTCACCCGAGCATTTTCTTCAGATAACTATGAATAAGATGTAGTGTAAAGCTGTCTCAAATAAAAGAAAATAATTCTTTAAATGCTTTTAAAGCAGCCATGTCGAACCATGTGGCCCTGGACATTTAGTAATGCAGCCTCACAAGATAATAAAAATATGCAAAATAAAGTAAGGGTTTTTTTATATACATTAACTAAATTGCATATATTTTTATATCACACAATTGCACTTTGCTCAATGCAGCCCAGCCAAGCCAAAAGGTTGAATCTTTATATAGTTTTATGAATGTTCAAAGCAATTCACATTATTAAAGTATATCTCCGGATATTGTTTTCTCCATTTTACTATTCCTCAAGACTCTGCTGCTGCATGGAAATATCATAACTTCACTGCGTTCAGCACCTTCTTGTTTACCTCAAGGCCTGACTATTTTTTCATTGGCAGAAAATGAAATTAGAGATTTGAATGAGGTAAGAATAACATTTTTGAAGAAAATGGGATAACTTTTTAAAAAAAATCAAATACAACCTAAATTACTATAGGTACATTTCATTAGAGTCATCTATAATTTTATTTTTATTACTACGTTTTGGACACAGAAGATATGTAGATTTTAAAATTAAATGACAGTAACTAGAAACCATTTAATTAATGATTGTTTAAATAATTAAATATGTTAGCAATTACAGTAATTAAAATACTGTAAAGGGGAAATGACATTCTTTGAGACAGATTCTTAAAGTAAGTTCTTTGCAGCATATTTTTGAAATTTAAATATCAGTTACTATGATCAAAGATAAATTTTGGATTACTTACAAAATGCTTTACATTTAATAAACAGGAATTAAAAGAAAAATAAAATTGATCCTACCTAAGAGGAGAGAGGAACAAATGTTTCTGGTACAGGTATTTTGTACCTTTTTTTAGTGATGATGGGCTTAAGCAGATTAAGAAGTAGAAATATCATTTGAAAGGCAGTATGGGTTTAACTTTGTTTAAACACCCTTTTTTAACCCTAACTTTCCCACATGGCTTCTGACAAGCAAAGTCAATGGAAGAAGCCAAATTTGCTTAACTTCATGTTTCATTTAACAGTGCAGTGATTCGCTTAACCACAGTGACAAAAAGGCTGAGAAACTCTCAGTTATGAACAATCCTTGTGTGATGGCAAGGATTTTGTAATCAAGGGTTTGGCCCTGCAAATATTTGATCACTCCTCTCTCATTCTGTGTAGTACACGAGCATTTGAACAATTATAATTATTTTAAGTGGCATTTATTATATTTCATTATCTTTGTGGTTCAATTTTGCTCACGCTTTACTTGTGAACAAAAATATTATTATCATACCCCAATACGAGTATGTCATTTTTTTCAGTGTAGTAAAATCTTTATAGTCATAACCATTGATTAAAGGTAGCGATAGAAATAGCAGATTTATATGCTACTTCATAGTGCTTTACAGTCTTCTCTAAGCAATTTACAGAGTCAGCCCCCGACAATCTGAATCCTCATTTTATTGATCTTGGAAAGATGGAAGGCTGAGTCAACCTTGAACCGGTCAGAATCAAACACCTGGCAGTGGGCAGAGTTAGCCTGCAATACTGCATTCCAGCAACTGCTTCACTATGGCTCAGTGATCAAATAGCAACTGAAGATCAAATAAGAACTGAAGATCAAATAAGAACTAAAGGTCAAATAAAAACTAAAATAAAATGCATTAACAGAAATGAACAAAATTCCGACCAGGTCACACCTTCAGTTAGTACAATATTTGGCCAGTGTTTGTCCTCTTACTACTATGGTTGGACTCCAATCAGCAGAGGATGCGAAACTGGAAAAAATACTACATAAGCAAAGGTGTAAATATCATTGTTTATGAGTCATTTTTATATAATTTAATATCATTTTAAGTTGTTCAAGCAGGCCTTGATTCATAAAGCTTTTTAAAGCTGCTTTTTAAGGTCAGAAAGGTTGATTTGCAGATATATATGTATTTTGCTAGCTCTTGCTAACATTGGTGATATTAAAGAAGAGTAGTTCTCTGCTCTAGTATTCTTAAGTCATGAAATAAAACCATTTAAATGTTTGTATTTAGGTTACATCAGAGGCAATTGATGTATCAGAGCCATGCCAATGAATCACCTTTATCCTCAACTCTGAATAAAGGACTACCCTTTAATAATGAGCCAAACAGTCCTGCCCATGCACAACAAGAAATAACTTTTTTTTAGTGATGATGGTCTTAAGGAGATTAAGAAGTAGAAATATCATTTGAAAGGCAGTTTGGATTTAAATTTGTTTAAACACCCCTTTTTAACCCTAACTTATCTGGCTTCTGACAAGCAAAGTTAATGGAAGAAGCCAAATTTGCTTCAAATAAAATTAAGCAAGTAAAAGTATTTATCCTTTAACCATCTAACATAACTAAGATGTAGGCTATATCTATAGTGCTGCTCAGCGTATACATTTTCTTTATATTTAATCACCAAAATAATTTCCTTTTCTTTTTAGATTTCTTTTTTGACCTCTTTTCCTAAACTAGAGCAACTCTCAATTATGAACAATCCTTGTGTGATGGCAACACCTAACATCCCAGGTTTTGATTACCGACCATTTATTGTCAATTGGTGTCTCAGTCTTAAAGTAATTGATGGGTATGTGGTTTCTCAGAAAGAAAGGTAAGAACATGATTAAACCGAGTGTTGCCATTAATCTATGTATCTACCCATCATTTAGCATTTGCAAGACAAATACCAAAGAATGAGAAAACAAAAAGACATGTCAGGATAGTAATAAATCTTGAAAAAGTTTTAATAAGAAATTTTCCTGAAATATATTTACAACATTACAAGGATATTAGCCCAAATAACCCGGGTGAAACCAAATGGTAGGAAAGGTTTCCCGAACACAACTGACAAGAAGCTTGGGAAAAGGGCAAGTTTTATAATCCCCATTCCCTGCAGTGTTGGGAATACCACCCAGTACTAGGATAATTGCAATTAATGTTTGCATTTACATTTGATATGTAGTGGAGTCAATGAAAAGGGATTACAAAGGAGTAAATAGGTACACAATAGGGAATACACATAGAAAGGAATGAGCTGACTTTAGATATTTGCCTTCAGAGGCTAAGTAAATAGTGTAATGTTAAACCGATTCAGGTTTTGTCAGTTCAGTTAGAACGAGAGTTGCCTATACAGTGACTGTAGCTGTTGCTTAGCCTATATGAGAAAACTAAACTTGTGCCTGATGATTGGTATAATGACACTGTTGTTCCTCAATATCAGGGGTGTCAAACTCATGGTGGGGTCATGTGAGGTATTGGGACTTTTTCTCTCTTCGCTAAATCAGGCAGAAGGTGGGGCCAGCACATGATGCATCCAGGCTGCGAGTTTGACACCACTAAATGTAGCAAGAATAAATACAAAAATTTCAAGGATTAAGAAAGCATGTGCCCAGACTCTAACATATGACAATATATGAGGTAACAACGATTAAAATTTGGCAAGTACAGCGGTTGCAAGGAATAAAAGATAAAAGTGAGAAAATTGTGAAAGAGGTGAAATGTTTAAAGAACAAAAAGTAGTACATAAATCAATATTACAGGCATGCTTGCAGCAAGGTTTATTTGGAAAGTTAAAAGGCTAGATAGATACTATAGAACAGTTACATTTCATTTTTTCATATAATCTTCCTTTATATTTTTTACATAATGTTAATTACTTTTTTCCTGAATTTTGCATAATATAACTTACTCTGAGAGAGTAATATGAGACCATGTATGGATAATATTGAATAGAAAGAATATTGGTTCTTTATGAAATATTTCTGTTGAAAATACATTATTGATTTTCATTTATGTATATTTAAGTCTTAACAAATTCTAAGGCAAGTTACTGTACTTCCAAAGTCTGGTTTTAATTTAAATACTCCTGGATACTTAGTATGTAGCTGAAATAGTTTATAGTTTGGAGATCATGAAAATTATTGCTTTCTCCCAATCTATTATGATATATCAACAATTGATTATATTATTGCTATTGCTTCTGAGTTACATCTATTACCGTATTTTTCGGAGTATAAGATGCACCGGAGTATAAGATGTACCCAGGTTTTGAAGAGGCAATTTTTTTAAAAAAGTAGGTAGGTAGATAGAGGGATGGAGAGGGAGAGAAAAAGACAGAAATATAGTATATAGGGGGGGAGAGAGAGAGAGAGTAGGTAGGTAGGTGGGTAGATAAAGGGAGAGAGAGAGAGAAAAAGAGAGAGAAATACAGTAGATAGGTAGGGGGAGAGAGGGAGAGAAGGTAGGTAGGTAGGTAGGTAGATAAAGGGAGAGAGAGAGAGAGAGAGAGAGAGAAATACAGGTAGGCTGAGAGAGAGAGAGAAGGTAGGTAGGTAGATAGGTAGATAGAGGGGGGGAGAGAGAGAAATACAATAGGTAGGTAGGTAGATGTTTCCAGGTGTATTCGCACAGTCACTCAAACCCTCGTGACGTCCCGTCTCGACTACTGTAATGCTCTCTACATGGGGCTTCCCTTGAGGTGCACTCGAAAGCTACAGCTAGTCCAAAACGCAGCCGCGCGGGTAATTACGGGAGCCACCAGAAGCTCCCATATAACACCAATCCTGCGCGAGCTGCATTGGCTTCCTGTGGTCTTTCGGGTGCGCTTCAAGGTTTTGACGACCATCTTTAAAGCGCTCCATGGCTCGGGGCCTAGTTATATGCGAGACCGTCTCCTGCCCCATACATCCCTTAGACCGATACGCTCCCACAGAGAGGGCCTTCTCAGGGTGCCGTCGGCCGGACAATGCTGACTGGCGACACCCAGGGGAAGAGCCTTCTCTGTGGCGGGCCCTGCCCTTTGGAACGACCTACCCCCTGAACTCCGGACCATCACCGACCTCCGCCTCTTCCGCCAATGTCTAAAGACATACTTTTTTCATCAAGCCGGCCTAGCCTAACCTCCCATGGGGACTTTTAGAAAAATTTTAAATTGGGTTTCAAATAATTGGTTTTAGCATAGGATTGGGATTATTTAATATATATTTTAAATTATTTATTCATTTTCTATTTTGTATATCTTTTTAAATTTCCTGTGCGCCGCCCTGGGTCCTCTGTGGAGAAGGGCGGAATATAAATGTAATAAAATAAAAATAAATAAATAAATGTGCTGGAGAAAGAAATTGCTGTGGCACCTAAACTTTGTTTCTGCTGGCACAGCACTTCATCAATGTAATTCTCACCAATCTCTCTAACTCAGGGGTTCCCAAACTTGGCAACTTTAAGACTTGTGGACTTCAATTCCCAGAATTCTCCAGCCAGCTATGTCCACAAGATATGCTGGCTGGAGAATTCTAGGAGTTGAAGTCCACAAGTCTTAAAGTTGCTAAGTAACTGAACAGCGTTCCGAAAGGAAAAAAACAACCCTTTTTGCACTCTTCAAACCTTCCCAAAACGGCCCGTTTTTCACAAAAATTGGTTTGTTTTTTTCAAATAAAAGGCATGAATAGCCTTGGGAGGGCTTGCAGAGTGCTCCTGGACGGTGGGGGAGGCAAAACTGAGCAACTGAACATTTTTTAATGTCAAAAAAATTGTATGCATAGCATTATGGAGGTATATAGAGTGCTGCGGGGGGGGGGGGGGACAGCCCATTTTAAGCTCATTTCTGCCCTCCCCAACCCCCAGGAGCTTATGGAAGCCATTTTGGTGAAGGGGGTGGGGTTTCGGGAGGCAAAAAATGCTGTATTCGATGTATAAGACGCACCCAGATATTCAGCCTCTTTTAAGAGGAAAAAAGGTGCGTCTTATACTCCAAAAAATATGGTACTTCTGGATCTCAATTGCTGTTTTTTATGCTCTTATGTTTCTCATAGAAAGGACTTTCAAAATGTTTACTATAATTAATATTGTTTTTGCGTATAGCTTAAAAGCAGAATGGCTTTACAGTCAAGGAAAGGGAAGATCATTCCGACCAGGCCAGCACCTTCAGTTAGTACAATATTTGGCCAGTGTTTGTCCTCTTACTACTATGTTTGGACTCCAATCAGCAGAGGATGCCAAACTGGAAAAAATACTACATAAGCAAAGGTGTGGATATCATTGTTTATGAGTCATCTATATAAATAAAAATGTAAAATAGTTTGTACGAATCCACTAATTTCAAAAAGTACCGGACCGATTTAAACCAAACTTTCACACAATGTAGCGAAGCACTTCGGATAATAGAATAGCTAATCATTTTGTGCCTAACAAATATGTGTTGTCTGTAATTTAAACACAAAAAAAGGTACGAACTGAAAAATATTCTTACTTCGCTGTAGCTCCCCCTACGTCATGAAAAAGCCCCCTGCACGTGCGATTGACATGCGCAATTGACAGAGAGGGATTGGGGATCGTTAGGCCCATTGAGATCGATAGGAGCCCTGAAACGTCCAGCGCGCCTGCGCGTGCCTCTCTGAGGCCAACGGCAGCCTGCACCTCTCCCTCTCCAGGCAGAAATTTCTGCTCTTGCCACGCTAATTCAAAGGACATTGAGGAGACAAATAAGGTATAGCACCCTTCTAAAAAACGGCTTGCCTTCCTGGAGGTATATTGGGGATAGTTAGGGGCGCTGAGATTGATAGGATTGGGGATCGTTAGGCCCATTGAGATCGATAGGGGCCCTGAAAAGTCCAGCGCGTGCGCGTGCCTCTCAGAGCCCAACAGGCAGCCTCTCCCCTTTCTCCTCACGGCCCAGCACTCTCCTCTCCAGGCAGAAATTTCTGCTCTTGCCACACTAATTCAAAGGACATTGAGGGGACAAATAAGGTATAGCACCCTTCTAAAAAACGGCTTGCCTTCCTGGAGGTATATTGGGGATAGTTAGGGGCGTTGAGATTGATAGGATTGGGGATCGTTAGGGCCATTGAGATCGATAGGGGCCCTGAAACGTCCAGCTTGCTCTCCCCTTTCTCCTCACGGCCCAGCACTCTCCTCTCCAGGGAGAAATTTTGGTTGGCCATTTAACCAGATTGGGCCACAGCAACGCGTGGCCGGGTATAGCTAGTTTTTATATAATTTAATATAATCATTTTAACTTGTTCAAGGAGGCCTTGATTCATAAGGCTTTTTAAAGCTGCTTTTTAAGGTCAGAAAGGTTGATTTGCAGATATATATGTATTTTGCTAACTCTTGCTAACATTGGTGATATTAAAGAAGAGTAGTTCTTTGCTCTAGTATTCTTAAGTCATGAAATAAAACCATTTAAATGTTTGTATTTAGGTTGCATCAGAGGCAATTGATGTATCAGAGCCATGCCAATGAGTCACCTTTATCCTCAACTCTGAATAAAGGACTACCCATTAATAATGAGCCAAACAGTCCTGCCCATGAACAACAAGAAATAACTGAAGGTGGTAAGAATTCATATCCATTGTGTTTTCATCATTCTTGCCACCCACTTTTCTATAGGCTTGTAATTAGTGATTGGGTACACATATATATGTTCATAATTATAGTGTGCCTTCGTGCTAGATTACTGTACTGAATTATTTAAATTCAAATTCAAAATATATTGTAGTATAATTAACAAAGTATGGTTCAAGTGTGGCATACTGAAGTGGACAAAATGGGATAACATATCTGTGGAATTCAGAGAGTGGAGGAATGAAGGGAAGAGGCTATAGCCAAATAGGACTAGGAATAATGAAAATATATATTGCAAATGGAGTTTAGTGTTGAATTGAAATTTATTATGCAGACTGTAACTCCATACAGCAAATTAATTTGTAAGAAGAAAACTGCACAAGGCAGTGAACGCGGCATTTTTAAGAGGCTTACATTGCTACTTTGGTAACCCCTTATGGATATAGGAGCTAACAAAGAAATGGTTGTTCATACTAACACATAGTGCATATTTTGACTACTTTATAATATGTAATACGCTAAGATTATTAAGTGAAATCTTGAAGATCCTGTTCAATATTGTAGTTAAAATTTATTTTTAAAAACTGGTCTTCAAATATTGCAAAACAAAAATGCTTTTCTTTACTAAATGGATGTGAATTGTAATCATAGTTGGACACAGAAAGCATCTCTGTAGAAGAAGCTTAAAGATTTCTGATAGGTTAGAATAGTTTTTCATTCTTCCTTGTCTTTGAAGAAACAAAAGATATCTTGTTTGGTTTCGCAAAAGAACTGACACAAACCTCTGTCACCAACAGCAGTAGCAATAATTGTTCTTGTTTTAAAACTATTTAAAGCCAAGCTTCTGAATCTTCTAACTTTATTAGCAAATCTAAAGCTGTAAAAATTTAAGATTTTAGGATGGTTCATGTAGATCATAAGCTGTAATTTTTGAATGTTGGTTTCATGATGTTTTGGAAGGCCTCAGAAATCTTCCAAAGCTTTCTGACGCATTGTGAAAATGGCATGCACAGTTTCGTGAACTGTGGGTGAGACCACTAAAATGCTGAGGTTTTAGAAGGCCTCAAAGGCAATCATTCATCTATATCAGGGGTGTCAAACTCACATTGTCAAGGCATCACCATGTGACGTTTCAGGACTTTTTTCCCCTTTGCTAAACCAGCTGTGGCCAAGGCCAGCGCTTGATGCATCTGGCCCACATGCCAGGAGTTTCATTGCCCTGATCTATATGGATGAAAGTAAATGCTACATACATGGTTACTTCATCTCGTTCTCTCTCACTTAGACACTCCTGATCATAGAAAATCTTTTCCCCTCACTACAATGTTTTGCTCTCTCTTTTGCTGTTTTAGTATGTTTAAAAAAATAAGTATTGGTTGAAAGGCTTTGTTCCTGTGATAAAATAAGTAGAAACCATGGAATATATACTTCTTCATTGCTCTTTTATAGAGACATTCAATCTAGATTTATTCTCCTTTTGATCAGCAGATATCCTAATTTCTCAGACTCAGTTAGGCTCAGGTACTACTTATATATGAATTATCATTTATTACAGTCCACTTGGCTGCATATTGCACTGCAGCATCTCAAATCTATATGTATTTTAGATATTGTCATATTTTATCTAATCTTAGATATTATATTTATAGCTTATACTTAAGACTACCTTTCTTTGACTTACAAGTCTTAACCTGCTTTAAATATATATTTCAATTTTGGTAATAACATTTTTATCTACTAGATTCTTAACTACACTTTATAAGTGGTTATAGACCATACTTCTAATGATTTCAACCATTTAATAATTTCTGTTTATGTAATTCCACCTTGTATTCTGTCCATTGGTCTTGGTAGAGCCTGATAGAATATTGGAAGGAGGCTCTATGTAGCATACTCCATTGCTGCATTGACAAGAGAGGACAATCATTTCTGAACTCTTTCCTTCTCTTGTTTTGCTGTTTAGTCAGATGCATATTATTGTTATGGACCAGAGGAACATCAATAATTTATTCCTTAATCGAGCAGCCCTCAACCTTTTGGGCACTAGGGATCGATTCTGTGGAGAAAGTTTTTTCCGCGGATCAGAGGGGGGGGGGGTTGTGTGTTGCTTGCATCCTGCAGATGGGCCTCGCTGGTTTGCACAGCCCAGTTGCTGGCATACCACGGAACAGGGGTAAAAGACCCTCTCCTAATCCCTAATTAATCAAAAGACAGATATAAATAGTAAATGTTTGGCAAAAATACATAAGTGAATACTTAAATACTGAAAGTCTATGTGTTTTATCTTACTCTCCTTCCTAGAACGTATTATTAAAACAAATACCTGGGTTGTGACAAAATCCAATGATGACCATTCTTATGCAGTTAAAAATGTTTCTCCAACTTCAGTACAAGCTGAAAGAAATACTTTTAAGGATTTTTACTTGGATGATATACAAACCGACGAGGACAAGTTGAACAGTAGTCTCCTATCTTCAGAATCTACTTTTATGCCTGTTGCTTCAGGGCTGTCTCCAATGTCACCCACTTCAACAGAACTGAAACTTCATGGAATTGGCATTGATGTAGAGGATGTGGAAGATGTGGGCGATACATATTTGGAATTTACAAAATATATTAATATGCAGAACAAAGAAAAGCAGAACAATCCCCTCAAGTCAGCAGACATAGTAGAAAGTCAAAATGCATATCTAGAGGAAGATTTTTCCCCCATTGCTGCTTCTTCAGTAAACACTGATATTCAACCAGATGATCTTAGCAGTTATCAAGTATCCCCTGATGATAATGTAAAGTTCAGTGACTTAAAACAGTCGCACTCACCTGAAGAGAATGTTACCAAATGTTCTGTTGCTAGCTCTCTAGAACTGCCTACTGATGCATCCATTACTGTAACCCAGAAAAAAGATGAACTTCTAGAAATGAATAAAGCTGCCACTTTGCTTCAGGCCTGTTGGAGAGGATTTTATACAAGAACATTCCATCCCAGAGTCCGGGAAGCACGCTATGAAATTCGACTCAGCAGAATGCAAGAACATATCATTCATTTAACTGAAGAAGTTCAAAAGTAAGTAGGAGGTCAAGTAAACTGAAATAATAGGAAAGAAATAAAATTTGCTATAATTTGAGATCAATACATTTTACCTGAAAACAATATCATCATCAGGTATGGTTGGGGTGATGGATTTGATTCATTTCCTTCAGTTGTTAAGCTTCTCTTTGTTCTCTAAACAAAGGCAAAGCTCACCAACTTTGTAAAATGGAGTACTCTTTCAAAAATAATTTATTTATTAGCATAATCAAAAGAGAAAAAATACTCTTGTGTCTCTAGCAAAGACAAAATTAAGTTGTATTGTTATTAGAACTGATTAAGTTGGCCAATTTAATCAATAAACTGATGTAAATATATTTCTTCTTCAAAACACCATTCTTTGCCAGAATCTATTCTTATTGCAGTAAAGGTAGTATTCAACTTACAACCATGTGCTTAATACCGTTTGAAGTTACAACAGCACTGAAAAAAATTAGTTACGACTTTTTTCACACTTATGACCGTTGCAGTATCCCCATGGTCGTGTGATAAAAATTCAGACATGTATGTATGTATTTATAACGGTTACAGTATCCTGGAATTTTATCAGCACCTGATAAGCAAAATCATTGTTACTAACTTTACAACTTCAGTAATTCACTTAACAACTGTGGCCAAAAAGGTTGTAAAATGGGGCAAAACTCATTTAACAATTGTCTTGCCTAGCAACAGAAAATTGGGGCTCTATTGTGGTCGTAAGACAAGGACTACCTATAAATAATTGTATTGCAGCAAAAGTGGTGATAAAAGTGGCAACACTTTTAAAGCTTGATGTATATCTGAAAATCATTTACAGGTTAAGAAAAGAAAAAAATGAAGAGAAACTTCAAAAACTTGTGCAAGAGGAAGCTGTCAAATTTCTTTGGGATCAGGTAGGGTTAGTTTTCCTAAATATTCATTTTTATGAATAAAAACTAAGATATTCTCCTGAAACCTAGCTGTGTTTTACAGTTGACCCAATTAGCTTTTTTGTGTGAAATGAGATACTGTATAATTATGCCATTACATATGACATTATATATTATAATCTTTTCTTTTTGTGGTTTATACAGGTTAAATCTATTCAGGAATGGCAGCTGTCAGTAAACCAACACCTAAGTAATATCTGGAAAAAAGATACTCCTGCGGGTAGCATTCTGAGTCCACATGAATTATTCATACAGTCATCTAGACCAAATCAAGAACCTTCTCCCATTGATAGTTCAACTTGGTTAGGTTCATCTTCTGAAATGTGTCATCAGAAATGTTTACAGGAATATCCTGATTCAGGTTTCCATTCCTGTGTATCAGACCATAATATCCTTAATGAATTGCAGAACTCTGAAAAACATTTGACAGAAACAAATGAAGGTTTTCTAGGAAATTCTCTGCAAACAATCAAGCCCTGTGAAGGTTTTCTTTCAGGAAGCCTTTCTGATGCCATGATCCCAGTTGACCACAAGGAATATTGTAAAGAGAGTTTGAACAATGATCAGAACAATACTCTTCTCCAAGAATATTTAAAAACAGTTGAGGAACTAAATGATTCTGATGAAAATACAAATTGCAGCAATGGAATAGAAAGTTGTAAGACCCATACAGCTGTTTTATCAGAAGAAAAGGATAATTTATGCAGTGCTGTTTTAGTCTCTCAGGATGTGCTTCCATTAGCAGAAGAAGGAATTGATACATTCGATCTAAATGATAAAATGGCAGAAAAAAAGACAAACTGTGATTCTTCATTGCAGACACTTTCTGTTAGGCTATCTGTATAGCAAGCATAGACTGACAGAAATTTTTTTAAAAGCCACTTTAAAAGCAACGTTTTATGTTATTAGACCAATTTCTCTCATTTTTGAAGATGTGGGTTTCCTTGCTTTTAAAAATCGCTTGTTAACAGGTTTGTTAATCCTCTTAACATTAGATTTACACTCTATTAAATTATATCAAGATAGGTTCAAATAGAGATGGTAACCTACATTTCATGTGGTTTGATTGTAACAGATTTTTATGAAATATAATTTTGAAGACTCTTAAGTGTTTTCCATATTGCTGTTGTCATAGCTGAACTAAACAACTGTTTTCTTCAAGGAAACAAAGCATGTGTCCTTATTGTAATATTCAAAGGAAGAAATACAAATATTTAATTTGACAAATGAGGACAGTAGGCAGAAGTTTATATTTGAAGGCACAAACATAGCACCTACCTGCAACCCCTTAAGGCAGATTTCAGGTTACGGCATTGATGGCAAGTGTTATTTTTGCATCCCAACATGATCTGAAACATATTTTTGCCTGCTAATCTGAAATACTATTTGACCCAATGGTCACACAACATACAGTTAATAATATAAAGAGAGAGTGTGTTTAATTAATAGTCTGAAAATGTATTGTGACACACAGATACTAAATTATAAGCTTGGAAATTTTGAAAATCTTGTTCCATCTACAATTTTTTTTTAATGGTACCAGTTTACTCACCATTACTCCAAATGTTTTTCTACAAACGTGACTATTGAATTTCACACAGCTGAGTCCAGCCTATTGTCACAAAGGACTATTTTTATGAAGTCATTTTTCTTTGTTTCATTTGTTGGGACAGTGGGAATTTTTTTTAAAAACATAATGCCACCAATCAAACCAGCCTGAAGAGGAGGGAGAAGAGGCAACCTCTCTCAAATTATATTCTTATGACGATAGGAATAATTTGCCTTTTTTGCCAAGGTCAGAATGTGTATAAAGACAGTCCATAATCAATTTTATACCTAAACCTAAAATAAAAATTGCCAAATGTGAATATAAATTAACAACATTTATTCTGGCATTCATGGAGAATGCCTACATTCTACTGTTCACCATATAATGATAAAGAAAGCAACAATTCTTTACAGACTCCACTGTTTGTTTCAGTAAATGCTTTGTATGTTTTCATTGCTAATAATAGTTATTGTCAATAATAAATATTTTTCTATTCATAAATTCTGGAACATTTAAAAGTTGTAATTTTGTTCCCAGTATTAAGTATAGAATCAAGTATATATTGTTCTTGTCTTAATGAGTCAATTGCAAATATTGCCTTGAGAAATTGTTATGCCAAATACAGGAATAGGTTTATTGTGTCAAATTTAACTTCAGCTTGCTTTTTTGGAATTCAAGAATTTATGCTGCCAATATTAAATTAGAAAACAAAAGCTGGAAAAAAATGTGTTAACTGAAGCATTGCTTAAGAGATGTTGAATTTTACCACAACTACCTTTTTTCAAAATGACCCACTGCATTTAAATATTTTGGTCATTCGCCTATCTTTATAAAAAAACCTATTGTAAAGTGTTATAGAATGCATGTACTGTATGCATACAAAATATACTTGCTCAATATGTACATGTTCTAGTATATATTGTGCTGTACAATTAATCTCCGTAGGCTAAAGCAGCATAAAAGCAATGCACTGTTTAAAGTTGTTATAGAGATAAGTACTTAAAAGCTTATTCTTTTTGTAGGGAGAAATCTAAAAATATCATTTTTAGAGCATTGCAGACGTATTTAGAAAATACTATTTCAAGAGAAACGTTAAACGTGCTTAAATGGAGTTTAAAATATATTTGTTTCATCTCGTTTTTCTTGAACTTCATATCTGTCTTTGTAAGGCTCAGTATTTGTATCTCTTAGTTATAAACAGTATGTTTGTGTTCATTTACATTGTAGCTGGCTTAATATTATTTGTCTTCTGTTCTATAAAAATGAGTAGGGCTCCAAAGTTGAAGCTATGGACAGCACTTTTTTTGGTTCACTTAAGTAAAATTGTTCATTCTGTATTGGAATAAATACAGGATAATTTTTCTCCTGCTCTGAGTAAAAATTATGAAGTTAGAGGAATGCATTGTGATTGTAAGAAAATTGCTTTCTGTGTTTTGATGTACGTATTGATACTTTTAGGTATATATTGCTGCAATATCTTTGGAAAAAATAATGAAAAGAACTTACATCTTTTGCAAGGCCTAAAAGAGTTCATGAGTCCAGTTTTCAAAGAAGCTTCCAAATGATCATATTGTGATTATCTATAATGGGAGTTTCAAAACCCACATACACAAAGCCTTTATTCATTATCAAAATAAATGCAAAATCAAAAATTTAACACTCCTTATCATTTGAAAATGTGTAAGTATGTGAACTTTCGCAGTTTTATATATTTACATATTTTGATTATTTCTCTAGTTACGTGTGATATTTTTGTTTGTTATTAGAAACAGTTACAGCATTATAGAGGAAAAATACATTTATTTTTATCTTGGGAAAGAATATATATGAATATTTAAATTAAAGTAATTTTATTTGATTAAAATTGTCATTGGATTCTTACTTGGATATATAAGAGAAAGTTGATGCATTACTTTAAAAAACTTACATTTATATACAAAACTCATCCTGAGATAAATGAATTAACATTCATTATCTTGATTTATACATAACATTAAGTCATAAGTCATAGTTTGGTTTGTTTAATTTCAGATTTGCCTATTTCAGAATTCATTGTTGTTTGTACACCTTTTAGGACTTAGCATGACAAGTGAATAAAACAAATTAAGCTTTTTAAAAGGCTTTTTTGACTAGCATGATCCATGAACCCCTTTAATGAAATAAGCAATGGGAAAGAAATAAGGAATAAGTGGAAAAGAGGGACACGTTTTTCCACCCTCCTGTTTTTGTTATACCCCCTATGTCTAAATATTCAGTTCTGCTTTGGTTCATAATAGAGTGGAAATTCTCCCAACTAGCAGAGTTCTCGACAATATATTGGTCTATAAGTGGTATAACACATGGTATGTAATGTATTTTGAGGCAGAGGCTTTTTCTAAGTATATCCTTTCTTTAGGAAAATCTTTAAGTGGAGTCCAACGCTGGTCTTGATCTGCTGATGCAAGAGAAATCAATTATCTCTTTTTCTCTCTTGTAACTATCCCTAATATGTTACAAATTTGGGGACAGTCTACAATTTTTTAGGAAGGGGATAAAGACCCTTACGTAATTTTTTAATTAATTGTACATAGAATTGTGTTTTTTAATTTTATTTTCCTCTAAGTAAAACTTTGTGATTACTATTATATGAAGAAGCTGGTTTTTATTGCTTGTGTTTGTATGGTCTGTGTAAATATAAATCTTTGCAGATTCAATATTTTGGCTGTAATCTTTAACATGAGAGATTTTTTTACTGAGATCAGTAAATTCTACTTTTACATAAGCACAATTTTATTATCTAAATGTAAGTGAAGTTAAAACTGAAAAATACGGCCTTATTAATTTCATATCAATCAGTATTGATAAAGTGATCACTGTTCCTAAACTGGGTAAATGCCATATTACCTCTTCAAAGCCATATAATCTAATGCTTCTGTTATTGAATTTAAAAGCTTCCAGGTCATTGTTAAAAAGAGAAGAGGAGTAATACTAAAGGGAGTGGGGGGGTGGGGGGGGAGAGACACTCTTAAAAAGATTTTTTTAAAATGTTCATAAAAAAAGCTCTCTAGAATGCAAATAGTTAACATGATTGCATACTTGACTGGTAATTTGCTCAGCCAGAAACTCTTATTTACTGAAAATTTAATCTGACTGTAATATACCTTTTATAATCTGGATTAAAAATATAATCTGCATGTTTTGATTTTTGAAAATTTGCATTTGGGAATAATTTATTTTGATGTAATAAAGTATTATGAATTATGAAATGGTTGTGAATCTGAAATCATTTATTTGCTGCCTGAATAATATGTTCATATTTTTGTAAGCCACAGCAATTGGAATTGGAAAGCTTCCACTGGTAGTTGATGGATAAAACTGCATTTTTTAAACACCCACTAGTGAAGAAGACAATGTTCCTGGTATTATTTTTTTTTACATTTTTATAACTATTTGGTGGATCTTGGTTAAGTTTTTATTTCACAAGACTTTTGAGATTATGTAAAACACAGCTGGGCTTTTTGCAAGTTGGCTGCATTACAATCTAGGAAACGATGAAGACAACAATTGGGGTCTAACTCTTGGTTTATGGCTAAGGCCAGTGATGGCTAACCTTTTTTGGCTTGCATGCCAAAAGCAGAGGAAGAGTAGTGGTGGGGTGTCTTGCATGGGCCCATAATGCTATGTGTGCGACCCCCTGCTTTTGGTGCACTTTGTTCGCCCTCCCCTGGCTCCAAAAGCTTTCTAGGAGCCTGGAGAGGGTGAAAACAGCCCTCCCCCCCACCTCTAAAGGCTTCAGGAAAACTCCTGAAGCCTCTAGAGGTGGGGGGGAGGCTGTTTTCACCCTCTCCAGGCTTCAGGAAAACTCCTGAAGCCTCCAGAGGACGAAAAATGGCCTCAAAAGGCCAAAATCAGCTGGCCAGCGCACACATGCTGCAGTTGACAGGGCAACCTGTGGCACCCATTTGCCATCACGGGCTTAGGCTGTTAGGCAAATTGTGGCAGTTGTGATTTGATGCCATATGTCAATTTACTCAATGAATACATTTTTAATCCTTAAATCCAGAGGGCCCCTTAGGAAGCAGTGTGTTAAAAAAAAAAGAGGAACAGACCCTGAATAGGCTTCAAAATCATGATGTTTGAATGTTATGTTCTATCCAGTTTGAGTTCAGGACTGTTTCCCCACACTGCAGGTTTACAGTGTTCTAGCAGCGCATTTTGCAGCAGGTGCTCTTTGGCTTTCCATAGCCTGTTTGTAAGAGCCAGAAACCGAAGAATACGTTTGGCTTTACTACAAATATCTCTTTTATAAAGAGGTAGTGAGCCGACCAGAACCGTATTATATTATATTATATTATTTTTTATTTTATTTTATTTTATTTATTTTCGAATTTATACCCCGCCCTTCTCCTTGTTAGGACCCAGGGCGGCGCACAGGCATTATTAAAAACCATAACAAAAGACAATATACAATATTAAAAACATATTAAATTAAATTAAAACCCGTGCTAAAAACCCATTTAAAACCCTGAAAATTAAAAATTATAGATAGAGTCAGAAATGGAACGTTATTCAATGGAACGCTCCATTCAGTTTAGATAGCGGACCAAAAAGGAAGCGTGCAACGAAAGAAGAAGGCGCCCGAGCATCGGAGGAAAGAGACAGCCACCTGCCCAATACAATAGCGCACAGCAGCAGCGATTCAAGCTAGAATTGTGCCTGCTTTAAAAACCCAAAGCTAGCGATCGACCAGGCGGGCCTGTGCTTGCGCAATAAAAGCGTACCGGCCAGCGGAAGGCGGAGCGAAAGCAGCCGAGCCCCCTTTGCCGTCAGTAGCTTCGAGGGTCTCTAGGTCCACAACTATCAAACCAGATAAGAGGAAGAGGAAGTGGGCGAGGCGAGTATGCGGATTTCGGCTCAGTCGTCTCGAATGGGTGCACGAGTGGGTGGCTTTGCATTCTCGCCTCTCCTTCCAATTTGCCTGGTGAGTGCGCACAGGATGGCACCTGAGAGTGAGCGGGTTTCTGTTGTCGGTGGAATGGGTGGTGGGGTAGATCCCATCGGATGAACGAGAAGGTCTCCCCGAACGATCGACAAACCGCGCGGTGCGGGAAACGACGGGTGCAGCGGATCGACTTGCGATGTCTGCTAACGGGGCTATTGAAAACGTTCTTGCTTGCAAATTCGGTATAGCATCTTTCTGGTTTCACTGTGTTTTTGTCCCGCCCCCCCCCCCTCCCTCAATCCTCAGAAGGTGACGATCTCCTTTGAGGCTCCATTTAAATCAGGGGTCTCCAACCTTTGCAACTTTAAGTCTGAAGGACTTCAGCTCCCAGACTTCTCCAGCCAGCAAAGCTGGCTGGAGAAGTCTGGGAGCTGAAGTCCTTCAGACTTAAAATTGCAAAGGTTGGAGACCCCTGATTTAAATGGTTCCATTCATGTTAGCTAGGGGTGGGGGTGGGGGGTTGAATTAAAAACGATACGATGAAATGGATCATTCTATCGGGTGAACTTTGAGACCGAACTGAACTTTAATCCGCTTTACTTTTTGCTGCAGTGACCACCTTTGGATTTTTCTGAACCGTTTGTTTGTGAAAGGGAAATAGTTATATGTGCAGCCAGCAATATTGATTTTTTTGTCCTCAAATAGATCAGAAATCCAAATTCCACTTTTAGTGGACAGTTAATGGACTTAACATGAAATGGATTTCAGTATAACCTTGGCGGAGCATCTGAAATTAATTGTCCAGGATGGAAGGGGGAATGCTAGCCCTGTTCTAACTTGGGTTTCCTTCCCTCCCCCTGTTATTTCTTCTTCTCTGCATAGTGTTATATTTAGAGAGGGACAAATAATTTCCAACTGTCCACAGGGAAATACAATCTAAAATGGTGACAACCAGTTCCATCCTAGTCGTATTTCATTTTTCTTGTTCAGTTAATTTCTAGTCAAGAAAGACAAAACTCATAAAAACACAAGAGCCATAGTATAGCAGAGCAAAGGCCCATGTCTTCCATGTCTTGTTTCCCACAGTAGCTTGCTATATGCCCCCAACCATATGCAGAACATGTGAATGTTGCCTTAAAATTCAAGCACCCCAAGTTTGGTGTGGAGCTGATGAGAACTTAATTCAGGAACTTGAAAGATATATTTTTACCTTCGTTGCCCATCCAAAAATACAAACCACCAAGTATACAGATAAAGTTAAAAAAATCATGTATAAAGAGGGGCTCAAGTGTTTTTATACAGTACAGAAACAAATGATACAATGAAATATTCCAAAATATTTGGAATGTCCAGAACATTTTAATATTATCTCTTAACTGTCCTCTTTTTTATTTCAGTTAGCTAGAATCCTTATAAATACCTTGTAGTCATTGTTCGGTTAATAATCTTTTGATAAAGTCAAGTATTGAGCTTCTTTAGGAATTAATGCTTTGTTGCCATTTAGTATCTTTCGATTGCCTAAAATAGAATCCTCACTTTTTGCAAAGGTTGTAATAATTCATCGTCAAAATCTTTATAACAAGATCATGGCAAACTGAAAAAGAAATCAAGACAACAATTGCAGAAGGATTTAGTTTTCAATGGTTCTCATATGTACAATTAAATTTAATCTAGATAAGATAAAGTGAATTACCAAAATGATTTATGACTGTATTATTTACAAATGATGAATGTGTTTTTGCTAAAACGTTTAATTTTTTATTGAAATTTGAAACAGAAAAAGAACAAGTTAAAGAGTACATGATGAAATGGGCCAAGAATTTTGGTTATAATATACAGATGGACCAAGGAACAAGATGGGACTAAAAGGACTGAAATTCATGCTTTGTTTTAACTTAAGCAAACATTTAACAAAAGGATGTACAAGGTTACTTCCAAACTATATTGTAAATGTATATAACTATACTAAGAGATTTGTAGTCTAATATTTAGTTGAAACTAGATTGTTGTTGATGTTGGAACTTAGTCAATTAAAAAGAGGCACAGAAAATTGTTTTTTTTATATGGCAAATGCAACAAGATTTCTCTATGCACATAGATAGTAAGATTTCTAAATACCCACATTAGAGGAATGATTGGTTCATAGAATTAGCAGAATTGGCAGATTTAACTTGCTTTGCAGGAAAAAAGTAACTTATTAATGACTGGAAGCCAAAGAGAGGGGAAAGGAGAGAGAGAGAGAAGAAGAGAATGAACAGGTGATTTATGTTGATTATTAAAATTATCTTTTCTGTTCTTATAAGCCATATGTTTTTTATTAGTTTATAAAATATTTTAATACAAATATTTTTTAAAAAGAAGAATCAAAGACTATTTAATACAACCTCTATTTTAGTAAAACCAACAAAATAATTCTTAATAGATTACTTACATTAATAATCATACATTTTGTGAGAAAAATCAAAATGTAGAATTTTAAATTATTATCATTCCAAAAAAGGGTGCTAGAAAGACAGAGAAATACAGTAGGTAGCTAGGGAGAGAGAGAGTGTAGTTACGTGGGTAGGTAGATAAAGGGATAGAGAGAAATAGAGAGAGAGAGAAATACAGTAGGTAGGTAGGGAGAGTAGGTAGGTTGGTAGGTAGAGGGATAGAGAGAGAAAAATACAGTAGGGAGGGAGGGTGTAGATAGGTAGGTAGGTAGACGGATAGAGAGAGAGAAATAGAGAGAGAGAGAGAAATACAGTAGATAGGTGGGGAGAGAGGGAGAGTAGGTAGGTTGGTAGGTAGAGGGATAGAGAGAGAGAAATAGAGAAAGAGAAATACAGTAGATAGGTAGGTAGAGAGAGAGTAGTTAGGTAGGGAGATAAAGGGAGAGAGAGAGAGAAATACAGTAGGTAGGTAGGGAGAGAGAGAGTGTAGATAGGAAGGTAGGTAGAGGGATAGAGAGAGAAATACAGTACATAAGTATAGGGAGAGAGAGAGAGTAGGTAGGTTGGTAGGTAGAGGGATAGAGAGAGAAAAAGATAGAAATACAGTACATAGGTAGGGAGAGAGAGGGTAGGTAGGTAGGTAGATAGAGAGAGAGAAATATAGTAGGTAGGTAGGGAGAGAGAGTGTAGATAGGTAGGTAGGTAGAGGGATAGAGAGAGAAATAAAGAGAGAAATACAGGATGAGGGAGTCTTCCAAGTTTTTGCTTGATGTTTTTATCTGCTGTTCAACTAAGTCTAGTTTCTTCTCTGTTTGTTCTGTTCTTTTTTCTACCGCTTTTATTGACTGTTCATTTTTTCCAGTGTTTGTTGTATAATTCCCATTTTGTCATCTAATTTCTGTATGTTGTTTTTACGTTCATTTTTCCTTTCACTCATCTCTTATTTTCATTTCATTCATATCCGTTTTCAATTCACTGTGGTTTTTAGCTACTGCCTCTTGAAGATTAATCAGCTTCTTGGATAGTTAGCAATGCTGCCTGCACATTTTCGATATTCAATCCGGAATTTGGTTTTTCCATTGTAGCCATTTCTTCTGTTGACCTTTGGGATGCTGGAGAAGCAATCAACACCTTTGTCGCTGGATTTACAGTTTTACAGTCGATTTAGACTCAGTGCTCATTCATATCAATAATACTATATCTTAAAAGTGCGATTATTTCATCACACTAAGGATATATCCTTAGTGTGATTGCTGCAATTAACTCAAATAGACTTTTATAAATGTAAACATATATAAGGATATCCTCAAGCTTTCCACTTACTTGTTTATAAATATAAATATTGATTTGGGTACTTGTTTATAGGTATTGTAAATATTATATATAAATGTATATAATTATAACTTATTTCACTAAACTACTAATGCAGTCAGTTCGTTCACCACCTTTTCTTCTACTTTTTAAAAAAAGTTCTGGGTTAAATTACTTTTCAGTCTTTGCAAAATTGTCCACGTTCTTCTGTTCTAAATAGTTCTAGATAATTTCAGCACAGCTGTTGCATCAGCCTCTTCCCCTTCCATTTTGTTGTCCTCTTCTTTTTCCTAACTGCTATCTGTCAACCGCCACCCCTAAGCACACCACAGTTCTCCAAGTCCTCCTTCTTTCTCGGTTTCTTTTCCACTACTTGACTCTGTACATCTTAGAGTCAGTTCGTGCTCTTTCTTGTTGTCTCCCCTCCGATCGCTCATTTACGCCAATTAGTTCTTCGTGCTGGTCTTCGCCTCTAAAAATCTGCTGCTTTCATTCCTACAAGAGGCCTCTCGGTTATAGGGCTCTCACCCGATCTCTAGAGACTCACTGCTTTGCCTGTTCTCTGCGAACCTCCCTTTCTGACAACACTCACCACTGTTTCCACTCGCAAGCCAGTCTGCTAATCCACTTGATGACACAACAAGTTGATTAAATTCTTCCTTCCTCTTTTAGATAGTTTGTCAAGATTTCAAGTCAGCCATTGAAACAAAGCAGACGTTTGCACACTGGATTAATAGTATGTCCCCACGTCGTAGCAGGCGGTTGCCCTCTGCCTTGTTAGTCCTAGGGTTTCCCTATTCCTTGCGTCTCTCTCCAAGATCAGCATACCCCGGAGGGGGTCCTCCAAATGTAGATTGAGATAAGAAGTCAGAGCCCTGGTTTCTTCCCCACACTCGTCTCTACGTCACCACCGTACACATATTTCTATTAGCTGTATTCAAGGTCTAATCAAAAGTTAAAATTGTTTACAGAAAATGGTGACGTTACAGAAGTGTCTTGATGATACAGTATTTATGTGATGCTGGATAACAATGAAATTGAGGCCAGTGGAATATGGGCAGCATCTTACGTGGGTGAGAAAAAGATGAGGGGAATCATGTGGCCTCATTGCTCCAAAACCCATATTTTGTGCTTCTTTCTGGCACTGTTGGCTATTTTGGCATTAGTCCTCAACTTTTATCATATAGAGGTAAGTTACTTAACCCTCCCAAGAACCAGCCAAATAATTTGAAAGTTCTTTTTTCTTATCATCCAGGTTTTCCCATGATAAGTAACCTAGTTTTCAGTGACTTTGAATGTGTTGCTCCAGAGTTCTTATTGGTAAAAAGCCATGTCTTAATACTTAAATACAAAATATTTAACTGTAATTTCTTTTCTTACTCTCTTTTGATGATTACAAAATCTTTGAATGTTATGATTGGTTTGTTAAAACTTTATAATGCTATGCTATTTGCATACTATACACCCACCTCTAAGCCCAAGCCACTTAGAAGGGGGAAAAAGGCAAAGGTATGAAATTGATTAAAATCTTAGCAGTTACCAGCTGGCTAATTATATTAACATAAATGAGCCTATTGGTATACTAACTTGAGCATGTTGGATCTTTTGGGGACCTGCACTGTGTAGAAAATACAAGAATACATAGCTTGTTTAGCCCATCTCTCTGCTCTGAGGGGAGGGGAGGAAAAAAAACCAGGTCAGGCACAGAAGTACCATACCGACTATAATGGCAAATTCATAACTGAAAGATACTCTGCAAAGGTTTGTAAAAATGAGAATGAATTAAATAGTTCTTATATTGCTAGAATCGCCAGCAACCACACTACTACAGTTTGATAAACAAACATCACGCAAAAAACCTACCATGCACACATTTTTGTCAAATCACCAAGCACCATTTGCTGTTAAAATATTGCTTTATGTCGTCTAACTTTGATAAAGAACAAAACCAAAAGTTATATGATGTTTGTAAAGGAATCCATGAAGAGTTGGCTAAGATTGGTAAGTAAGGCCCTGCAGGATTCTAAGCCCTTCCCCCACAAATTATATTGCATCCTTCCACAGTTCTATTCAATAAACTTCATCATCAACAACTCATGTCCACATGCTAAATTAGTAGGAAATAAACAAAGTGATGACTTCCTTCAATTGCTTTTCTTCCTTTATGTAGAGTAAGCAAGCAGGAAATCTTGTACTAAGGCTAACCACTTTTCAGAATAAAAATGCAAGTTCAACAAGAATTTTATAGACAATAAGGTTATGGGATTAAAGAAAAGCCGAAAGAAAGAAAAATAGGCAATGGCAGGAAAATAACAATTCTGAGATTGTTTCAGTGGCTCTTTCCCAATCAGATATACAAACATAACAAATAGAGACAAAGAACAATAATAACTAAGCATTTTTAGTCAGTTTTGAAAATAGAAGACATTAATTCTCTCTTAATATAATAAAGAGTATTAGAATTGAGTGGTGTAATGATATGTTAAATACTATGGATAAAGTATTTATATAACTAATGGCAACCTGTAATCCCACATATAACAATCTTTTATAACTAACGGAATAGAGAAATACAATTTGGGTTGCATGGTATTTCTTATGGACTATTCCAATTTGATGCTGCTGAAAAGTGCTAATAAAATAAATATTGTCAATATGATTCTCTTGCTACAACTCTTGTTTGAAAGAGTTTCTTTCTTTTGTAGAATCTCAATACTACAGGTTTAAAGTGGTTGGTAGAAGAGAATGAATCACAACACCCGTTGCCTACAACTAGAACACGCAGAAAGCTGTATTGTGGTTATGAGCATCAGGTTTTGTCCAAGATTGAACAAGAGGAAGAAGAATCTTTATTTGCTGCTCTACAGTGGCCCAAACCTCCTAAGAACAACGTCTCCTTTGTAAGGAGTACTGACCCTTTCCATAGCAATTTTATAATACTAAATAATCATGCAAATTTCAAAGTTGGTGATCAGCTGGAAGTGCTTGTTCAGATGAGGGATTATGACGGAAACCCAAAGCAATATGGTGGCGATTACCTTCAGTCAAGAATTCATACTGCAGATCTGAAAGCAGGAGCCATTGGAAGGACTGTAGATTATCAGAATGGATCATACAGAATTTTTTTCACTTTACTTTGGCCAGGGCAGGTCACAGTATCTGTGTCCTTGGTTCATCCTAGTGAAGGAATCCAACTCCTTCAACGTTTACAGGAAGAAAAACCAGACAGGGCCTATTTTAAAAGCGTATTCAAATCAGGAAGGATTTCAGAAGTTACAATATGCAATGTGTGTTTGCCTGGGGACACGCCAGTCTGTAACTTTACAGATAGCTATACTGGAGAACCATGGTTTTGTTACAAGCCCAGAAGACTCTCCTGTGCTACTAGGATCAACCATTTTAAAGGAGGATATGAAAAAGGCCTTTTAACGTCAGAAGAGAGTAATTTTTTCCAAAGGTATTTGTTTTCTTAGATTCTATGTTTAATATTTGTTTTGTATAGATTGTTATTTTGGCTCTTTTCCAGTGGTGGATTTCTGAGGGTTTAACAACGAATTGAGTGATTGTGTGCACATGCGCCTGATGCCGCTCTGCACGAGTGTACAGTTTTAAGAATACTTACCTTCCACGGTACTCCTGGGGAGTAACACAGCTGAGGTGCAGCAATCCGCTTTGCTGTGCGAATCAGCTGAGGAGATATAGGCCAGTATAGTGCGGGAGCAGGCGGGTGAGCCCACCTGATCATCGGACTGAATCAGTTCGCTCTCAGCTGGTCATCAGAGCTACTTGTTCACCCAAACCAGTCTGAACCGGTAAGAATCCAACTCCTGCTCTTTTCTTTTTAAAATATGGGATGGTGAAAGACTTTTCTTGAATTCATTTTACTAGGCTGAAATTCACCTTTTAAATAAATGCCAAAGAAGCAAAACATCTGAATGGTTCTGCAACAATTTCTCTAATTTGCTGAATAGTATAAAAGAGGGCGTTTTAATGCCAAATTTATGGCTCATAATTTTCATCAACTCTATTATCTTAGGGCTTTATTGCTCTCACTACATATATTCTACTTTTAGTTTTGATAATGGTAGCAATAAAACTTGGCTCTTCAGATAATAGCCCTATATTCAAGAACTTCTTTATAATAGGAACTTTACAGACGCGTTCCAGTTAAATAAATGGTTTTAGTGTAAATAATAAATGAGATATGCTCAGAAGTTATGACTACCATACTGCAAAACACAAGAGATTATGCCCCATATCTGTCACTAGAGGGAAAAGGTTTAAATTTTAAATCTTTTCCTTTAATTTTTGGATTCAAAAGATTTGGGCCATTTTTTTTACTGTGAAAAGAAGTAATTATTATCAGATATTGTTGATAAGCCTCATAGCATTGCATCATATTGGTAATAAACCATATTGGCAATAAATGCATTTAGCAACTAAAAATACAATGGAATGTTGTTAAGTCCTCTTAACTCAGTTTCCTTTGATATACTTTTCACCATGAATCTTATATATGGAGTTTTCCAATTATGATTATTGAAGGCATTTCATATAACTATTTGGTTTTGCATCAGAGGGACATGTCCATTGCTGTCATCTGGGGAGAAATCTCCCTAGTCCTATTCATACTGAGATATCCATACTCAGAAGAAGCCATAACTGTCATTGACACAATAATGTTCAAGTTAAAAAGCGATAAACATTTGGGACTTTTTGTATTTAAATTTAAAAAAAAAATATATTTTCCCTTTCTTTAGTGGTGTGAATATAAAAATGGCAATACCTTCCTTCAGGACTGATACTGTGACTGTAAGACCTCTGGAGCCTGCAGGTAAAGTAACAGTTCGAAAGTTTTGCTTTATACTATTTAAACTTGTTCTTATCAACTGCAACCATCAACAGTGCTTCAGTATTGCATGAGAAACTGTTGAAGAGCTATGATTAAGAGTTCTATTGTTGTGTTTCATGTCAGAGTTCCAAGTAACAGACCCAAAGCAGACCCAAAACAGAAATTTAAATTATTTTAAAATATTACTTAACCGTTATGTATTTAAGTATGAAAAATTCTTCATGTTTTCTCTCTTGCTTATTTGTTGAGGCAGCAGTCCTGTTGACACACACTTGGTATGTGCTGGCATGTATGTAGAATCCCTCAGGGACAATTTAAACAAAACATTTATTTTCCTTCCCAGCAGCCATGTAGCAGCTGTGTGAATCCAGGAGAAGATTCCAACAGTGCCGATTATGCACCCTTGTGTGGGATTTTATCTCTGAATTGTATTTATCCCTTTGAATTCAGATCTCCAGACCATTAATGTGATATTGTAGGATACTATTAGAATACTTTTACTACAAATGATTGAGAATGTAGCATATTTATGGATAAAATTGTTAGAATGTTAGAAGTCGCCTGGAACCATTTTGTTAAGAGAAGGGCACATAAATAATAGTGTTACATTTATCATGTTTTTATTTTGCTAGAGGCTCATATTTTAGGTAATGTATATCTTATGACTTCCTACATTTATGAAGGAAAATAGTTGCATCTGGCATGTTTCTTTGAAAATGTATATTTAGAATATGTGTCTGCCAAGTTGCTGTCTTGTTTATTTGTTAGTTTATTTATTTATGCTGCAGTCATAAGACTCAGTTGAGTTTTCCATTTAGATGAATTCAATGATTCAAAATTTTCCATGCTTGTCCAAAAATTCGCCTGCCAGTGCAGTTTCCCATTATATTAAAGGTAAAATTTGTTAATAGCTTTTTGGAACATGGATGTTGTAGTATTTTTGTTACAATGGAGTACAATGTAAATTTTGCAGACATGATACTTAAAATTATAAAATTGCTTTTGCAAGATTCGTATGTGATCTCTTATTTTGTTTCAAGCTACAATTTTCTAGTCATTAATTCAAATTTTCTCTTTTAGAAAAGGATAGTCTAGAAAGATCTCATGCCTCTGCTGTATTTCCTTCTGGTTATTATTATCAAGATGAGTGGCATCAAAGGACACAGTTGATTTGGCATTTTAATAGGTCATCAGATATAACTGAATGTTTAGAGGGAAAACTTATTTACTTGTTTGGAGACTCTACAATCAGACAGTGGTTTGAATATTTGACAGAATTTGTTCCAGGTATGTTCAAATTGATTCCTTCTATAAGAAATTCTGCAATAAATAATTTTGGTATCAGATCACAGTATTTTACCAGTGTTTATCATTTTGTTACCAGTTTAGTTTGGTTGATGTGCATGTTATTTTTTTAAATTTCGAGAGAAAAATTGAAAAGAAATCCTAAACTTGATTTTTTTCCAGGTTTTTTTCCTCCCACTATAAGAATATCCCATTATTAGGCTATCTGGCACTATCTGGAAGTTAGCGATAACAGGAAACCTAAATCAAACGGTTTTAGACCAAAATGTGGTTAATTTTTTGCTTAATTTCAGAAGCCCTTGACAAGTAGACGCGTATTTATTTATTTTATTTATTTTATTAAATTTATACCCCGCCCTTCTCCTTGTTAGGACCTAGGGCGGCGCACAGGCATTATTAAAACCACAAAAATACAATAAATATCAATTTAAAATATATTAAATTAGTTAACCCGTGCTAAAACCCATGTTAAAAACCTTCCCAAATTATAATTTATTTTTAAAAAGTCAGAAACGGGGGGCTATCCTAGGCCGGCTTGTTGAAATAAATACGTCTTAAGACGTTGGCGGAAGAGGCGGAGGTCCGAGAAGGTCGGGGGGTAGGTCGTTCCAGAGGGCCGGGGCCGCCACAGAGAAGGCCCTTCCCCTGGGTGTCGCCAACCGGCATTGCCCCGCCGACGGCACCCGGAGAAGGCCCTCTCTGTGGGAGCGGATCGGACGAAGGGATGTATGGGGCAGGAGGCGGTCTCGTATATAGCTAGGCCCCGAGCCATGGAGCGATTTAAAGATGGTTGTCAACACCTTGAAGCGCACTCGAAAGGCCACAGGCAGCCAGTGCAACTCGCGCAGGAGCGGTGTTACGTGGGTTTGCTTTGAGGCACCCATAATCACCCGCGCGGCCGCATTCTGTACTAACTGTAGCTTTCGAGTGCACCTCAAGGGGAGTCCCATGTAGAGAGCGTTGCAGTAATCCAGCCGGGATGTCACAAGCGCTTGAGTGACTGTGCGAAGGGCTCCCCGGTCCAGTAAGGGGCGCAACTGGCGTATCAGGCGTACCTGATAGAACGCCCCCCTGGCCACGGCCGCCACATGGTCCTCCATGGACAGCCGAGAATCCAGGAGGACACCCAAGTTGCGCGCCCTCTCCACGGGGGCCAGTTGTTCGCCCCCAATGGCCAGTGTTGGACTTAACTGGCTGAACCGGGGTGCCGGAAACCACAGCCACTCGGTCTTGGACGGGTTGAGTTTGAGTTTGTTACTACCCATCCAGATCCGTACGGCCTCTAGACACTGGGACAGCACTTCGACGGCATCGTTGGGGTGGTTTGGGGTGGATATGTACAACTGAGTGTCATCAGCGTACAGATGGTATTCCACCCCAAAACCACGGATGATCTCGCCCAGCGGCTTCATATAGGTGTTGAACAGAAGGGGAGAGAGGACTGACCCCTGAGGGACCCCACATATGAGGGGCCTCGGGGACGACCTCTGCCCTCCTGCCAACACCCATTGCGACCGACCAGAGAGGTAGGATGAGAACCACCGTAGAACGGTGCCTCCCAGCCCCAACCCCCCCAATCGGTGCAATAAGATACCATGGTCGATGGTATCAAAAGCCGCTGAGAGGTCTAATAGGACAAGGATAGAGGAACAACCTCTATCCCGTGCCCTCCAGAGATCATCAACCAACGCGACCAATGCCGTCTCGGTGCTGTGACCGGGCCGGAAGCCGGACTGGCGCGGGTCTAGATAATCAACTTCCTCCAGATGTCGGGGAAACTGTTGAGCCACCACACTCTCAACAACCTTCACTAAAAAGTGAAGGTTGGAGACGGGACGATAGTTCTCTAATAAAGCTGGGTCCAGGGATGGCTTCTTGAGTATCAAGAGAGCCCTGCAGTTTGTTACAATATGTGTGTGCAGCTGAGTGAGAAGGAAGGAAACTGGTATTTGTGGTCCATCAAGTTTTGACAGCTGCCATTTAGCATGCAATCCCAAAAGTCACCTATCACCTATGAGAAGAAAAACTATCCCGTTTATGGGTTCCAAAGAAGAGAACAGCTGTTCTACTGGACAGAAATGAAGGAGTCTCCAATTAATTATATCTGAATTATATCTGATAGCAGATATAATATGTGCATTTACAGTTCCTTGTACAGAGTCTATAAGATCCCAGCTGCACCAATGGATATTAAATGGCTGCAGGAAACAAGACTGTAGACCTTTGAAGGAAATTCTGCTGGCCGACAGTGAAGAGGCCGACTGATGCAGTACTGTTCAGCAAAAGTGCAGTGCATTTGAAGCAAAAAGGGGCTTCCCCTTGAATTTGAGAAGGGGAATAAAAAGATTAGTCAGGTGATTAAAACATTGAAGTTTTTTCTTCCAAAGAAGTGTAGTTATGTTTGGGGTTATAGATTTTTATATTTTTTTCATTCCTTTGAAATGGTTATTTGAAGATGCAAGATTAAACCTTCAATTTATTTGTCCTTTGGATGCTTTTTCAGAAGGCATAATGCTGAGCCTAAATTAGTTTTGTCTTACTAACACTTCCAGGTAATAATAGTTATGGAGTTATGGCATACAATGATATAGTAATTCTTTTTTTTTTTTAACAGATCTTGTGGAATTAAACCTTGGAAGTCCTAAGAAAGTTGGTGTCCACAGCCCTCTCATGGCTGTGGACACAAAGCACAACATCTTATTACATTTTCGTTACCATGGCCCTCCCATTCGTTTATTCATAGCTTTTAACAATGAGCTGCATTATATTGCCAATGAACTGAATCGTATTGTTGGTGGGAAGAACACTGTGATAGCCATAACTATTTGGTCTCACCTTAGCACTTTTCCTATAGAAGTGTACATCAGGAGATTGAGAAATATTCGCAGGGCAATTGTTCGGCTACTGGACCGGAGTCCAAAAACTTGTATAGTTATCAAAACTGCCAATGTTCAAGAACTTGGCCCAGAAGTTAGCCTTTTCAACAGTGACTGGTATTCCTATCAGCTTGACAAAATAATGAGGAAGATGTTCTCAGGAATTGGGGTGTACTTTGTGGATGCTTGGGAAATGTCACTGGCTCACTATTTGCCACACAAATTACACCCAGAAGGTATTATTGTCAAAAATCAGTTAGATACTTTCTTGTCTTTTATATGCCCGCTGGAAACACACTACAGTTTCTCAAATGGTATACATAATCAAATATGGTCTCTATTTGTATAATTCAGCATTCTGCACTAGTAAAGCATTGCTGATTTGTTGTGGTCATAATTTGCATCACATCTAGCCAACTTGCACAAAAGCATGCACATTTATATTTATTAGTGTCAGGGAGATTTCTGTATGTGTATGTTTCCACACACCTAACCCTACCCTTTTATAATGCATGTATTGGAGTATTCAGGTTCTACACCTCACTTGTATAAAGGTTTTTTTTAACTAGACTTCAAATATTATCGAGAAAAGGTGCTTTGGAACTTAGGTGAACCCTGAACATTTTTCTTGTTCATTAAAACAGCCATGTCTGCCATGCCTGAAAAAATACAGCAGTGATAATTAATCCCCTCCAAAATAGAAGGGAATATTCTTCTGTTTTTCCTATTGGCCTCAGCTTTTTTGATTTCTAAAGAGTTAGAGCTAGAACAAGAACAAAAAATAACACAGTCGATATACAATGGGCCCGAGGACTAGGCCAAGCCGGCTAGATGGAATAAGTGCGTCTTCAACCGCTGGCGGAAGAGACGGAGGTCCGAGATGGTCCGGAGATCGGGGGGAAGGTCGTTCCAGAGGGCTGGGCCCGCCACAGAGAAGGCCCTTCCCCTGGGGGTCGCCAACCGACATTGCCCGGCTGACGGCACCCGGAGAAGGCCCACTCTATGGGAGCGAACCGGTCGAAGGGATGTATGAGGCAGGAGACGGTCTCGCATATAACTAGGCCCTGTACCATGGAGCGCTTTGAAGATGGTTATCAACACCTTGAAGCGCACCCGAAAGGGCACAGCCAGTGCAGCTCGCGCAGGAGCAGTGTTACATGGGAATGCCGTGAGGCTCCCATAATTCCCCGGGCGGCCGCATTCTGTACCATCTGTAACCTTCGGGTGCACCTCAAGGGGAGCCCCATGTAGATAGCATTACAGTAGTCCAGCCGGGGTGTCACCAGTGCTTGAGTGACTGTGCGAAGGGCATCCCGGTCCAGTAAGGGGTGCAACTGGCGGACCAGGCGAACCTGGTAAAAAGCCCCCCTGTCCACGGCTGTCACATGGTCATCCATGGACAACCAGGTATCCAGGAGGACACCCAGATTGCGGGCCCTCTCCACAGGGGCTAACAATTCGCCCCCAATAGCCAGTGTTGGAGTGAACTGGCTGAACTGGGACGTCGGGAACCACAGCCACTCGGTCTTGGACGGATTGAATTTGAGTTTGTTACTCCCCATCCAGATCCGTACGGCCTCCAGACACCGGGACATCACGTCAACGGCATCATTGGGGTGGTTTGGGGTAGACAGGTACAGCTGAGTGTCATCAGCGTACTGATGGTACTCTACCCCAAAACCACGGATGATCTCACCCAGCGGCTTCATGTAGGTGTTGAACAGGCGTGGCAAGAGGAAAAGAAGTAGTAAAAAGATCCTCATGAATCAGACTAAAGCTTGCATATTGCAATGTTACAGTAGTCCTCAACTTAACAACCATTAATTTAATGACTGTCTGAAGGTACAATGGCACTGAAAAAGTTTCTTACAGTATTATTTTTCAGACTTATGACCATTGCAGCATCCCCACTGTCATAAAACGTCATTTAACAACTCTCTTACTTAACAATGAAAATTTGGGGCTCAAGTGTGGTTGTAAATTGAGGACTACCTCTACAAGATCTTAACTTCCATGTCTGAATCAATCACATCCCATGCAAGGGCCTCTTGCTTTCCTGCCTTAGTTTCACCATCTACTGGTTCATATCTCTTGAACTGTAAAATGGGAATCAATTTTAATTCTATTATGACATTCAAGCTGGAACCAGTTTCTTCAAAAGACAGATACTCCAGGGCATAATATCTTTATAAGGAGTTCACCTGACATGGGATAATTTTTCAGTCCCAGCATATATTTTATCATTTTTAATCATAGTGCAGGGATAGTCAACCTTTTTATACCTACCACACACTTGGATTTCTGTTAGTAGTAAAATTTTCTAACTGCCCACCGGTTCTAGAGTAATGGCGATTTATAAAGTAGGGAAGTCAATTTAATTAAAAAAAGGAAAGTGCTTCAGTATGGGATAAAACCCCTACCACCAACCATGAAAGCTGGAATGCCCACTAGTGGGCAGTAGGGACCTGTTTTGGTGGCTATATATTTCTGCATGAAAATACCATGTTAAAAATAATGGAAATAATGGAAGTGACTTTGAAGTGAGATTGTAGGCTTTCTCATCTGTTGCTGCTTTGCAAAATGGAGATCTACATGTCAAACTTAAGAATTGAAGTTTCTAAGATTCATTGTTGCATGATAACAGTTTTAAAAATATACTTCTCAATGGTGAATGTATGCAATGTTTGATAGATATATGGAAACATTTAATATTTTTCTAATAATTACACAAATAAATGAGTTTATAACCATTGGGATTATTGCTATTAACATACAGAAAAATTTCCTGTATACAATGGATTTTATGAGCCAACAATTTGCTAGCTGATGACTTTACAGCAATCATTAATGCTACATTCATATAAAACATTTTAAACTTAACAAAGTTAAGACCTATCTGTTCCATCAGGCCGCTTGGCCTAATTTATGCTCCTCGCCCCAGTCTGTAATTCAAATTGTTTTATTTGGTCTTATGGGATATAGTTTTTAATATTTTATAAATTTTAGTACAGGGTTATTTAATTCGATCTTAATTATGTATGTATTGTTATGTTTTTAGATGTTTTTAATTTTCCTGTACACCGCCCCGAGTCTCTCTGTACACCGCCCCGAGAGGGGGCGGTTTAGAAATTTAATAAATTAAATTAAATTTTATCAATCAAAATGTATATTATTTTTAATTTATTAAATAAATATATAATTTTACTTTACCCTGCCCCATGCTTTCTTCTCTTATTGCCACACACTGCGCTGAGATAGTATAGGACATTTGGGCTGATGTATCAAAATTTCATGATTCTTAGCATATTATTTTATACATGGCAAATATAAGAAATGGCAACTGCAGGACACTATGATTGGGAACGTAAACTGGAATTTGCTACCAAAAATAGAATGCTCAAATCCTACAGAATAGGACTGTCAGATTACAAATAATGATCGTGAATTCTGGTATTTGCATATGCTTTTAGTATGAGTGAGTGAGCATTCTTCTACTATTGATGGCTCTCTATAATCTAGTACAGCTTGATTTTATGTACATATGCAAGTCTTAAGATACAAGCGAATGTGACAAAACTCTAATTTTGTACTAAGTTTAAAAAAAAGTTGGGCTATGGTGGATGACCAACCCAGTGAGGTGCCATCACTGGAAAAGGCAGCTCATCTGGCCATACCTATTGACCCTGCTCCAGGACATTGTGAACGCGTCTTTGAGTGAGGGGTTCTTAACTACCGCCTTGAAAGAGGCGGTGGTGAGACCTCTCTTCAAAAAGCCTTCCCTGGACCCAGCATTGTTGGAAAATTACCGTCCGGTCTCCAACTTTCACTTTCTTGCGAAGGTTGTAGAGAGTGTGGTGGCTCAATAGTTTCCTCGACACCTGGAGGAAGTTGATTATCTAGACCCGCGCCAGTCCGGCTTCCGGCCCGGTCACAGCACTGAGACGGCATTGGTCACGTTGGTGGATGATCTCTGGAGGGCACAGGATAGAGGTTGCTCCTCTATCCTAGTTCTATTAGACCTCTCAGCGGCTTTCGATACCATCGACCATGGTATCTTATTGCACCGACTGGGTGGGTTGGGGGTGAGAGGCACTGTTTTACGGTGGTTCACGTCCTACCTCTCTGGTTGGTCATAATGGGTGTTGGCAGGAGGGCAGAGGTCGGCCCCGAGGCCCCTCACATGTGGGATTCCTCAGGGGTCGGTCCTCTCACCACTTCTGTTCAACACCTACATGAAGCCGCTGGGCGAGATCATAGGTGGTTTTGGGGTGGAATACCATCTGTACTCTGGTGACACTCAGTTATACATATCCACCCCAAACCACCCCAACGATGCCGTCGAGGTGCTGTCCCGGTGTCTGGAGGCCATATGGGTTTTGATGGGTAGTAACAAACTCAAGGTCAACCCGTCCAAGACCGAGTGGCTGTGGTTTCCGGCACCCCGGTTCAGCCAGGTAAGTCCAACACTGGTCATTGGGGGCGAACAATTGGCCCCCGTGGAGAGGGCGCGCAACTTGGGTGTCCTCCTGGATTCCCGGCTGTCCATGGAGAACCATATGATGGCCGTGGCCAGTGGGGCGTTCTATCAGGTACGCTTGATATTCCAGTTGCGCCCCTTACTGGACCGGGTGGCCCTTCGCACAGTCACTCAAGCACTTGTGACATCCCGGCTGGACTACTGTAACACTCTCTACATGGGGCTCCCCTTGAGGTGCACTCGAAGGTTACAGTTAGTCCAGAATGCGGCCGCGCGGGTGATTATGGGTGCCTCAAGGCAATCCCACATAGCACCTCTCCTGCGCGAGTTGCACTGGCTACCTGTGGCCTTTCGGGTGCGCTTCAAAGTGCTGATGACCATCTTTAAATCGCTCCATGGCTCGGGGCCTAGCTACATACGAGACCGCCTCCTGCCCCATACATCCCTTCGACCGATCCGCTCCCACAGAGAGGGCCTTCTCCGGATACCGTCGGCCGGGCAATGTCGGTTGGTGACGCCCAGGGGAAGGGCCTTCTCTGTGGCGGGTCCAACCCTCTGTATTGCAGCAAAAGTGGTGATAAAAGTGGCAACACTTTTAAAGCTTGATGTATATCTGAAAATCATTTACAGGTTAGGAAAAGAAAAAAATGAAGAGAAACTTCAAAGACTTGTGCAAGAGGAAGCTGTCAAATTTCTTTGGGATCAGGTAGGGTTAGTTTTCCTAAATATTCATTTTTATGAATAAAAACTAAGATATTCTCCTGAAACCTAGCTGTGTTTTACAGTTGACCCAATTAACTTTTTTGTGCGAAATGAGATACTGTATAATTATGCCATTACATATGACATTATATATTATAATCTTTTCTTTTTGTGGTTTATACAGGTTAAATCTATTCAGGAATGGCAGCTGTCAGTAAACCAACACCTAAGTAATATCTGGAAAAAAGATACTCCTGCGGGTAGCATTCTGGGTCCACATGAATTATTCATACAGTCATCTAGACCAAATCAAGAACCTTCTCCCATTGATAGTTCAACTTGGTTAGGTTCATCTTCTGAAATGTGTCATCAGAAATGTTTACAGGAATATCCTGATTCAGGTTTCCATTCCTGTGTATCAGACCATAATATCCTTAATGAATTGCAGAACTCTGAAAAACATTTGACAGAAACAAATGAAGGTTTTCTAGGAAATTCTCTGCAAACAATCAAGCCCTGTGAAGGTTTATCTTTCAGGAAGCCTTTCTGATGCCATGATCCCAGTTGACCACAAGGAATATTGTAAAGAGAGTTTGAACAATGATCAGAACAATACTCTTCTCCAAGAATATTTAAAAACAGTTGAGGAACTAAATGATTCTGATGAAAATACAACATAAATTTTTTTAAGGCCACTTCAACATTTTATGTTATTAGACCTATTTCTCTCATTTTTGGAGATGTGGGTCTCCTTGCTTTTAAAAATCACTTGTTAGCAAGTTTGTTAATCCTCTTAACATTAGATTTACACTCTTATTAAATTATATCAAGATAGGTTCAAATAGATATGGTAACCTACATTTCATGTGGTTTGATTGTAACAGATTTTTATGAAATATAATTTTGAAGACTCTTAAGTGCTTTCCATATTGCTGTTGTCATAGCTGAACTAAACAACTGTTTTCTCCAAGGAAACAAAGCATGCGTCCTTATTGTAATATTCAAAGAAACAAATATACATATTTAATTTGACGAATAAGGTCGGTAGGCAGAAGTTTATATTTGAAGGCACAAACATAGCACCTACCTGCAACCCCTTAAGGCAGATTTCAGGTTACAGCATTGATGGCAAGTGTTATTTTTGCATCCCAACATGATCTGAAACATATTTTTGACTGCTAATCTGAAATACTATTTGACCCAATGGTCACACAACATACAGTTAATAATATAAGAGAGAGTGTGTTTAATTAATAGTCTGAAAATGTATTGTGACACACAGATACTAAATTATAAGCTTGGAAATTTTGAAAATCTTCTATCTACAGTTTTTTTTAATGGTACCAGTTTACTCACCATTACTCCAAACGTTTTTCTACAAACGTGACTATTGAATTTCACACAGCTGAGTCCAGCCTATTGTCACAAAGGACTATTTTTATGAAGTCATTTTTCTTTGTTTCATTTGCTGGGACAGTGGGAAATTTTTTAAAAAACATAATGCCACCAATCAAACCAGCCTGAAGAGGAGGGAGAAGAGGCAACCTCTCACATTATATTCTCATGACGATAGGAATAATTTGCCTTTTTTGCCAAGGTCAGAATGTGTATAAAGACAGTCCATAATCAATTTTATACCTAAACCTAAAATAAAAATTGCCAAACGTGAATATAAATTAACAACATTTATTCTGGCATTCATGGAGAATGCCTACATTCTACTGTTCACCATATAATGATAAAGAAAGCAACAATTCTTTACAGACTCCACTGTTTGTTTCAGTAAATGCTTTGTATGTTTTCATTGCTAATAATAGTTATTGTCAATAATAAATATTTTTCTATTCATAAATTCTGGAACATTTAAAAGTTGTAATTTTGTTCCCAGTATTAAGTATAGAATCAAGTATATATTGTTCTTGTCTTAATGAGTCAATTGCAAATATTGCCTTGAGAAATTGTTATGCCAAATACAGGGATAGGTTTATTGTGTCAAATTTAACTTCAGCTTGCTTTTTTGGAATTCAAGAATTTATGCTGCCAATCTTAAATTAAAAAACAAAAGCTGGAAAAAAATGTATTAACTGAAGCATTGCTTAAGAGATGTTGAATTTTACCACAACCACCTTTTTTCAAAATGACCCACTGCATTTAAATATTTTGGTCATTCGCCTATCTTTAAAAAAAAAAAACCTATTGTAAAGTGTTATAGAATGCATGTACTGTATGCATACAAAATATACATGCTCAATATGTACATGTTCTAGTATATATTGGTGCTGTACAATTAATCTCCGTAGGCTAAAGCAGCATAAACAATGCACTGTTTAAAGTTGTTATAGAGATAAGTACTTAAAAGCTTATTCTTTTTGTAGGGATAAATCTAAAAATATCATTTTTAGAGCATTGAAGACATATTTAGAAAATACTATTTCAAGAGAAACGTTAAACGTGCTTAAATGGAGTTTAAAATATATTTGTTTCATCTTGTTTTTCTTGAACTTCATATCTGTCTTTGTAAGGCTCAGTATTTGTATCTCTTAGTTATAAACAGTATGTTTGTGTTCATTTACATTGTTGCTGGCTTAATATTATTTGTCTTCTGTTCTATAAAAATGAGTAGGGCTCCAAAGTTGAAGCTATGGGCAGCACTTTTTTTTTGGTTCACTTAAGTAAAATTGTTCATTCTGTATTGGAATAAATACAGGGTAATTTTTTTCCTGCTCTGAGTAAAAATTATGAAGTTAGAGGAATGCATTGTGATTATAAGAAAATTGCTTTCTGTGTTTTGATGTAGGTATTGATACTTTTAGGTATATATTGCTGCAATATCTTTGGAAAAAATAATGAAAAGAACTTACATCTTTTGCAAGGCCTAAAAGAGTTCATGAGTCCAGTTTTCAAAGAAGCGTCCAAATGATCATATTGTGATTATCTATAATGGGAGTTTCAAAACCCACATACACAAAGCCTTTATTCATTATCAAAATAAATGCAAAATCAAAAATTTAACACTCCTTATCATTTGAAAATGTGTAAGTATGTGAACTTTCGCAGTTTTACATATTTACATATTTTGATTATTTCTATGGTTACGTGTGATATTTTTGTTTGTTATTAGAAACAGTTACAGCATTATAGAGGAAAAATACATTTGTTTTTATCTTGGGAAAGAATATATATGAATATTTAAATTAAAGTAATTTTATTTGATTAAAATTGTCATTGGATTCTTACTTGGATATATAAGAGAAAGTTGATGCATTACTTTAAAAAACTTACATTTATATACAAAACTCATCCTGAGATAAATGAATTACCATTCATTATCTTGATTTATACATAACATTAAGTCATCAGTCATAGTTTGGTTTGTTTAATTTCAGATTTGCCTATTTCAGAATTCATTGTTGTTTGTACACCTTTTAGGACTTAGCATGACAAGTGAATAAAACAAATTAAGCTTTTTAAAAGGCTTTTTTGACTAGCATGATCCATGAACCCCTTTAATGAAATAAGCAATGGGAAAGTAATAAGGAATAAGTGGAAAAGAGGGACACGTTTTTCCACCCTCCTGTTTTTGTTATACCTCCTATGTCTAAATATTCAGTTCTGCTTTGGTTCATAATAGAGTGGAAATCCTCCCAACTAGCAGAGTTCTCGACAATATATTGGTCTATAAGTGGTATAACACATGGTATGTAATGTATTTTGAGGCAGAGGCTTTTTCTAAGTATATCCTTTCTTTAGGAAAATCTTTAAGTGGAGTCCAACGCTGGTCTTGATCTGCTGATGCAAGAGAAATCAATTATCTCTTTTTCTCTCTTGTAACTATCCCTAATATGTTACAAATTTGGGGACAATCTACAATTTTTTAGGAAGGGGATAAAGACCCTTACGTAATTTTTTAATTAATTGTACATAGAATTGTGTTTTTTAATTTTATTTTCCTCTAAGTAAAACTTTATTATATGAAGAAGCTGGTTTTTATTGCTTGTGTTTGTATGGTCTGTGTAAATATAAATCTTTGCAGATTCAATATTTTGGCTGTAATCTTTAACATGAGAGATTTTTTTACTGAGATCAGTAAATTCTACTTTTACATAAGCACTATTTTATTATCTAAATGTAAGTGAAGTTAAAACTGAAAAATACGGCCTTATTAATTTCATATCAATCAGTATTGATAAAGTGATCACTGTTCCTAAACTGGGTAAATGCCATATTACCTCTTCAAAGCCATATAATCTAATGCTTCTGTTACTGAATTTAAAAGCTTCCAGGTCATTGTTAAAAAGAGAAGAGGAGTAATACTAAAGGGAATGGGGGGGGGGGGGGAGAGACACTCTTAAAAAGATTTTTAAAAAATGTTCATGAAAAAAGCTCTCTAGAATGCAAATAGTTAACGTGATTGCATACTTGACTGGTAATTTGCTCAGCCAGAAACTCTTATTTACTGAAAATTTAATCTGACTGTAATATACCTTTTATAATCTGGATTAAAAATATAATCTGCATGTTTTGATTTTTGAAAATTTGCATTTGGGAATAATTTATTTTGATGTAATAAAGTATTATGAATTATGAAATGGTTGTGAATCTGAAATCATTTATTTGCTGCCTGAATAATATGTTCATATTTTTGTAAGCCACAGCAATTGGAATTGGAAAGCTTCCACTGGTAGTTGATGGATAAAACTGCATTTTTTAAACACCCACTAGTGAAGAAGACAATGTTCCTGGTATTATTTTTTTTTACATTTTTATAACTATTTGGTGGATCTTGGTTAAGTTTTTATTTCACAAGACTTTTGAGATTATGTAAAACACAGCTGGGCTTTTTGCAAGTTGGCTGCATTACAATATAGAAAACGATGAACACAACAATTGGGGTCTAACTCTTGGTTTATGGCTTAGGCCAGTGATGGCTAACCTTTTTTGGCTTGCATGCCAAAAGCAGAGGAAGCGTAGTGGTGGGGTGTCTTGCATGGGCCCATAATGCCATGTGTGCGACCCCCTGCTTTTGGTGCACTTTTTTCGCCCTCCCCAGGCTCCCAAAGCTTTCTAGGAGCATGGAGAGGTTAAAACAGCCTCCCCCCCCCACCTCCAGAGGCTTCAGGAGCTTCCCTGAAGCCTCCAGAGGGTGAAAAACGGCCTCAAAAAAAGGCCTAAATCAGCTGGCCAGAGCATACATGTGCACTGGAGCTGACAGGGCAATGCCTCGCGTACCCTAAGAAATGGCTCCACGTGCCACCTGTGGCACCCGTGCCATAGGTTCGCCATCACGGGCTTAGGCTGTTAGGCAAATTGTGGCAGTTGTGGTTTGATGCTATATGTCAATTTACCCAATGAATACATTTTTAATCCTTAAATCCAGAGGGCTCCTTAGGAAGCAGTGTGTTAAAAAAAAAAAGAGGAACAGACCCTGAATAGGCTTCAAAATCATGATGTTTGAATGTTATGTTCTATCCAGTTTGAGTTCAGGACTGTTTCCCCACAAATCTTAAAAGAGTGCACTGCATGTTTACAGTGTTCTAGCAGCGCATTTTGCAGCAGGTGCTCTTTGGCTTTCCATAGCCTGTTTGTAAGAGCCAGAAACCGAAGAATACGTTTGGCTTTACTACAAATATCTCTTTTATAAAGAGGTAGTGAGCCGACCAGAACCGTATTCAATGGAACGCTCCATTCAGTTTAGATAGCGGACCAAAAAGGAAGCGTGCAACGAAAGAAGAAGGCGCCCGAGCATCGGAGGAAAGAGACAGCCACCTGCCCAATACAATAGCGCACAGCAGCAGCAGCAATCGACCACGCGGGCCTGTGCTTGCGCAATAAAAGCGAACCGGTCAGTGGAAGGCGGAGCGAAAGCAGCCGAGCCCCCTTTGCCGTCAGTAGCTTTGGGGGTCTCTAGATCCACAACCATCAAACCAGATAAGAGGAAGAGGAAGTGGGCGAGGCGAGTATGCGGATTTCGGCTTAGTCGTCTCGAATGACTGCACGAGTGGGTGGCTTTGCATTCTCGCCTCTCCTTCCAATGGCCTGGTGAGTGCGGCACAGGGCCGCAGCCGAGAATGAGCGGGCTTCTGTTGTCGGTGGAATGGGTGGTGGGGTAGATCCCATCGGATGAACGAGAAGGCCTCCCCGAACGATCGACCCCATAATGAACCGCACGAAGCGGGAAGCGACGGGTGCAGCGGGAGCTGCAGTGGATCGACTTGCGATGTCTGCTAACGGGGATATTGAAAACGTTCTTGCTTGCAAATTCGGTATAGCATCTTTCTGGTTTCACTGTGTTTCTGTCCCTCCCCTCCTCCCCAGTCAGTCCTCAGCAAGTTGACGATCACCTCTCCTTTGAGGGTCGTTGAAATGGTTCCATTTATGTTAGCTGTGGGGGGGGAGGGAGTTGAATTAAAAATGATACGATGCTATATGCACCCAACCATATGCAGAACATGGGAAAGTTGCCTTGAAATGCAAGCACCCCAGGTTTGGTGTTGAGCTGATGAGAACTTAATTCAATAATTTAAAGATATGTTTTTACCTTCTTTGCCCCTCCAAAAATACAAATCACCAAGTATACAGATAAAGTTGAAAAAAATCATTTATTAAGAGAGGCGCAAGGGGTTTTATACGATAAAGAAACAAATGATACAATGAAATATTCCAAAATATTTGGAATGTCCAGAACATTTTAATATTATCTCTTAACTGTCCTCTTTTTTATTTCAGTTAGCTAGAATCCTTATAAATATCTTGTAGTCATTGTTCGGTTAATAATCTTTTGATAAAGTCAAGTATTGAACTTCTTTAGGAATTAATGCTTTGTTGCCATCTAGTAGGATCTTTCGATTGCCTAAAATAGAATCCTCACTTTTTGCAACGGTTGTAATAATTCATCGTCAAAATATTTATAACATGATCATGGCAAACTGAAAAAGAAATCAAGAGAACATTTGCAGAAGGATTTAGTTTTCAATGGTTCTCATATGTACAATTAAATTTAGTCTAGATAAGATAAAGTGAATTACCAAAATGATTTATGGCTGTATTATTTACAAATGATGAATGTGTTATTGCTAAAACGTTTAATTTTTTATTGAAATTTGAAACAGAAAAAGAACAAGTTAGTACATGATGAAATGGGCCAAGAATTTTGGTTATAATATACAGATGGGCCAAGGAACAAGATGGGACTAAAAGGACTGAAATTCATGCTTTGTTTTAACTTAAGCAAACATTTAACAAAAAGATGTACAAGGTTACTTCCAAACTATGTTGTAAATGTATGTAACTATACCAAGAGATTTGTAGACTAATATTAAGTTGAAACTAGATTGTTGTTGATGTTGGAACATAGATAGTCAATTAAAAAGATGTACAGAAAATTGTTATGTGTAGAGATAGAAAGATTCTAAAATACCCACATTAGATGAATGGTTGGTTCGTAGAATTTGCAGAATTGGCAAATTTAACTTGCTTTCCAGGAAAAAAAGTAACATTAATGACTGGAAGCCAAAGAGAGGGGAAAGGAGAGAGAGAGGGATAGAATGGATAAGTGATTTATGTTGATTATTAGAATTATCTTTTCTGTTTTTAAAAGCCGTATGCTTTTTATTAGTTTATAAAATATTTTAATACAAATATTTTTTTTAAAGAAGAATCAAAGACTATTTAATACAATCTCTATTTTAGTAAATAATTCAACAAAATAATTCCTAATAGATTACTTACATTAATAATTATACTTTTTGTGAGAAAAATCAAAATGTGGATGTTCTTGCTTCTGTGTTTTTTATATTCAGGGTTTATTATTTTGTTTTATTCCTTGAGGTAAAAAATTGAAACAAAACATTCCTATAATTGGCTAAGCTTAGTGTCATGATAAAGGAAGAAACTACCTGAAAAGTAAAAATTACCAATCAGGATCTATTTACATCTGATTCTTATAAGAACATAAGTGATGCCTTGCTGGATTGGTTCCCTTACCATCAATAATCTAGCAATCTCCTCTTACAGTTTTTGACAACTGCATATGGAAGGAAGCCTACTAGTTTCCCTGCAGATGGGTTTCAATGGCAATTACACTGCCATCAAGGCTAATAGTCATTGAACTCCATCACTTCCATCAATTGGCCCTATATTTTTTTGTAATCAGCTAAGCAGGTAACCAGCACCACATCTCATGGTAGAAAATTTAATTACATGTTGTGTGAAAACAGAGTTCCTTTTGTCTATCCTGATTTTTCCAAGGTTGTTTGCTTGTTTGTTTATTTCCTGCCTTCATTATTTTTACAAATAATTTGAGGCAATGAGAGATCCAATACACCTTTCTCCTCTTATTTTAACAACTCTGTGAGGTGGGCTGGTCTAAGAAAAGACAAGAGTGATTGGTCCAAAATTGCCCAGCTGGTTTTTAAGGCGAAGACAGGACTTGAACTCATAGATAAGCTGGTAAGACCCTTGGGCAGGCCAGCAAGGAATGGGGACAGGTGCTAGGAAGCATGGGTAGGCCAGCACAGACAGATACTGGGGAGGATAGATCAGCAAGGGGACATGGGCAGTCACTGGAGAGGTTAAACTGGCAGGAATTGTGAGCAAACAGATGCTGCGAGTGTGTATGCTGCAGTAGGTGGTGCAGTGGAGTATGGATTTTATATTCTGCAGTAGCCTCTTTGGGAGAAAAGGCAGCAGAGGAGAGACTAACTGAGTGACTTGTGACCGTCTTTCCAGATTCTCCATTGCCTTTGCTTGTGGGAAACCAGCAGGGAAGATCACAAATGACAATCATGCAGAATGCTGCAGCAATTTTATTGAAAGCCGAACACACAGGCACAATCGCATGTCTTAATACATACATACAAAATATTTAACTATAATCTTTTTTCTCTCTTTTGATGATTATAAAATCTTTGAATATTATGATTGGTTTGTCAATACTTTATAATGCTATTGTCAGCCCTGGAGGCCATCTTTTCTTTTGGATCTTCAGGGCTGCCGCACTTAGTCTGTGGCAAACTGGGAGGGGGGGTTGGTTCCATGGAATTAGTAGAAGTATTTAGCCATAACAACGTTCTTTTCTCTGAGAGTCAACGATGTTCAGCCTGCACCTGGAGAGGCGTGACTGGGAGGCATCTCCAGTTGGGATGGTGGGTTGATTGGACCATGTGATGGACATGGTGCAGAGGAAGGAACTTTGACTTTCCTTTGGGTGGAAAACCAAAGAGCTTTCAGATTCAGGTTTTTCCCAGATGTGCCAATATGAAATTTCTAATGGAACTTTGAGGAATTGCTGGCCTTGGAGTCTTCATTGGTTGGAGGTGTTAGTGGGACCCTGGCATACAGGTCACAATCACATGAGTGTGGGGATGATATCAGTTAGGACTTCAAGAACTGGTTGTATATGTCGCTGGTTCAGTGCCATTGTAAGTTTGAAAGATCTCTGAAAGAGTGGTTACAGCTTGAGGGCTACTTGTACATCTTTATAGTATTGTTGATTCTCAGATGTACACATATTTCTATTAGTTGTAGTCAAGGTCTAATCAAAAGTTTAAAATTGTTTACAGAAAATGGCGACGTTACAGAAGCCTCTTGATGATACAGTATTTATGTGATGCTGGATAACAATGAAATTGACATCTGTGGAGTATGGGCAACGTGGCAGCATCTTACGTGGGTGAGAAAGAGATGAGGGGATCATGTGGCCTCATTGCTCCAAAACCCATATTTTGTGCTTCTTTCTGGCACTGTTCGCTATTTTGGCATTAGTCCTCAACTTTTATCATATAGAGGTAAGTTACTTAACCCTCCCAAGAACTAGCCAAATAATTTGAAAGTTCTTCATTTCATTTTATTTCATTTTATTCAATTTATACCCCGCCCTTCTCCAAACAGACCCAGGGCGGGGTATCTTCTTTCTTGTCATCCAGGTCTTCCCATGATAAGTAACATAGTTTTCAGTGACTTTGAATGTGATTCTAAGCCCTTCCCCCACAAATTATATTGCATCCTTCCACAGTTCTATTCAATAAACTTCATCATCAACAATTCATTTCCACATGCTAAATTAGTAGGAAATAAACAAAGTGATGACTTCCTTCAATTGCTTTTCTTCCTTTATGTAGAGTAAGCAAGCAGGAAATCTTGTCCTAAGGCTAACCACTTTTCAGAATAAAAATGCAGGTTCAACAAGAATTTTATAGACAATAAGGTTATGGGATTAAAGAAAAGCCGAAAGAAAGAAAAATAGGCAATGGCAGAAAAATAACAATTCTGAGATTGTTTCAGTGGCTCTTTCCCAATCAGATATACAAACATAACAAATAGAGACAAAGAACAATAATAACTAAGCATTTTTAGTCAGTTTTGAAAATAGAAGACATTAATTCTCTCTTAATATAATAAAGAGTATTAGAATTGAGTGGTGTAATGATATGTTAAATACTATGGATAAAGTATTTATATAACTAATGGCAGCCTGTAATCCCACATATAACAATCTTTTATAACTAACGGAATAGAGAAATACAATTTGGTATTTCTTATGGACTATTCCAATTTGATGCTGCTGAAAAGTGCTAATAAAATAAATATTGTCAATATGATTCTCTTGCTACAACACTTGTTTGAAAGAGTTTCTTTCTTTTGTAGAATCTCAATACTACAGGTTTAAAGTGGTTGGTAGAAGAGAATGAATCACAACACCCGTTGCCTACAACTAGAACACGCAGAAAACTGTATTGTGGTTATGAGCATCAGGTTTTGTCCAAGATTGAACAAGAGGAAGAAGAATCTTTATTTGCTGCTCTACAGTGGCCCAAACCTCCTAAGAACAAAGTCCCCTTTGTAAGGAGTACTGACCCTTTCCATAGCAATTTTATAATACTAAATAATCATGCAAATTTCAAAGTTGGTGATCAGCTGGAAGTGCTTGTCCAGATGAGGGATTATGACGGAAACCCAAAGCAATATGGTGGTGATTATCTTCAGTCAAGAATTCATTCTGCAGATCTGAAAGCAGGAGCCATTGGAAGGACTGTAGATTATCAGAATGGATCATACAGAATTTTTTTCACTTTACTTTGGCCAGGAGAGGTCACAGTATCTGTGTCCTTGGTTCATCCAAGTGAAGGAATCCAACTCCTTCAACGTTTACAGGAAGAAAAACCAGACAGGGCCTATTTTAAAAGCTTATTCAAATCAGGAAGGATTTCAGAAGTTACAATATGCAATGTGTGTTTGCCTGGGGACACGCCAGTCTGTAACTTTACAGATAGCTATACTGGAGAACCATGGTTTTGTTACAAGCCCAGAAGACTCTCCTGTGCTACTAGGATCAACCATTTTAAAGGGGGATATAAAAAGGGCCTTTTAACTTCAGAAGAGAGTAACTTTTTCCAAAGGTACTTGTTTTCTTAGACTCTATGTTTAATATTTGTTTTGTATAGATTGTTATTTTGGCTCTTTTCCAGTGGTGGATTTCTGAGGGTTTAACAACGAATTGAGTGATCGTGTGCACATGCGCCTGATGCCGCTCTGCACGAGTGTACAGTTTTAAGAATACTTACCTTCCACAGTACTGCTGGGGAGTAACACAGCTGAGGTGCAGCAATCCGCTTTGCTGAGCGAATCAGCTGAGGAGATATAGGCCAGTATAGTGCGGGAGCAGGCGGGTGAGCCCACCTGATCATCGAACTGAACCAGTTCGCTCTCAGCTGGTCGTCAGAGCTACCGGTTCACCCAAACCAGTCTGAACCGGTAAGAATCCAACTCCTGCTCTTTTCTTTTTAAAATATGGGATGGTGAAAGACTTTTCTCGAATTCATTTTACTAGGCTGAAATTCACCTTTTAAATAAATGCCAAAGAAACAAAACATCTGAACAGTTCTGCAACAATTTCTCTAATTTGCTGAATAGTATAAAAGAGGGCATTTTAGTGCCAAATTTATGGCTCATAATTTTCATCAACTCTATTATCTTAGGGCTTTATTGCTGTCACTACATATATTCTACTTTTAGTTTTGATAATGGTAGCAATAAAACTTGGCTCTTCAGATAATAGCCCTATATTCAAGAACTTCTTTATAATAGTAACTTTACAGACACGGCCCAGTTAAATAAATTGTTTTAGTGTAAATAATAAATTAGATATGCTCAGAAGTTATGACTTCCATACTGCAAAACACGAGATTATGCCCCATAAATGTCACTAGAGGGAAAAGGTTTAAATTTTAAACCTTTTCCTTTAATTTTTTGATTCAAAAGACTTGGGCCATTCTTTTCTTATCCCTGACAGTCAGAAAAAAACTGCTTAGTATTTAACTAATGGTACAGTTTTTTTACTTTGTGTTACTAGGAAATTATTGGCTTTTCTCCCCAAATAGATTAAAATAATCAATTTCTAAAAATCCAAATATTTTTGTGTTTGACCCTTTCCTTAAACACTATCACTAATTTTAAACAGATTTGCCTAAGATGCTTTATAGACACATATTTCTTTTTAATATAAATTTCGCTTTAGAAACATAGCAAACATTTTTTGTTCCTTTGAGTAACATGCATTTTTAAATATCTTTCATGATTTCTTTTGTATTTTTTATTGTGAAAAGAAGCAATTATTAGCCGATGTTGTTGACAAGCCTCACAGTAATGCAAGCAAACTTCATATTGGTAATAAATGCATTTAGCAATGAAAAATACAATGGAATGTTGTTAAGTCCTCTTAACTCAGTTTCCTTTGATATACTTTTCACCATGAATCTTATATATGGAGTTTTCCAATTATGATTATTGAAGGCATTTCATATAACTATTTGGTTTTGCATCAGAGGGAAATGTCCATTGCTGTCATCTGGGAAGAAATCTCCCTAGTCCTATTCATACTGAGATATCTATACTCAGAAGAAGCCATAACTGTCATTGACACAATAATGTTCAAGTTAAAAAGCGATAAACATTTGGGATTTTTTGTATTTAAATTTAAAAAAAAAATATTTTCCCTTTCTTTAGTGGTGTGAATATAAAAATGGCAATACCTTCCTTCGGGACTGATACTGTGACTGTAAGACCTTTGGAGCCTGCAGGTAAAGTAACAGTTCGAAAGTTTTGCTTTATACTATTTAAACTTGTTCTTATCAACTGCAACCATCAACAGTGCTTCAGTATTGCATGAGAAACTGTTGAAGAGCTATGATTAAGAGTTCTATTGTTGTGTTTCATGTCAGAGTTCCAAGTAACAGACCCAAAGCAGACCCAAAGCAGAAATTTAAATTATTTTAAAATATTACTTAACCGTTATGTATTTAAGTATGAAAAATTCTTCATGTTTTCTCTCTTGCTTATTTGTTGAGGCAGCAGTCCTGTTGACACACACTTGGTATGTGCTGGCATGTATGTAGAATCCCTCAGGGACAATTTAAACAAAACATTTATTTTCCTTCCCAGCAGCCATGTAGCAGCTGTGTGAATCCAGCAGAAGATTCCAACAGTGCCAATTATGCACACTTGTGTTGGATTTTATCTCTGAATTGTATTTATCCCTTTGAATTCAGATCTCCAGACCATTAATGTGATATTGTAGGGTACTATTAGAATACTTTTACTACAAATGATTGAGAATGTAGCATATTTATGGATAAAATTGTTAGAATGTTAGAAGTCGCCTGGAACCATTTTGTTATGAGAGGGGCAACATAAATAAAATAAATAAATGTCGATAATATATCCAAACGTGCATTCTTAAAAATTCTACTATACCATCTTTAAACATATCAAAGATGGCCAATTTAAAATAATATAATTGCAATTAATAATTAGATAAATAGAAAATAGTGTTACATTTATCATGTTTTTATTTTGCTAGAGGCTCATATTTTAGGTAATGTATATCTAATGACTTCCTACATTTATGAAGGAAAATAGTTGCATCTGGCATGTTTCTTTGAAAATGTATATTTAGAATATGTGTCTGCCAACTTGCTGTCTTGTTTATTTGTTAGTTTATTGATTTATGCTGCAGTCATAAGACTCAGTTGAGTTTTCCATTTAGATGAATTCAATGATTCAAAATTTTCCATGCTTGTCCAAAAATTCACCTGCCAGTGCAGTTTCCCATTATATTAAAGGTAAACTTTGTTAATAGCTTTTTGGAACATGAATGTTGTAGTATTTTTGTTACAATGGAGTTTGTAAATTTTGCAGACATGATACTTAAAATTATAAAAATTGCTTTTGCAAGACTCGTATGTGAGCTCTTATTTTGTTTCAAGCTACAATTTTAATTCAGGACTCGTCATTTCTATTCATTAATTCAAAATTTTCTCTTTCAGAAAAGGATAGTCTAGAAAGATCTCATACCTCTGCTGTATTTCCTTCTGGTTATTATTATCAAGATGAGTGGCATCAAAGGACACAGTTGATTCGGCATTTTAATAGGTCATCAGATATAACTGAATGTTTAGAGGGAAAACTTATTTACTTGTTTGGAGACTCTACAATTAGACAGTGGTTTGAATATTTGACAGAATTTGTTCCAGGTATGTTCAAATTGACTCCTTCTAAAAGACATTCTGCAATAAATAATTTTGGTATCAGATCACAGTATTTTACCAGTGTTTATCATTTTGTTACCAGTGTAGTTTGGTTGATGTGCATGTTATTTTTTAAAATTTCGAGAGAAAAATTGAAAAGAAATCCTAAACTTGATTTTTTTCCAGGTTTTATTCCTCCCACTATAAGAATATCCCATTATTAGGCTTTTTGGCACTATCTGGAAGTTAGCGATAACAGGAAACCTAAATCAAAAGCTTTTAGACCAAAATGTGGTTAATTTTTTGCTTAATTTCAGAAGCCCTTGACAAGTAGACACATCAAGACAGCCCTGCAGTTTATTACAATATGTGTGTGCAGCTGGGTGAGATGGAAGGAAGTTGTGGTATTGTGGCCCATCAACTTTTGACAGCTGCCATTTAGCATGCAATCCCAAAAGTATCACCTATGAGAAGAAAAACTATCCCATTTATGGGCTCCAAAGAAGAGAACAGCTGTTCTACTGGACAGAAATGAAGGAGTCTCCAATTAATTATATCTGAATTATATCTGATAGCAGATATAATATGTGCATTTACAGTTCCTTGTACAGAGTCTATAAGATCCCAGCTGCACCAATCCGGATGGATATTAAATGGCTGCAGGAAACAAGATTGTAGACCTTTGAAGGAAATTCTGCTGGCTGACAGTGAAGAGGCAGACTGATGCAGTACTGTTCAGCAAAAGTGCAGTGCATTTGAAGCAAAAAGGAGCTTCCCCTTGAATTTGAGAAGGGGAATAAAAAGATTAGTCATGTGATTAAAACATTGAAGTTTTTTCTTCCAAAGAAGTGTAGTTATGTTTGGGGTTATAGATTTTTATATTTTTTTTCATTCCTTTGAAATGGTTGAGGATGCAAGATGAAACCTTCAATTTATTTGTCCTTTGGATGCTTTTTCAGAAGGCATAATGCTGAGCCTAAATTAGTTTTGTCTTACTAACACTTCCAGGTAATAATAGTTATGGAGTTATGGCATACAATGATATAGTAATTCTTTTTTTTTTAAACAGATCTTGTGGAATTAAACCTTGGAAGTCCTAAGAAAGTTGGTCCTCTCATGGCTGTGGACACAAAGCACAACATCTTATTAAATTTTCGTTGCCATGGCCCTCCCATTCGTTTTTTCATAGTTTTTAGCAGTGAGCTTCATTATATTGCCAATGAACTGAATCGTATTGTTGGTGGGAAGAACACTGTGATAGCCATAACTATTTGGTCTCACCTTAGCACTTTTCCTATAGAAGTGTACATCAGGAGATTGAGAAATATTCGCAGGGCAATTGTTCGGCTACTGGACCGGAGTCCAAAAACTTGTATAGTTATCAAAACTGCCAATGTTCAAGAACTTGGCCCAGAAGTTAGCCTTTTCAACAGTGACTGGTATTCCTATCAGCTTGACAAAATAATGAGGAAGATGTTCTCAGGAATTGGGGTGTACTTTGTGGATGCTTGGGAAATGTCACTGGCTCACTATTTGCCACACAAATTACACCCAGAAGGTATTATTGTCAAAAATCAGTTAGATACTTTCTTGTCTTTTATATGCCCGCTGGAAACACACTACAGTTTCTCAAATGGTATACATAATCAAATATGGTCTCTATTTGTATAATTCAGCATTCTGCACTAGTAAAGCATTGCTGATTTGTTGTGGTCATAATTTGCATCACATCTAGCCAACTTGCACAAAAGCATGCACATTTATATTTATTGGTGTCGGAGATTTCTGTATGTGTATGTTTCCACACACCTAACACTACTCTTTTATAATGCATGTATTGGAGTATTCAGGTTCTACACCTCACTTGTATAAAGGTTTTTTTTAACTAGACTTCAGATATTATCGAGAAAAAGTGCTTTGGAACTTAGGTGAACCCTTTTTCTTGTTCATTAAAACAGCCATGTCTGCCATGCCTGAAAAAATACAGCAGTGATAATTAATCACCTCCAAAATAGAAGGGAATATTCTTCTGTTTTTCCTATTGGCCTCAGCTTTTTTGATTTCTAAAGAGTTAGAGCTAGAACAAGAACAAAAAATAATAGTCAGGTTTTGGAAGAATTTTAGTAAGGACAGATGCAATTAAGGCAGACATTACAGTTATTTTTCATCACTGTTTTAACTGTGAATAATCTTTATGCAAGACAATCGCTAAAGGGGGATTACCTGTATTAAAATCACAATAAATAATTATGAGAATTGATAGTGGCATCAAAAGATTAATAAACACTACATTCTTTTGTCCAATACTTTTACCTTTAAAGGACCCTTTAATCCTTGACATAGGCTATTACATGCTTTCTTGTAGGGTGAGAATGATTGATCATTGTTTTTGTGTAAGATTTCATAAATACGAACCTTATCAGCCAAAAAGGAACTATCATATTTGACCCATGCTATGATGTACTGCTGTTGATCCTATTTTTATGCCAAAAAATAAATAAGTCTCTTCAAAGTCTAGAAATTAATTTCTGTTCTGTCCACAAAAGTATCTAAATAAAAAGAAATGACAAGGGATTAAATATTCCTTTTCTTAAATACTCTAAAATTCCATATATCCAATTTACAATTGTTTATTTTTAAGTTTAATTTAATTTTAATTTAATTTATTTAGACTTATACCTATCTCCCCGAAGGGACTCAGGGCGGTGCACAGGAAGTTAAAACAGTTATAAATATAAATAGATGAATACAACCATACAAAATATACCAACAATAAAAACTAATTAAATTTGATAAGCCCTGTGCTAAAAATTTAATAAAACCCCCTAATTAAAACAACACCCAGTTTAACACAGTCGATATACAATGGGCCCGAGGACTAGGCCAAGCCGGCTAGATGGAATAAGTGCGTCTTCAACCGCTGGCGGAAGAAACGGAGGTCCGAGATGGTCCAGAGATCGGGGGGAAGGTCGTTCCAGAGGGCTGGGCCCGCCACAGAGAAGGCCCTTCCCCTGGGGGTCGCCAACCGGCATTGCCCAGCTGACAGCACCCGGAGAAGGCCCACTCTATGGGAGCGAACCGGTCGAAGGGATGTATGAGGCAGGAGACGGTCTCGCATATAACTAGGCCCCGTGCCATGGAGCGCTTTGAAGATGGTTATCAACACCTTGAAGAGCACCCGAAAGGCCACATGCAGCCAGTGCAGCTCGCGCAGGAGCGGTGTTACATGGGAATGCCGTGAGGCTCCCATAATCCCCCGGGCGGCCGTATTCTGTACCATCTGTAACCTTCGGGTGTACCTCAAGGGGAGCCCCATGTAGATAGCATTACAGTAGTCCAGCCGGGGTGTCACCAGTGCTTGAGTGACTGTGCGAAGGGTGTCCCGGTCCAGTAAGGGAAGCAACTGGCGGACCAGGCGGACCTGGTAAAAAAAAACCCTGGCCACGGCTGTCACATGGTCATCCATGGACAGCCAGGTATCCAGGAGGACACCCAGATTGCGGGCCCTCTCCACAGGGGCTAACAATTTGCCCCCAATGGCCAGTGTTGGAGTGAACTGGCTGAACCGGGACGTTGGGAACCACAGCCACTCGGTCTTGGATGGAGTTTGTTACTCCCCATCCAGATCCGTACGGCCTCCAGACACCGGGACATCACGTCAACGGCATCGTTGGGGTGGTTTGGGGTAGACAGGTACAGCTGAGTGTCATCAGCGTACTGATGGTACTCTACCCCAAAACCACGGATGATCTCACCCAGCGGCTTCATGTAGGTGTTGAACAGGAGTGGCAAGAGGAAAAGAAGTAGTAAAAAGATCCTCATGAATCAGACTAAAGCTTGCATATTGCAATGTTACAGTAGTCCTCAACTTAACAACCATTAATTTAATGACTGTCTGAAGGTACAATGGCACTGAAAAAGTTACTTACAGTATGATCATTTTTCAGACTTATGACCATTGCAGCATCCCCACTGTCATAAAAAGTCATTTAACAACTCTCTTACTTAACAATGAAAATTTGGGGCTCAAGTGTGGTTGTAAATTGAGGACTACCTCTACAAAATCTTAACTTCCATGTCTGAATCAATCACATCCCATGCAAGGGCCTCTTGCTTTCCTGCCTTAGTTCCACCATCTACTGGTTCATTTCTCTTGAACTGTACAATGGGAGTCAATTTTAATTCTAGTATGACATTCAAGCTGGAACCAGTTTCTTCAAAAGACAGATACTCCAGGGCATAATATCTTTATAAGAAGGAGTTCATCTGACATGGGATTATTTTTCACTTTTTGACCCAGCATATATCTCATCATTTTTAATCATATAGTGTATTGAGACTGAGATAAATTACATTTATATTGCCAGGAGAAGATATTTCTCATGTCTTCTAAAGTTATTCTTGTTGCTTGCCCTTCATCCTCTTTGTAAAAGGCATTTTTATGGTAATTCTTGAAATGCTGCTTTATCTGTAGTGTTGGCAGATTGTAGTAATGCAAGGGCATTTCTCCTACATCAGGTAAGAAGCAGACTCTTCCCCATCTTTCCCCCAGGTAACTGGACTAAGTTTGAAAGTGATGTTCCTTTCTGTTTTGGTGGCCATATACTGTATGTCTGCATGAAAATACCCATGTTAAAAATAATGGAAATAATGGAAGTGACTTTGAAGAGAGATTGTAGACTTTCTCATCTGTTGCTGCTTTGCAAAATGCAACATGTCAAACTTGAGAATTGAAAGTTTCTAAGATTCATTGTTGCATGATAACAGTTTTAAAAATACACTTCTCAGTGGTGAATGTCTGCAATGTTTGATAGATATATGGAAACATTTAATATTTTACCAGTAATAAGACAAATAAGTGAGTTTATAACCATTGTGATTATTGCTATTAACATGCAGAAGTTTACTTAAATTTCCTGTATACAATGGATTTTATGAGCTAACAATTTTCTGTCTGATGACTTTACAGCAATCATTAATGCTACATTCGTATAAAACATTTTATCAATCAAAATGTATATTAATTTTAATTTATTAAATAAATATATAATTTTTAAATTTACCCTGCTCCATGCTTTCTTCTCTTATTGCCACACACTGCACTGAGATAGTATAGGACACAAATGACAATTGACCAATGATCACTTTGCCATTATAGAACTGAGCAAGCCAATGAAATGGCATATTCTGCACTATCTTGACATTGTAGCCATGAAATTATATTATTTTTAATAGCGAATGATATTTCCACTAATTGTCTCTTCAAAGCCATGCAAATACACACAAATTGGTGTTTTCTCATCAAAATCAATATATTTCAACATGCATTTTAGATTTTTGCATGAATGCCATTTCACGTGGCTGCTTCTGAATTTATGTGAAGGAATACAAATAACTCTCTATTCAAATTAAAGTTCTTTAATTTGGGCTGATGTATCAAAATTTCATGATTCTTAGCATATTATTTTATACATGGCAAATATAAGAAATGGCAACTGCAGGACACTATGACTGGGAACGTAAACTGGAATTTCCTACCAAAAATAGAATGCTCAAATCCTACAGAATAGGACTGTCAGATTACAAATAATGATCGTGAATTCTGGTATTTGGCATATGCTTTTAGTATGAGTGAGTGAGCATTCTTCTACTATTGATGGCTCTCTATAATCTAGTACAGGTTGATTTTATGTACGTATGCAAGTCTTAAGATACTAGGGAACGTGACAAAACTCTAATTTTGTACTAAGTTTAAAAAAAAGTTGGGCTATGGTGGATGACCAACCAGTGAGGTGCCATCACTTGAAACGCAGCTCATCTGGCCATACCTATTGACCCTGCTTTCCTCGTGGCCTTGTGCATGGAACAGCATGTGGTTATGGGTTACATAATACTGTCCTGCTATTGCCCTAAGAAAGAAAAAAAATATTCTGGCCAGCCTTCTCTTTAATAATTTGTGAGAAAGATGGGGATTCCATAGGCTGAGCAGCTTCCCCATACATTGGAAGACATCCTTCTTTTTATCCTCACTCAGCATCAACATGAGGAAGAGGGATAGGGAACCCTAGGTCAGTGATGTCAAACCTTTTAGGCATCAAGTGCCCAGACTACATGTGCAAACTATGTTAGCGCAATTTAATGTGGATTGGCTCTTAGTGGCTTTTTTCCTTTCCTTTTTTGGACTCTTTGGGATTATTGAATATATTTAAGCTTTAATTTTCCAAAAATTCTCCTTTTTCTTTTTCTCTGCGTGGCTGTTCACCTTTTATTTTTCTATTGTCTATTTTAATTTTTACCTTATATTTTTCTTGTCTTCATTTGATTAAGAGACAAGGAGTGTGAGTGGATACAAGTATTACTGCCACCCAGTGGACTTGAAATAAATGTTTTATGGTTAAGACCCGATTGTGGTAGGAACATAGTTGTTTATACAGGTGTCCTGTGTGAAACGTGTCTGAAACCAAACATAAACATCTGAGAGAAAGCTCAGAGTGACCTTGAAAAGACTTTCATCTTATAAAAAAAGAGAAAACTTTGAATTTTTTCTTTCTCCTTTTCTCCTAGTGGCAGTGTTTATATTATTTTGATACAGAGGTGATGACCTCATCTTAGTTCTCCTTCCTTTTTTTTTACTTGAAGTTTTGAAGCTCTGCTTCCCTTTTTTCACTTTTTTTTTGAGATAGTGGAGATTTATGGTTGGTTTGTTTTAAATTTTAAACGAATTGTATTAATTTTTTTTCTCCTTTTTCTTTTTTCTTCCTTCCTTTTTCCTTTTTATTCACAGCCCAACTTTATTATATTTTGCATAGTAAGATCAGCTGAAACTCCATTTGCACAATACAATACAATACAATAGCAGAGTTGGAAGGGACCTTGTAGGTCTTCTAGTCCAACCCCCTGCGTGGGCAGGAACCTTATACCATTTCAGACAAATGGCTATCTAACATCTTTTTAAAGACTTCCAGGGTTGGGGCATTCACAACTTCTGGAGGCAAGCTGTTCCAGAGGTTAATTGTTCTAACTGTCAGGAAATTTCTCCTTAGTTCTAAGTTGCTTCTCTCCTTGATTAGTTTCCACCCATTGCTTCTTGTCCTGCCCCCAGGTGCCTTGGAGAATAGTTTGACTCCCTCTTCTTTGTGGCACCCTCTGAGATATCGGAACACTGCTATCATGTCTCCCCTGGTCCTTCTCTTCATCAAACTAGACATACCCAGCTCCTGCAGCCGTTCTTCATATGTTTTAGTCTCCAGTTCCCTAATCATCTTGGTTGCTCTTCTCTGCACTCTTTCCAGGGTCTCCACGTCTTTTCTCCATCGTGGCGACCAAAACTGTATGCAGTATTCCAAGTGTGGCCTTACCAAGGCACTATACAGTGGCATTAACACTTCACGTGATCTAGATTCTATCCCTCTGTTTATGCAGCCTAGAACTGTGTTGGCTTTTTTGGCAGCTGCTGCACACTGCTGGCTCATATTTAAATGGTTGTCCACTAGGATTCCTAGATCCCTCTCACAGTTGCTACTATTGAGCAAGGTACCACCTATACTGTACTGGTGCATCTGGTTTTTCTTGCCTATATGTAGGACCTTACTTTTTTCACAATTGAATTTCATTTTATTAGATAGTGCCCAATGTTCAAGTTTGTCTAGATCCTTCTGTATCTTAAGCCTATCTTCTGGAGTGTTGGCTATTCCTGCCAGCTTGGTGTCGTCTGCAAATTTGATGAGTTCCCCATTTATCCCCTCATCCAAATCGTTGATGAAGATGTTAAAGAGTACTGGGCCTAAAACAGAGCCTTGGGGGACTCCACTGCATTTTGATTTTTTATATTTTTAAAGGGGAACTATCTGTATCCCATTTTTTTCTTTTTTCGGTTTTTCCTTTTTTTAGAAAAAAGATAAAAAGAAGAAGAAAACACTTGGAAGATGAGTAGAAAGATAACATCTGTGGGGTCTACCACAACAACCCCGTCCTCACCTGCAGGAGGACAAAAATCTATACAGGCAATGATCCAACAGGAAAAGGAAAAAGGAACAACTTTAGAGGCAATTATGCAAGGGATGCAAAAATTACAAGCAATGATGAGAAATTACAGAAATTGGAGAAGTTAGATTCTATTGCAAAGAGTACCGAGAATATGGAAAAGAGAATCGAGACAATAGAGCAATGAACAGAAAATATAGAACAAAAGACAGCTAAAACAGGAAAAATAGAAACTATTCAACAATGGATGATGAAACATGAGGACAAACTCCATAAAATTGAAGAAAGAGTGGAACAAAGAGAGAAGAAAGACGAGGTTATTGATAACAGACTGAGCAATATGGAAAAATAAAGCAGTGGAATGCTAGGATGGGAGATGAAGCGGTCTGAATTCTTTTTAAGATTTCAAAATATAGAAGAAGAAAAAGGAGAGAACCTGGTACAAATCATATCTGAAATTTTGACAAGATGTATTAGAGATATCTAAACAGAAGATGATGGATGACATAGATGAGGCGTTCCGAATGTACACAAGATATGCTGCTAGGAATACCCTCCCAAGGGAAGTCCATGTAAGATTCACCAAGAAAGCAATAAAGTCACAAATATTACTGAAAATAAAAGGTAGAAAACTTGAATACAAAGGCAAGGAGATTGTAGTTCTGAAACAAATCCCAAGAAGAATGAGAGAGATTATCAATTTCTGACTAAGATCTTGCTCAAAAAAGGTTAATCACAGATGGCTCATGCTGGGAGGTTTAACATTTAACATAGGGAAGATAGCTGTTGCATATCATCCAGAGTCTGTGAGCAGTAAGATTTCCTATGTTCCTATGAAATGTGGCTCCTACTGGAAAAAGGAAAAACGTAACTCCTAGCACCCAGATCTAGGCAGATTTAGATGGGAGAACTGGATCTTTCCAATAGCTTTGTTACAAGTAGCTTTGTTACAATTCACATAGAACCTCTACAGAAAATATTTTAAATTATCAGAAAAACTGACAGGGTGAGCCAATCAGTTATGATTTCCTTTTCAGATAGGTGGCCAACGAGAGTACAGAGTAGAAAGAAGTTGAGTCCCTTCATCAGTTAAGGATTCCCAGAGATTAAATAATAAGTTGTTGAAAATGAAGTGCAAATGGTTCAGCTTCAACTCTCAGGGATTATCTGTCTGGATGATGACTTGCCAGAATGCCAGACATCTACATCTATTTGCAGTTTCAGGACGCAATCCCCTTTTATAGAAATAGTAGAAGCAGCAGCATACTCTACTGGACACTGACTGTCATGAATCTTTTGCATGACCCTGCAATTATTCTCTTTCTTTAGCACTCCAATAGTCTCACTCAATTAAAGATTTGGCTTGTGTTGGGAATCTGCTTTTACTGTACATACAAAGATGCCCACATAATAACAAAGACCAGTATCTAAAGGATCTAAGTATCTGGCCGCATCTTTGTTTGTCTCAATGTTTCTTGTCCTGCCCTTTCGTTGCAATGGACTGTGTATATCCCAGTTCTGAAGCTGCATGGTTGGTGGAAACTGCATTCTGTTTACATAACAATCTATTTCAGGCACCTTATCTCTTGCCATGCCAGCTCCTGCCCTCATGCTGATCCCCCTGCACCATATGGGACACTATTCTTCTTGCAAGGCTATTTCTGACTTCCTCAAACAAAATAATTGAACTGGGGTGTTATGTAATAATGCCAGCAGAAATATATATGCCTGCTATATAGGAAAGACAACAATAATTCCATTAGTTTCAACTTTCATAAAAGCCTTGCAACTTCTTTGGCTCTATTCAGTAGAGATCAACTCTGTGTTTGTGTTTGTGTGTGTGTTTGTGTGTGTGTGTTTGTGTCAAATTTTGAGGAATTCCAGAGACATCCACAGGAAAGGCTAAAGGCGGAGCAAATAATCAAGATACTATTGTGTTGATGTAGTTCAAGCTTTTTTATGTGTGGTGTCACAAACACACCTGAAATGCGAGATGCTTGCCGTCATAATGTGACAATTTAGCTTTGTTGATGAATGTGCTGCATTCTATAGATACCACTAAGCCCTGCTATGAGCCACTTTTATGTCTGGAGGTCAAAGAAGATATTCTCAGATCTGCCTCTCAACATGACAAGAAAATATCCAGGAATCACCTGAAAATCAAACGGCTCTTTGTTCCTTCTAGGTGTGGAACTGAACCTCCTCAAAAGTACACTTAGTGCAGTTTTATTGCCTGCCTTTGTAGGATGATTTTTACATTCAGCACTTTTTGGGAATTAAGAATGTTTAAAACTGTCCAAATATGTAGTATATTCTGTATGGAGAGGGAAGATGACCACTGGATGGCAGCAAAGAAGTAAATATTGAGAAAGAAATAGAAGAAAATCTGCATTAAACTTTTAAAAATAACTGATATGGAGTGATTGGAGTTCTTTTTAAGTATTAGATTTCTGATCGATCCGTCCTAGCTTTGTATAACCTTGTAGTAATACTTTGCAGACAGACTCATTTCTTCCCTGGAATTTCTGGGAATTATATTGCAACATTGGTGTCATAGTCATAGCACTAAGTGGGAGGGATGACTTAAATCAGACTGAGCAATTAGCAACCAACTAAAAATCTTTTAATTCTTAGGGGTTATTGCATTAACCCGGTTACTGTTTTCTTTATGCTACATCCGCTTCATCTAATTGCCATCTGAAGATTAATGTCACCTTTATTTTTCCAATGTGCGAATGCTGTTCTCCTAATACACTTCTTGCCATAGGCATGATCTAGTGTTCTCAACAGTGTGTTGATGATGTTAAAGGGTTCAATCCATCTAGCTCACTGGTGTCAAACTCAATCGTGCCATGCGACATTATCACATTTTTCACCTGGGATGGCTGTGGCTTGTGTGTGACACTCCACGGGCCAAAATTTTGACAGGCCTGGTCTAGCTCATATTGGTCACTTTATTTTTTATAGTTTTATTTATAGTTTTTTTCTTTAACAGCCATAAATGCTTGGTGAACAGTATATTGTCTCGGTCAATATATGTTAAACACAATACTACTACTACTGCTATTATTTAAATATACATAATCATAATCTTTCAACTTTTATGTATTTATGGTAATTATGTATTTATGAATATATGGTAATTATGTGATCTATTATATATCAATATACATAGTACAATTTTACTAGTTTCTACTTTCTATCTCTTTTTTCTAACTCTTAATAAAATAGCCACCCTATTAAGAAACATTTTAGATCTATCCATCATCTCTTGCCCTTTTTAGAATTTCAACTCTTATTGACTTTTGGGTAAATCTTTCATGTTTCTCCCTTGGAATTTTGTAACGTCTTATATCCCATTTATTTAATCTAAGTATTTCATCTGCCACAATGCCTATCTCTTGCTGTTGGATCTCTAGAGTACTCATCTGTAGTTCTTTCACAATTTTTAAGACAACTTTCTCTTTATTCTCTTCTATGTTTTGAACTCTTAGAGGATAATCTGTCTGTTCCATTTTAGAAATTATTATCTCTTCCATATCTTTATCTGCTTGTATCATTTTTGAATTTATCTCCTCTATTCTTTCCTCAGCTTCTTCTGGTTTCTCCTCTAGTTTCTGAATTTTTTGTTCATCTTTTATTATTATTCTGTATATGTATCCTGTATCAATTCCATCATCTCCCCATAATTCCTTGTCATATCTTCCTGAATACAATGAAACATCAGTATTTCTTTATAAACCATATTTATTTTCCCCTGTTGAAACATTTTGTAATGATTTAATGGGCTAATAATTCTCAATATTCCACCAAGATTCCAATATCCCAATTGCCCCAAAACACCAAAAACACCAATATTAATACAATTTATATAGATCTGGAACTGTCTCTCAAAATCCCCTAAATTTATAGTTCTTAAGGTTTTCCAATTTGCACCCTCTAAATTTTCCAACTTTTTAAGTCTTGTTTAATTTTTCTTCTCTCTTCTTTCCTTTTTGGCTCATACAGCAGTGATGTCACACTCAAGGCCCCCTGGACCACATCCGGTCCAGAGGTTGTTTAGATCTGGCCCATAAGGCTGCCCTGCAAACAGTGAAGGACCGGCCCACAATGCTTCTGCCAGGGAAAACCGAGTTTGGGAGGGCCGTACGCAGCTCTCCTGAGCTCCATTTTTGCTGACAGAAGGTTGCAGGAGGCCATCACAGCCAAAAACAGGACTCGGGAGCCCATTTTTGCTGACAGAGAGCTTGAGTCACCACACAGGAGTGATGTCAAACTAGCTATGCCCACCCTGGCCAACCCACCCCAGACCCCCCTAGGTCAAACACAATCCTGATGCCTTCCTCAAATGAAATAGAGTTTGACACCCCTCTATCAAATAATGTTAATAATCCAGATTGGCCCACTAAGTGTCTTTAATCCATAGAATCAAATGCTCAATATCAAGCATGTTTCTTATTAATTGTAATCCACCTTGCCTTAAAACTCTTCAAAAGGTTCACTCAAAACTTCCAAGCCACCAAAAAACCAGTAGATATGGAACCAAAATAGAAAGGTATTCCAGGCGTTGTTTACCTTTCACTATTTCCTTTGTTCTCCTCCTTGTTTTTCCCCCCTGCTATCGATTAATCAATTAATCCTCACTTGCCAAAGTTTCAAACTGTGTACTAGTATATCTTCTTTCACCAGTAGATGGTACTCCTGCTCAAAGTTTCAGGATTAAACAAAGCAAAGTTAGAACAGCTGACTTGAGGAAAAAATAGAGGGGGGAAACCAAGATTTTTTTGTTTAAAAAATACTCTCTGTTTCAATAATCAAACAATGTTATTCACAAATTAAGTTATTTTTCACACTACTACGTACCAGTCATAGTCTTCCATTAAAAGTTTGTTTCACTTTTGGATCTATAATCTTTCCCCGCGTTTTAATTCGCTGCTTCCTTAGTGTCTTGGAGAGTCTTTTGTTTTTTAAAAAAAATCTTTTGTTTGGGTTTAGATCTCTAGTATAGAAGTTGAACGTCGTCTCACCCGGTTTCAATCCTCTATCCATGAACTACTCCAGCTCATAATCTTCCAGTTTCATATTGGTCACTTTGCAGACATATCTACGTACCTCTGGCCTCTAGAGCAGGGGTCTCCAACTTTGCAACTTTAAGTCTGAAGGACTTCAGCTCCCAAAATTCTCCAGCCAGCTTTGCTTTGCTGGCTGGAGAATTTTGGGAGCTGAAGTCCTTCAGACTTAAAGTTGCAAAGGTTGGAGACCCTTGCTCTAGACCAGTGCTTCTCAAATAGTGGGGCGGGCCCCCCAGGGGGGGTGCGAGGCTCCGTAAAGGGGGGTGCGTTTGACCTCGGCAGTTTAGTTTAATTAAGGATTTAATTTTTTTTAAATTTCTAATGCACTTTAAATCTTTTCTGCTACAGTTAATAAAGCTATTCTTTGTTGTAAATTGATCCACATTTCTTTCTTTTTTTATTCTCTTATACATTAATAAGGATACAGTGTTATGCAGAGGTGTACTTATAACAATTTTATAGACAAATGATACTATTTACAGTCGCACGGGGGGCGCGAAATGTTTTCTTCTTCCTAGGGGGGGCATGACAGAAAATAATTGAGAAGCACTGCTCTAGACACTGCTTTCCATGAGCATTTTGGTTTGGGTTGCAAAAAAGCCCAAGACTTGGGCACTTGGGATTCTGCAAAGATATCTGCCTGTGTGATGCTTGACTGCCACCTTCCATTATGTATCATGCTTTACATGAGCTCTTTACATACAAGATTTGTCATTATCTTGAAAGAATGCTAGATTAAAAAAAAAAGAATTGTTTTCTCTCTATTTTGAAAGAACATGAGACCTGTGTTCACAAAACAAAACAGCATTAGCCTTGTGCTACATAACAGTATGATTAGACCAGGAACAAGAACCTGATATTGCTGTTTGGTTTTCAATAGTCACAGGTGATATTTTTAGAAAAGAAAAGAATAACAGAGTTGGAAGGGATCTTAAAGGTCTTCTAGTCCAACCCTCTGCTTAGGCAGAAAAACCCTACACCACTTCAGATGAATGGATATTCTTGGGGATATCTCCTTTAGGAGACAAAGAGTTGTGCAACGGAATTGCAGCTAGAGAAACGTTGCTAGAAGACAAACTAATAGAGTCTCAGACACTGATAGTAAAAACAAGTAGCTCTACTTGTGATGGCAAAATGAACTTCCTGACCGAACAATTAATCAATGGAACAACTTGCCTCCGGAAGTTGTGAATGCTTCAACACTGGATGTTTTTAAGAAGAAGAAGTTGATAGACAGGTTGCTATGTGAATCTGGCTTCCCCATTGACTTTGCTTGTCGGAAGGGCGCAAAAGGTGATCTCATGACCCTGGGACACAGCAAGAGTCATAAATGTGAACCAATTGCCAAGCATCTGAATTCTGAGTACATGATCATGGGGATGCTGCAAAGGTCATAGCTGTGAAAAACGGTCATAAGTCACTTTTTTCAGTGCTATTGTAACTTTAGTCACCAAATGAACTGTTATAAGTCAAGGACTACCTGTACTTTTCTGAAGGAATGAACTTTAAATGCAATGTGTGGGGCTGCAGAAATCCACGCAACCACTAGATGGCAATAGAGAGTGATAGTTTTCTTTATCTCCTTGCTGCTGGCTAATAGGTGTTCAGTTTTATAGAAGTTCAGACAGCAATAGCGGGCTCGAAAGTTTCCCCTCAAACCTGTGCATAAAAATATGGTAGCTTGAGATCTACTGGAAAACAGATATGCCAGAGAAAGTTTGGCATGGCTGAATTAGGCTTAATCTTGCCCTCTTGGTCCCTTCCATTTATTTCTATTTTAGTTTTCTTTGTCAGCATGAATAATTGTTTCCCTTCTTTTAGGCCTCCTGTGTTGCTCAGATTAATTTCAGCTTTAGAAACTTGCACTACTTTTCTTTTTCCTAACTTCTGCAACATCTATTTCCTGGCTGATTCTTTCTGATGTAACTTGGAGACATTTGGGGTTTTTCCTCCCTTGGCAGTTTAAAATGGGGAAATAAATGCACGTAAGTTCAAGTGGTTCTAAAGCATGGAACGAATGAAGTGTTTGCATTTGTAAATGTATCCTTTAAGCGACAAACAAGGCTTATACGTGCAAACAGATTGACTGAGCTTCACCACTCTGTCTGATTTTGCAATTGATTATAAAGGCGCCTTTGTCTTCTGAATTAGATACGCTGTTCTACTTACCTGAGAAAGAGAACATTGTTTCAACACTGTAAACAGGCTAAAACAGATTTTCCTCAAATCTAGTGTTGAAGTCAGGGGTGAAATCCTCCCGGTTCGGCCCAGTTCAGCCGAACTGGTAGGGACGATTGTCCTTGGTTCTGCGAACTGGTAGTAAAGAATAGGTTCTGAGGATTGCGCTGCTCAGCTGTCAGCCGCACGATCATCTGAAGCTTTCCCCCCACTTTTTAAAGCATTTTTTTCCCAGCTGGTTTGCCCGAACTGGCAGGGAAAAAAATGCTTCAAAAAGCAAACAAAAATTGCTTACGACAATTGCACAGTTCACAGCTGAGCTGCACGATCCTTAGCAGGGAAAAAATGGTTTAAAAAGTGGAAATAAAAGTTGGCCATGCCCACCCAGTCATATGACCCCCACAACCCCAAACAAGCCACACCGGTGGGGGGGGGGAAAAATAGATTTCCCCACTGGTTGAAGTACATCTCCCATCATCCCATGGCTACTCCACGGCCTGCCACATGTAAAAGGAGTAATTATACAGACCGGGAATCTAATTATCATTTAGACCAGTGTTGCTCCATCTCAGCAATTTTAAGATGCATGGATTTCAACTCCTAGAATTCCTTAGCCAGGGCTGGCTGGTAGAATTCTGGGAATTGAAGTCCATACGCCCTAGAGTTGCTGAGATGGAGAAATACTGACTCAGACTGTAATTTATAACTCACACTGGATGCCAGAGAGCTGGCATTTTAATTTGACACTGTGCTGCTTTTCTGACTTAGACTGGTTATGATAGTCATCTCTGTACTTTCTCAGTTATTGGAATAACCTGCTTTGTGTTTTAGAAAGCATGCATCTTCATCCCATTCCTTTTACTGCAGGGAACATAAAACAGAGAGATTTTAAAAGGTTGCAGCCATATGTGCTTGACTATAAACATATTGTAACTGCCAAACCTTAAACTGGATAAATCTGCAGTTGCTTTGCAGTAATCACATTAGTCAATCTAGTGTAGTACGTATAATTTGCCCTCCAGGGACTCAGATCAGATCAGATTAACAGAGTTGGAAGGGACCTTATAGGTCATCTAGTCCAACCACCCCCCTCCAGAAGGAGACTCTACATCATTTCTGACAAATGGAAGTCCATTCTCTTCTTGAAGGTCTCAAGTGATAAAGCTCTCACAATTTCCCAAGGCAAAGCTGTTCCATTGGTTGATTGTTCTCACTGTCAGAAAGTTTCTCCTATTTCTAGGTTGAATCTCACCTTGGGTCTGTTTCCATCCATTATTCCTTGACTGGCCTTCAGGTGCTTTGGAAAATAGCTTGACCCCCTCCTCTCTCTGGCAGCCCCTCAAATATTCAAACACAGCTATCATGTCTCCCCTGGTCCTTCTCTTCACTGGACTAGCCATACTTAGTTCCTGTAACCGATCTTCATATGTTTTAGTCTCCAGTCCCCTAATCATCCTGGTTGCTCATCTCCCAAATTTCAGGTACAGCCCTTAGATCTGTTCCAGAAATAGTTGCTATTACATTAAATGTACAACTACATTTTTAATGTAGTAAGAGAAAATTATAAAGTGTAAGAGAGAAAATCATATTAGTTGTAAATTTTTAAATTGTTATTTACCTATTTGTTCACACCCATTTTGCGAGGTCTGCTATTTAAAGTGTAGCCATTAGCCTAAAGGTCAAAAGCAGAGCTAATGTCTAATTCAGCCACAGATCTGTCCAAACTATTGAAATAATTTCTATTACTTGCAACAAGTAGTTAAGCCATTAAGGCAATTGTGAATCTGCATCCAGTTATACCAATGATATAATTATATAATCTTTCTTGTGAGAACAGGAAAACTTCACCCACTCACCACTTCCTGACTCCAGGGCAGGTTTCAAAACGATCAATGTTGAGAAGGGGTAGCAATTTGTATATCTTTCCGTTTACTCAGACACGACTGGGCAGAGATTTACTTGTTTTATGCCCATAGTATCTTCTGTAGGCAGCACCGAGAAAGGAGGTGGAGGGAAGTCCCAAAAAAGAGGTGCTGTCGTGATTTTTTTTTTTTTTTGTAACTGCTTTTGGCAGATGGTATCATCTGATACTGGCACTGCAAAGCAGACTAATATCAGAAGTGGGAGGTTGTGGATGCAAGTGAACATTAATAATTCTTGCCTGTTGTTTGAAGTTGCTATGGTAAGTCCTGGTATTTATCCAGATGATATAAGGTTTTGTTTGTATTATTTTTTTAATTAGCCTCTTTTTAAAATTATGTTGCTGGACCATCTGATGTTTTGCCTCTAATAAAGCTCTTTAAGTGTAATTTGTTTATAGGTTTCCGATCATTCTCTAATTTAGTGAGTCTGATATATTAGTTTTTCTCCATCTCTATTTTGTTTCTTACATATGTCCAGAACATGATATACTTTAAATTAGCATTGATTATTTCTTCAACTTCTTAGAATGCCAATTATAATTTTTTTCATTAAGTCAAAGCCACTGAGCTAATCACTGCACAACTTCCCAGTAGTATGCAGCTGCTGTGAAACTATATTCCCTCACGCAACTTGGCTTGTTCGTCACTGTTCTGGAATCTAGCAAATGAAGTTTGAGACATATTGGTGATATCATCAACTCAAAAATGAGTCAGATCCTTATTAAAAACCATGCAGAATGCCTTTTAAAAGTTCACTTTTTAAGAAAAAAGTTCAAATTTCTTGTTGCTTATCTTGTAGAGATGACGTGAATATTTTATGATAGTCACCAATGACTAAAAACCTCTGGCCCCCAGGCTATTGGGGCATGTTGTGGTCATAGACAAATATCAGCTTGGCCTAGAATCTTGTAGGACAAAGTTGTGCTCCTCTACATCTGCCACTTATCCTGCAGCAGTGCCAAGCTTCTCCCTGCTGTCATCTCTTTCGGGAAGGGAGTCAGGATTAAGCCTTTCTCCCCCAGCTCAGGTCAGGCTTGCCAACATATTTCACCCCTAAAGAGTGAGAAAGACTTTTTCAGAAGCCCAGTAGAACCAAGAGGCGAATTTAATACACCAGGATAAAGAAACTATACATCATCATAAGGTATGGGTAGAATAGGGCTAGGATTCATATCTATCTATCTATCTATCTATCTATCTATCTATCTATCTATCTATCTATCTATCTATCTATCTATCTATCTAATCTATCTCCTTCTATCTTTCTATCATTATATGTCTATCATTGTCTGTCTATCTATCTATCTTTCTTTCTATCATTATATGTCTATCATGTCTGTCTGTGTGTCTGTCTCTCTCTCTCTTTCTATTCATAACTAGCTGGTATGTATGTATACATAATACTTTTATTAGTTTATTTTATTTTTTATTTAATGTAGTATAACTTGAATGTTATGTTGTACATTTTTTATATTTTACTTTTTAAAAAACTTTTTTCTATTGCCCCCCCCCCCTTCAAATGGATCACAAATGTGTGCTAGAAAAATGCTGCCAATAGATACATTTTAATTAGTTCTGTCTCTAATCTGCCAGGTTCTCTTACTGCTTAAAATGGATTTTTTTTTCTATATTTCCTTCTGCAAATACTATATGTTCTTCAGATCAGGACACAAATCCTTCCCTTGTTTTTTTCCTTGCTACGATTCGACCGTAATACTTCTACCCGGATGCTCTTTGTGATCCAAAGCTGCTTGATTAAAACAAACCTCCCCCACTCCCACTCGAAAATCTCATTCAGAACAGAAAGTGAAAGGGCGGCCACGTTGATTAAGGCGAGATACGCCTTGTCCGAATCTTTTAAGGACCTTCTAATCTTTTAGAAACGATAAAAGAAAGAAAGAAATCAATGAATGAAGATCCAATTGGGAAGGTCAAAATCCTGTCTTGAGGCACGGAACCAGGCCGGGTTTTCCAGTTATTCAGCCGAGTTGGGGGGAAGGTCCCTGGGACTGGGTTCACCCAGCTTGGGAATTTCCACCCTGCCGGAAAACTCCGAATTGCATCTCTCATCCCTCCGCCTCAACTTCCTCTTGCGTGTCACAACATTCCCCCCTTCACCCCTCCCACTTTTAACCATTGCGAAACCGAAAAGACGAGTCAGCTTTGAATCACTGAAATTATACTTTAAAAAGAACCCCCCCCGGAAGACGTAGTAATTTTTGTGGGAAACTTTCGCTTTGGGCTAGAAAGCGTGTGGAGCTCTCAAGGTGGGGTGGGTGAGGGGAAGATTTCCCGTGGCTTTTGCTTTAGGTAATTGCAAATCATAGACAGATTATTTCTCCCTTCCTTCCTCCCTCCCTCTCTCTCTCTTTCTTGCTTTGTCCTTTAATCGGATCAGTTGCTGAGGACCATCCATCTGCTGGGAAAACTGTTGGCACGTTTCCTCAGATCTACTTTCACTCCAGAGATATGGAGGTATATCTATATTCCCATTCTTAATTGTTAAGGATACCGGATAGTGGCTACTGGGATATATTATCGTGCTTATTATTTAAGAGACACCACCTCCCAGTAACAATTGTTTTGTGAAAAGGCTGCTTACAAATGAAATGTCATTTTCTGCTTATTGTGATATATTATACAAATACCGGAAGCAAAACAAAGTGGTGATTCTTGGTTAACTTTGCAAACTGTTTATTGACTTATGAATGCCAAATCTAAATTGGAGTGGGAGTAGGGGAGCATAATTCTTGCTGCCTATCCAGTTATTAAAAGCCAGCGTTTAACAAGAATTGTTGGGAAGCTGTTACTTTTGTATGTGATGCTACTGTTAAAAAGTCTTAATATATAAAGAACATTTAAGCATAACTCAATCAAGGATGCCAGGTAATCATGGAAGCTATTACAATATAGTATACATTTTTAAATTTTTTTAATTACATTGTACTTTCACAACTCTTGTCAGTTTACAGGATATATAGAGGAAATATTTAAATATCTGCAATACAAATTGATCCCAATAACATAAAATAAAGCAACATATTGCATAAATAGTTAAATTATAAAGATACATAATATGGGAAATATAGCTAGGATTTAGGAATCTGAAAGACTACAAGCAAGTTATTTTTGAGCATTATCTCAAAATATACAACCAATATGTCCTTTTTTCTTGTCTTGTTTTGTTGGCTATCAGTGTCAGAAAACTGGAATTTGGGGAGACATCCCAAACAATTAAGTCTTAACATTGTTATTATTAAACAAATTGATTTCTTTGGAAATGAAAGTGTGTTGATACATCACATTAGTTAAAATGTTGAAGCATACTTTGGATGGGGCTGCCATGTGGGGCCTTAGGAACTGCTCTTCTAAAAAAAAGTCCTCCCCAGCCTTTGATTTAACTACTTTTGACTTATAACAAAAAGAAGAAAGGGGATTGTGATATTATAAAGCCTGAAAAATGTTTTATAGCATTTAGAAAAGGGTCATCTAGAGTTGGCTTGAGACATTGGAAGTTCAACATTCATTCTTGTCAGTTGGCTAGCTCCCAAGTTATGGCCTCACCGCCTCAAGGTTGACTTAGCCTTCCATCCTTCCAAGGATGGTAACATGAGGACCCATATTGTTGAGGGCCATATGCTGACTCTAAACTGCTTAGAGAGTGCTGTAAAGCACTATGAAGCGGAATATAAGTCTAAGTGCTATTGCTATGTTATTACACCTGCTTGCCACATAACAGCTACTGTACATTTCTTAGGGTCGGTTATACAGGTTGTTGGAAGTAAAGACAACAGGGACTGCTGAGAATGCTTGATATGAGTTGATTATACTCAAGGGTCACCTCCAATATCATTGTCATCCTTCTTTGCAATTTCAGTGAGCTTAATTCACAGATGTGCACAATTATTAATGATTTATGATTTAAAAAATTTGTTAATTTACATACTTTATAATGAGAGCCATTTATTAAAAAGATTATTCTTAAATTAAAAATCAAAAGCATACAGCTACTGGGTTTATATCAGAATCTTCCTTAGCTGGATAATCCTAATAATTTAGTTTTAAGAAATTGATTGCTTATTTTATTATACTCAAAAAATATTTGGCACAGAGTTTAGAATTAATGTGTTAAAGTAAAGTATAATGTTTGTTCAGGTTTTTAAATATTGTGACTTTTTGGCATTAAACTAGTAACTTTCTCTCCATCATGATTAAATCTTCTCTGTTTTCAAGGACCAAATCATCATATTTACTTCCTGCCTTTTTATTATAGCAGAATTAGAGCATGGATGTTTGTGTATGAGTGAATAAAGATAGCATGATGATTTCAATTATAACATTTTAAAAATATAAAAAATAGTTGTTCCATTAATAACAACAACAACAACAACAACAACAACAACAACAATAATAATAATAATAATAATAATAATAATAATAATAATTTAATATTTATAAACCGCCCCCTCTCCCCAAAGGGACTCGGGGCGGTGCACAGGTAGAATAAAAACAATAAAAATATACAGACTGGAAAATATACAGACTGGAATAATACTGGAATGGAGTCACTACTGAATGGCTAGAATAGAAAAATACAAATTATTTGCCTTGCAACAATGATTTGCATGACCAGCACGCATAAATGTTTGCTACTTTTAAATTAATGGTAATATTTTCAATAGCAGGGCAAATAGTTTATCAAATACATCTATTTATCAATAGATCCTTGCATGCAAACGTCTCTATGTAAACGTTTCATTTAATATATGAGCTGGTAAATCTGTTCCCTCTATGGTTGAGTTTATTCAATGCTAGAAGGATCAAAGAAGCAGTACAATTAGCAATGTCCTTATTAGCTAGCAAAATGAGATTTTGTATTCATTAGACCTGTTTCTTGTCTCAGTGTCTGTTTCCTAGGATACCCTGGTTTTTCATAGAAACTGTTATTTCATTGCTGATCTTACCACTGAATTATTTCATGAATTACCATCGCTTCCAAGGATATACAGGATTCTCTAGAATAGTTTAAAAGATGTTAGTTTAAATACATTTATACACCAGATTGATTTATTATTACCATTGTTTTTCATTTGATGTATATTTTACAGTTCCCGGTTTTTAAAGACTTAATAAAGCCTAAAAGGCTAATATCTCATTGTGAAGTTGTTTATTTATCAAAATTTTCAGAAGAATCTATTTTAATCTCACAGTTACATACAGATAGTCTTTGACTTACAACACTTCTCTTAGTGACCGTCCAAACTTACAATGGCACTGAAAAAAGTGAATTATGTCTGTTTTTCACACTTATGACTGCTGCAGCATACCTATGGTCATGTGATTGACATTTGGATGCTTGAGAACTGGTTCATATTTATGAGGGTTACAGTGTCCTGGTGTGATCATCCTTTTTGACCTTCTGACAAGCAAAGTCAATGGGGAAGCCAGATTCACTTAACAACCATGTTACTAATTTAACAACTCCAATGATTCACTTAACAACTGGGAAAAGAAAACTCATAAAACGAGGCAAAACTCACTTAATAAATGTCTCAAATGTGGTCATAAGTTGAGGGCTACCTGTATTATGAAAGAGAGGATGTTTATTAAAAAGTAAAAGAGTCCTTCGATTGAGTTGAATTCCTATGACTACCTTTCTGTGTTGTTTGCTTGATTTATTTTGTTTGTATATTTCCTTAGTTGTTAGAAAAGGGGATAAAATATTTATATAAATAAGAACTTTGTATCGTGTATTCCACGTTTGACTGGCTTTGAATCACTGAGTTTATAATATTTGTCTTAACTCAAATGTACTGGTGAACATAGATTTGAACATTTCAACAGATATCTCCAGAGTTCACTCCTCCCTTGTCAGCTTTCTCAAGTAATTAGCTTTCTAAAGTTGTTGTACTTTTCAATTGTGATGTACTGTTTACTGTGTCAATCCGATTGCATCTGCAAAACTAGACTCTCGAACTGCAACATTCTTTGTGGGGAGAGGCAACTCATTCAGATTATGTTCTGCCCAGTAAGGAAGTCAGTCTATGGTTGAATTCCCATGGAAACCTATTGACTCTATTTAACTAACAATAGAATGTATCATGTTTGTGCCAGACATTTCTTGCCCATAGAGTCTCTTGAGAACCAAGAATTGCCAAGATGGAAGGGAACTCAATTCACCTCCCAATCTCACAGCACTATGTTTTTTCCTAAAGTCCTCAGAGTGAAAGCTTATGTTTTAAAACCAAAAATGAACAGTGGAATCATTGGGACTTTCTGAGTTTGGTTGTTGCTTGCAGACATTTCATTACCTGACTAGATGTTACCAAATTAAGTTCTGAGCTACAGATATTCTCTTATTTTGTAACCAAAATGAACAGTTTACTCATGACACAAAACTCAGATAATTGAAAATGCATGTTCATTACTCAGTTCCATTTTCTTTCACTGATTTGCTTTTAAAGAAACACTTTTCCTTGTTTCAAAGACCAGTTTCAGAAACAAATATTGAAACTGGTCTTTGAAATAATGAAAATATTTAATGTCTAAATGTATTGAGACTGCAAGTTTCTGAGTTCAACAAACCTGAATATTTGGGTGGATTCCAGTTGTGGCCAAAGATCTGGACAACACCAGATTAATAACAATCTGTATTCCTTTGACAGTTTCCCCACTTCCTTAAAGTTGATTAAGAAGATTATACACAAAAAGATGTGCACACAAAAAAACCAGAATTTTACTGAATAGTGCAATATTAATGCAATATCAGGGGTTTCCAATTCAATTGTATAGAGTATGAAAGAGGTGTGTTTTTGTTTTATTTTTTATGTATAATGTATACTGAAGATGGCATTTAATTTCATTGTACAAGGTGCAATGACACTAAACTAAACTAAACTAAACTAAACTAAACTAAACTAAACTAAACTAAACTAAACTAAACTTACCATTTCATCCAGATAAACAACCCATTTTTTACTGACTAAAGTGCTGGATATTCTTTATTTAGGCAAAAAAAGTTGCTGTGTCGCAAACTTCTAGAGTCAAACTCCAGATCTTGACCCACTGGAAATTATTCAGGTCAAACACCAGAGTCATAATAGTTATCCAAAAAGAGAATTAGAAAGAAGAAAATAAATTCCCTACTTAAGGGCGACATGAGATTAATTACGGCTAATAAACATGGGCTGCAAAAATATGGATGACCATTAAGTAGCACTATAGTTAATAATAGCATTTTACTGCCTGATTTTTTGCCATTCCAGATCTGGTATTTACAATTACAAGAATAGTAATTTAAGAACACTGTAGTACAGGGGTCTCCAACCTTTGCAACTTTAAGTCTGAAGGACTTCAGCTCACAGAATTCTCCAGCCAGCAAAGGAGACCCCTGCTGTAGTACATTGCATCAAGGCTTATTATTAGGTGCAATAAAATAAAAGATGTTGTATACTTTGAAAAGATTTGGTATTTGCCATGATACCTTTATATAACCTATGTTATCAGGGAAACACCCCTTAAAGCCAACATTCTCTTGATTTTCTTGTTACTGTGCAATTGATATGTTGTTGATCAGGAACTCAAATGAATAGAGGCCATATGATACACCCTTAATTGCTGGCTAGTTCCAGGTAGGGCCTAGTCTTGGCTTAAAATATAACTTTTCATATAATAACTGGGAAGCTTTTATATATGGTGTTCTCTATCAGCGCAATGCTAAGAATGAAAGAATACTCAGTTTTATTCACCTCTCTTGAGAAGTAAAATATTCAGAATTACCCAGATTTGATTTCTTTGGAAGAAGTCATCAGAGGTTGATAATATTTGCTTTCATGGACATGCCTATTTTAAACTTAGCTGAAGAAGCCAATAAAACTCAGTATACAGTGTAATATTTCTGAAGGGGTTAGTCAATTCCACAAGGCATTAATGGTGTACAAAGTATGCCTTAAACATGTTCTATATGTATCTTTCCATGTTATACTTGGAAAATAGTATTTTCCTATTTTATCACCTCACTTTTTCCTTTTCTCATAATGATGCATGATGGAATAAAAGTATAGTAATTGCAGGTCTATGAATCAAAGCATTGCTATCTAGAAACAACAAATAAAAAACCTACAGTAAAATACAAAAATACACAATAAAATACATTAATAAATACCCATCCATTATAGTCTCTATAGCTCTTTTGTCTCCAAAGGAACTTAAAAAGTAGGAGAATTTTCATCCATACTGCTAGACTTTTTAAAAACTTCATATGCGATGGGATGAGTTGCATTTGTTTTAGAACCTTTTAAAAAAAATAAACAGTCATGGTGCTCTGCCATATTCTTAGAACATAAAACAGTACTCCTTTACTCCCCCGCCCCCCCAATACTTTGCTTTGTTACAGTGGTGGGTTTCAAATTTTTTTAGAACCTACTCTCTAGGTGTGGCCTTATTTTGTGGGCGTGGCTTGGCAGTCATGTGACAGGGTGGGAGTGGCCAACTTGTAAAATGTGGTGAAACTCATTTAACAACGCTCTTGCTTAGCAACCAAATTTTTGGGCTCAATTGTGATATATTCTTTCTTTCTTTCTTTCTTTCTTTCTTTCTTTCTTTCTTTCTTTCTTTCTTTTTTTCCTTTCTTTCTTTCTTTCCCTTCCTTCCTTCCTTCCTTCCTTCCTTCCTTCCTTCCTTCCTTCCTTCCTTCCTTCCTTCCTTCCTTTCCTTTCCTTTCCTTTCCTTTCTTACTTTCTGCCTTCCTTTCCTTCCCATTGGGTTACCGGCAGCGGCAGGCCAGACTTACTTCTGGGTCCGCCGGTGGAACCCCCTCTCACCGGCTCTCTAAATTTCACCATCTGGCTCTTGCGAGTAGGTGCGAGCCTGCAGAAACCCACCACTGCTTTGTTAGTTCAGATGATTTAGAAACATTTAAAAACACCATTTGAAATCTCAGAGGGAAAAAAGGACATAAATGTAGTGAATAAATAATAGCTTAGGATATGGCAGGGACAAAATCTTCCTTGAGGGGAATAAATATTCAGTCTTGTTGAAGACTATACACAGAGAGTACAAGAAAACCCCAAACTAGAAAAAAAAAAAGTCAAAATCTAAGAAAACAGTCCCAAGCGCTTTAAAAGTTTTGTCTACTACAAGATAATGGATGTACAACAAGAAATGGAAGTCATTGTCGGACATCAGATTTTCTCAGACATTTTCCTATTTAATGTGCAGAAAGATTGTGCTGATACTCTTCTCTTTCCTTCTATAATGCAATTTCTATGGTGGGGGGACGACGACGACACCAGATGGGGAAAACAAGGGAAGTTGACAATGATGCTGTCTAGTTCCTCTTTGAAATTCCACAAATGAAGAAAGGCTCTTTTACTAAAAAAAAAAATCCTTATCTCCAAGGGTACTTGTAAATTACATAAATGATCCTTCAATAACTCACATTCTGTATAAACGCTAAATCTTAAAAGCATTGAGTGTTGGCCAGTTTTTAAAGGCATTCTGTAGTGGCCTGCCAGCCGGCCTCTCCAGCAGCCGAATCAGAGGAGAAGGTAGAATAGGAGTTGGGCTAGCATCAAGGCAATTGGAAAACTCCGAGGAGGAAGAGGGAATGGAGCTGTCAGAGATAGAGACAGAAGTGGAGCCTGGGCCAGCCATCAGCCCCCAGATGGAGAGGCAACAGTCTTCAGGTCCATAGGTGGCTGATGCGGAAGAGGAGAAACAGCTGGGTCTCGTGCCTGATGCGCAGAAGGCAGAGAAGAGCAGCAGTACATTATGGGCCAGTCATCAGGATGGAAGAGCCACCACTGCTAGTTAAGCCCCACCTTAGCTCTGGGGATAAAAGGCAGGGGGCAGAGATGAATATGTGTGGCAGACAACTATTCGCCTCCCTGTTGGTCGGCCACTGATAGTCCGAACTTCTGAATCCTGTCTGGAACTTTATCGGAATTCTTTTGTGGAATCTGTGACACTGAGAGTCGGTGTGCCTTCTGAACATGTGTGTGTATGTATCTGATGCTGGTAATGAGCGAGTGGTCCAGGACTTCCTTTACTAGTGTGGAGAAAGAGAGGCTCCTGGTGTGCTAGGGCTATTTCAGGGGGAAAGGGAGCGAGCTTCCCTTTCCACAGCCACTTGGAGACTTAATTAGCTTGCTGGGTGTGTGAGAGAGAGGGAGAAAGACTCTGGGCCGGGGCTGCTGATGCTCCTAATAAAGGGAACAACGTTTAGTTACAAATAGCATGTTTGTCATGTTAGGGAGCCAGATCAGAACACACTCATGATTCTATCTCACCATTTGAACTTTGTCACATGTCAATCTACAATAACATTAAAAGAAACTCACCAGATTAGATTAGACTCACTAGATTAGAGGAACGCGGTGGCCCAGTGGCTAAGATGCTGAGCTGTTGGTTGGCAGTTTGGTGGTTCAAATCCCTAGTGCTGCATAATGGAGTGAGCTCCCATTACTTGTCCCAGCTTCTGCCAACCTAGCAGTTTCGAAAGCATGTAAAAGATGCAAGTGGAAAAAATATGAACCACCTTTGATGGGAAGGTAACAGCATTCCGTGTGCCTTCAGCATTTAGTCATGCCAGACACATGACCACCGAGACGTCTTTGGACAGTGCTGGCTCTTCGGCTTTGAAACGGTGATGAGCACCCCCCCACCCAGAGTCACGAACAACTAGCACATATATGTGAGGAGAATCTTTATCTTTAGATTAGACCAAAAATCTATGACAAAAGATCAGAAATCTTTTGTCTCAGTCCCTTCAAGATGAAAAAAGAAAGACAAGTTTTTTTCTTGTAAGCTTGTCACTGTTTTTATCACCTACAGTTGGGTGATTATTATTATTTTTTGTTGTTGTTCCAGGATTCCCATTCATAATTAAATGACAAGCTGAAATACAGCCCATAAAGTTTTCATGGTAAGTGCAGTTATGTAGAAAACTTCACATTATTGAAGATTGACTCATAAAGATGGTAGAAGACACTAAGAAAGCAACCCTTTCAGATTAGAACCACATAATAAGGCATTATTTATTCCAATTGGTTCTTGATTTTTAGCAATAGCATTTAGACATATACTGCTTCATAGTGTTTTTGCAGCCCTCTCTAAGTAGTTTACAGAGTCAGCATATTGCCCCCAACAATCTGGGTCCTCTCTTACTCACCTTGGAAGGATGGAAGACTGAGTCAACCTTGAGCCGGTGAGATTTGAACTGCCTAACTGCAGCTGGCAGTCTTCTGAAGTAGCCTGCAGTACTGCACTCTAACCACTGCGCCACCTTGGCTCTTAGGGATATCTTATTCCATTAAGGAGGGATGCTGACACTTAAAATTAATACTGTGAACATAGGGTTGGCAAATAAAAGTTTGTTCTGAGTATTAACTGATAATGTTAATATCTTAATTACTTTAATTAATTTACCTAGAAACCTTCTGGTGTAGCATTACTTCTCTTCCTGGATATTATTGGAATCATGTTGGTTCAGGTTCTTTCAATTTCCTCCTTCCAATTGAGAAACTTGTTACCAGTATAAATTTGTTTGGATTTTTATTACAGTTTCAGCTACCTAAGATAACTGGTCTAAAGCAGCCACAAAATATATTATTGGCTTCTCAGAAGTTGGATTTATTATTTAAAAAATTAATTCTCTGCTTTTCCAGAATACCTGAAATATATTCATCCCAGTGATGAAGTTCAATTTTTTTTACTACCAGTTCTGTGGGCTTCGCTTGGTAGGCGTGGAAGGGGAAGGATACTGCAAAATCTCCATTCCCTCACCACTCCTAGAAGAAAGGATATTGAAAAATCTCCATTGCCACCCCACTCTGGGGCCAGCCAGAGGTGGTAATTGCCAGTTCTCCAAACTACTCAAGATTTTCGCCACCAGTTCTCCAGAACCGGCTGAATTTCATCCCGATTCAGCCAAATAATATGCTTCAAAGAGCAGAATTAACAAAGATCTTTTTTCCACCCAGTCTAATTTTCCCCTTCCGTCAGCCCAAAGGGAAGGATTGACTTAAATTCAGGTTTGCATTCCCTTATTAATAGAAATAGCAATATCAAAGCAATGAATTTTACCTGGTACCTGAATCTTATGATGGGAATTACTTAAAGGCAATTCAACAAGATTTCCAGAGAGTCTCTGACAGAACTTGTTACTATGCATTTGACCTGGACGCATCTCTTAACCTCTAGAGTAGCCATATACATAATGTCACTATGAGAGCTGGCCTTATTGAAACAAGGTAAACTGAAGAAGCATCAGTCTTTATGCAGTTTAAAATTACATTTAAAAAAAACTATGCTACTTCATTGTAGCAACAAAATGAAATAAAAACAGTTATTGTGACCATTTTGTTGATAATGATGGTCTGTGGGTCAACCAAACATGCAATACAACGAATGATACTCTTTATGGCTCAGTATGAATATTGATGGTGCTTGAGATGTTGGGAATAGTCTAGTGCCGTGATAACGAACCTATGGCATGTGTGCCGAAGTGGCACACAGAGCCATCTCTCAAGGCATGCCAGCCATCATCCGTTGCTCTTCTTGGTTCCGTTGTGCACATACGTGCCAGTCAGCTGGTCTTGGCGTGTGCAGGAGTGTCAGAAACTGGAAGATCAGGTGGCTGCCGTGCATGCAATGCTGGAGAGCTGCTCTCCTAGTTTCCGGCCCTTCCACAATGCGCGCACTGGGGAGCTGCTCTTCCCATTTCCGGTGCTCCCCCATGTGCGTGTGCGCTCCCATTCCAGCAAAAGTTTTTCTAACACTAGTCTAGTCATTAAAATATAAACAATGCCCTTTTAGTATCCAAATATTTTGGACTTTGAAAAACAATAGCTGCACCTCTATTTCTATAATCCATAATTCAACAGTACAGGTAGTCCTCGAGTTAATACCAAAATTGAGCCCAAAATTTATGTTGCTAAAAAATTTGTTGAGTGAATTTGCCTTGTTTTACAACTTTTCTTGCCACAGTTTTAAATGAATCATTGCATTTGTTAAGTTAATAACATGATTGTTAAGTGAATCTGGCTTCCCCATTGATTTTGCTTACCAGAAAGTCACAAAAGATGATCACATGACTCTGGGACACTGCAACCATCATAAATATGAATCAGTTGCCAAGCATTTGAATTTTGACCATGTGACCATGTCATAATTGTAAAAAAAAGTCATACTTCACTTTTTTCAGAGACATTGTAACTTTGAATGGTCACTACTACATATACTGTTGTAAGTCAATGACTACCTGTATTAGCTGTATCGTGCTTCAGTACTGAGGACATTCTGCAGTGATAAGGTTATAGCAGTTGCTTTTGTGTAATTTAGCTTCTTATGTTAGCTTGGAAAAAAGAACATTGACATCAGTGACAACTGCTTTGGTCTAGCAAATATTTGTGTTGATAATGTAATATTTGCTCATTGTAAAGCATCTACTTTGGAACATTGTTGTGACACATTTCCTGCATGGTGTCAATAAAAATAATGTTATCAGTTGATTTACCTCATATACCATTAGTTCATTGATAAAAGAGACGCATGCTGTTCAAAGTCGTAATAAGCAAAGTTGTTTGTGCTGCTTCTCCAACATGAGGACTTCAGTGTCATGCAACTACTAGCTACTTTTGTGAGTTAATTAGAGTTACTTTGGAAATGGAAATACTGTAAAAATTTAGTAAAAGAAAATAAACAAATGTGGCTTTGAATTTGTCACTGGGCAAGATAATAATAATAATAATAATATTTAATATTTATAAAACCGCACCCTCTCCCCACAGGGACTCGGGGCGGTGCACAGGTAGAATAAAAACAATAAATACATACAACAATTCTAAAAACAAATTAAACATAACCTGCGCTAAAATTTCCCCATTAAAACTAAACAGTACTAATTTCCCAATAAAAACCCCAAAGACAGAGAGACTTATCCTAGGCCGGCCAGACAGAAAAAGTGAGTTTTTAATTTAAGACGGAAGGAGCGGAGGTCCGTGGTCGTCCTGATATCGGGGGGAAGGTCGTTCCAGAGGGCCGGGCCCGCCACAGAGATAGCCCTTCCCGTGGGTGTCGCCCGCTGACAATGTCTGGTGGACGGCACCCGGAGAAGTCCCTCTCTGTGGGAGCGAATCGGCCGTGAGGATGTATGAGGCAGGATCCGATCCCGCAGATAGCTAGGTCCCGAGCCATGGAGCGCTTTAAAGATGATAATTAACACCTTGAAGCGCACCCGGAAGACGACAGGTAGCCAGTGCAGCTCGCGCAAGAGCGGTGTTACATGGGTAAACCTGGCGGTTCCCATAATTGCTCGCGCGGCTGCGTTCTGGACTAGCTGAAGTCTCCGGGTGCACCTAAGATGTGCTTAGGTTGGCTTTACACAAAGTAGGGTAGTGTCCAGTGGTGAAATTCAATTTCTTTTTACTACCATTTCTGTGGGTGTCCCTTGGTGAGCATGGCAGGGGAAGGGTACTGCAAAATCTCCATTCCCACCCCACTCCAGGGGAAAGATATACAAAATCCCCATTGCCTCCCCACTCCTGGGGGGAGGAGACTGCAAAATCTCCATTCCCTCTCCATTCTGGGGCCAGCCAGAGGTGGTATTTGCCAGTTCTCCGAACTACTCAAAATTCCTGTTATCATTTCTCCAAAATCTATCAGAACCTGCTGAATTTCACCCCTGGTAGTGTCTATAGCCATGATGGTGAATCTATGGCATGCGTGCCGGAAATGGCACACAGAGCCATCTCTCCGAGCACGTCAACCATCGTCTGTTGCTCTTCTGGTTTCTGGTGCACGCATGCATGCTGATCAGCTGGTCTTTGTGTGCGCATGTGCACCAGAAACTGGAAGATCAGGTGACCAAACGTGCATACACATGCCGGAAACTGAAAGCTCAGTTCCCTGGCATGCGCATGCACGCCAGGGAACTGCTCTTCCGATTTCCGCCACTTTCCTGCATGTGCACCCCCACTCTGTTTTGCTGCTTGGTGCCAAAAAAGGTTTGTCAACCCTGGTCTATAAACATTCTCAATCATCCAGGTCATGGTTGTCCCAAAGGCACTTTTTCCAAAAGGCAACAGACATTTTTTTGTAAATGTTTTACTTCTCATCCAAGAACCTTCTTGCATGAGAAATAATTTAAAAAAGAAACAACAAAAAGAAAGTCCAGTTTTGGAAAAAGCACCTTTGGGACAAGGTAGGGTAGTGTGTGCAAGATTAATCATGATAAGCTGTACTTTAGTTTAATCATTCCACTGGAAGCTTATGCAGATCAAAAATACAAATGCTAAATTGGTACTTGAAAGTATTTCTTGAAAGAGAGTGTCTCCTCCTTGGGCAGGGGTTGGACTAGATGACCTGCAAGGACCCTTCCAACTGTGTTATTCTGTTAATCTGTTAAATGTGTGGGTACCCATTTAGGAAACTGAACTCCAGTTGCTACATAGCACTGATATTGGAAGACAAATCTCTCTTTGAAAGCATCCAATTCTTGAAAGACTGCTTAGTCCAAGACCAGGTTTGAAACAAAGATGCATCATAGGACTCAATTTTAATGAAGCTTCGTGTTCTAAGAACACTTTCTGGTGAATTGTAGCCTCAATTAATGATTAATGATTTGCACAAACAACTGCCACCTTTGATTCCTTGTTTCTATTAATGAATCTTGGTACATAGTGCAAACTCATTTCACCCACGTCTCCACATGCATTGAGTTTCTTATGGACTGTGAACTCTAACAAAATCTGTTAATTAGTGATAATCAAAAATCTTGACTGGTATTTTTTTCCTAACCTTAATGTTACCTTGAAATGTAGAAAATAAAAGTAAAATTTCTAACATACACTGACTTCACAGAAATGTTTAGTTGTTCCTTTTCTGCACAGATTTATTTCTTCCTAACCCTAACCTGTTTTATGTATAAACAGTGATGTATAATCAGTGATGAATTTGCATTTGTGTAAAGCTCAGGTCTGGCCATCTGAATTTTGCTGATTTTCCCAGTGCAATTCTGTTATGCTTTTAAAAAGAAATTGCTTAAATTTTGGATTAAAAAAAAAAAGTTATATTGCATCAAGAATTGAAGAAAGTAAGAGTATCAATAAAAACTGGGCACTCCAATTTGCAGAAGCATAAACACTTTCCACTTCTGCAAAATTAGCAAATATTCATCCATTAGACTTACCATTACTGATTATGAATGCATTCTACTTTTGATATGGACTTTTATATTTCCATAAAGAAACCCAAAAGCTTGGTTAACATCATGTGTGTATATGTACATGTGTGCATGTTTATATATGCTCGTATATATTTGTCTACTTTTTAAACTATAGACAACCTGATCAGTAGTCTGTTTGCATCTGTATCCCTACTATAGAATTATGTGAATGGGGATACACAAGGGTAGATTACAGTACTCTGACTTTGGAAGTGTTCTTTAGCATTGTTTATTTTATTTTACAATAATGCTGCTATTGTTCATGAAATGGTAACCTACAGTGAGAGTACGGTACTTGTCAAAAAGTCAAGTCAAGAATGAAATCTACTGCCAAATGCAGGTTGCTTATGATTAACTGTATTGATATGATTATGTAAGTTGCTCTGCAAATGAAAATTGAAAGAAGATGAACTGGAAGCAGATGATTTCTGTGATCAAGAATAGGGGAATAAACTGGAACAACAACAAACAAATTTCAAAGAGAACAGTTGATGAGCCAATTAAGTGATCCACTCATCAAGCTGTTGTCAAGCTTGACACTTCACAGGGACATGTGGGTCATATTATTGACATTCTTTAATATTAGATTTGTGAAAGCTGGATTACCCACATACTAATGGCAGACATCATCTGAAATTTGCCAGCATTTTTAACTACAAGAAATTCAAACTCAAAACCCAGGCTTTAGTTTTGGAGACATAGATACATGGATTTCCTTCAATCTGATACTACTATCAATTCAGAGCACTACTTTGCAACAGTAAAAAAAGAAAACCAGATTGAAACCAATTTTAGAAGCATAAGAAGGACAGCTAGGCTTCACACCTCATGACCTACCCAAGAGGCAATTGCATAGCTAGATCTTACCTTCCTATACCATCCTACCCAATCTGTCATTCAGCTCAGATATGATGTCATGGGACTTCCACCTTTTCCCAAGTTTGAAGAATACTTTTGTAAGCATCTGACACAAATGAAGAAAAATGAGCAGGGTTTTGCTGAAGAGACAAAATATGGAGTTCTTTCACAATGGCTTAAGAAGAAATGTGTAGCAAACAGTAGTGATTCTGTTAAGTAACAAAGGTCATTTCAAGAATTAGTTTCTTGTTGGTTAAAATATCACCATTTAAACTAAAGCTATAGATGGGGGTAGAGGCATTATTTTTCATTCAGTTCTTATACTGTATTTCAGTAAGTTAAGCAATAAATGGTTTACCATGTGATTTCACAACTCCAAAATAATTGATTAAATATTTTTCATGTGAGCATAGCATATTTCAGTAAGTTAAGCAATAAATGGTTTACCATGTGATTTCACAACTCCAAAATAATTGATTAAATATTTTTCATGTGAGCATAGAACTGGATGAAGGACTGTTAAAAATTTGTTAACCTAGGAAGCTCTCATCACACACAGAAAAAAATCAAATAGCAGATAATACTAGGTGATCAAAGTCCCAGCCCTTTTTAAAATATGTCACACATATTATATGTACACAAAACAGGTGGCCATTGACTGCACAGTTGCATATACCATCTCAGCTCCCCAAAGTTTAATTAAAATATAAAGAAAAATATTGTATGGGAAATTTCCCCATTTTTTAAAGATCAAGAAGCCTGGAAAATCAAAGAGATTTTAGAGGAAAAAATTTCACCCCATAAATTTTAAAGCATCATGAAAATGATGCAAGAGAAATGTTTTCAGCATGGAACTATTATTTAATACATAATTTTTTCCAGGTTGTTTCAAATATTTTCTGTATATTATTTTAGCTATCCACACACTACAATACTGGCTGGTATCCTGCATCATAAAATATGAAAGTAAAAAATAAAGTATTAAGACCAAGAAATTCTACCTTGCCTATAGTTGCTGAATGAAGCTGTAATCTGATGATAATGAAAGATAAGGCATGACATGCTCTGTTGAATGGATTAAGTCCTTTTTTAAAAAATTGATACCTAAAGTGAGACATAAGCTATAAAGTATGTTCATACTTTATAAAAATGAATGCCAAAGTAGCTACATTTAAATAAAAATTGTGAGTATAATTATGATAATCAAGTATTTAGTGTTTTAACTCAAATACTAAAAATTCTATTATTTTGATTTATTAATTTGTTTACTGTCCATGTTGCCCCAAGGCAACTCTGGGAAGCTTACATCATTACAAACAATAATTTTGACAACTAGACAATTTTCATTCTGTTGTCAGCATGAAACTGGAGCAAAATTGGAGTTTGTTGCATAGTAAGATTGCTGTTTTCCATTGGTGGGAACTCTTGACTCACTTCATCAGTTTGTTCTTGTGTTCCTTTGGAACAGCCTGCCCCTACAAAGACCAATCTCTACTCTTGTGGCCTTCTCAAAAAATGTTTCTCAACCTTTGATATGTAGATTTCAAATTCAAAATTCCCAGCCAACGTAGGTAGGGAATTCTGGGAGTTGAAGTTTATATATCTTAAAGGTAGGTTGAGAAACACTGTTTTATAGAACACTGTGGTTGAAATCTTGTTTTTCTGGAAAGCTGTGGGTTATTAAGCAGGTAAAGGAAGTTCCATATCTTTATTGCCTTCTGTGCTTACAGCTTGTTTTTTTATCACTGTTTGATTTTGGACACTGCCTAAACCCTGGTATGACGTCATTTATAAATCTTGTAAATACATTTTTTCCTGGTGTATGTCTGAAGACATGTTTTAGAATGTAGTTTTTTCTTTCCTTGCAACACTATACAACTACACAAAGCTACTGGGAAGTGTGTCTATTTCAGGGGTTGGTTGCTGCCAGTTTTACCATTGATTCGCAATCTGTGCACGTCAGGTGCACGCTGTGCTTGTGCACTATTCAATTGTTCTCCATGTATATGCAGAACAATTTACAGTAAACTGCGCACTATGCAGTCACTAAAATTCAAAATGGCGGCAGCCCAGGAACCAGCTTAATAGTTGATTATAATTTTTGTAGGGCACACACTGTAGGGCAAGTAGAAGAGAAATGCCAGGCTCTGGGGCATTAAAGAATTACTGCCAAACTATAGCTAATAGTTCCATGGCCTGCTAAAACCAACAAACTGCTGAACTGTGACAAATATTAATTTGATTCCGCCATAGCATGTGGTAAGAACCCAGCTAATTACAGTTTATTCAATCTGGTGTGGACACCAGTACTTGGCACCAGAGCCAGTTTAGAGAAAAGCCCCAGAAAATAGGGAGGCACAGACCCTGTCCAAGCAAAGGAATACCAAGATCTAAAAGCATGCCTTTGCCAGCACATGCCCACTGATTCATGATCTTTGTCCCAATTTCAACTTCTTGAAATAAAGGAAATCTGCCCTCCATGGTTCAGACAACTGTAGCTTAGCATTATACAGGAATTCAGTCTTCTTCGAGGCAAGGTGGGGCTGATAAACAGGCCCACAGGAAACCAGGAATTTCTGATTAGTAATTTATGGCAGCAAGATAAAAAGCCATTAGGTGGTTCAGTGGCGAAGACGCCGAGCTTGTCGATCAGAAAGTTCGGCAGTTCCAATACCTAGAATAGGTCTCCTGCGTGAGCAGGGGGTTGGACTAGATGACGTCCAAGGTCCCTTCCAACTTTGTTACTATTAATTTAACTAAGAATGAGAGCAATTCCCGTATTTTTCAAGCGGGAGTCTTGTGTCGAAGCGTCTATTGCTGTTATTCCCAGTCTGAACAAGCCTAGAGGGAGTCGTCACTTTGGGACAGAAGAGGGGTCAGTTTTCATTCGCTTCCGTTTCGGTTAGCAGTCAGATCCGCCATCAGATCGTTTTTCTTCTGTCCGCTGTTACAATCCAGAAGGTCAAAGTTACGGCTCCTTCGCCTGGTGTTTTTTTTTTTTTAACTCTTAGTTAAGAAGTGGCGCGTCTGAGCTGCCGCTCGTTTATTTAGAAACCGAGAGAGAGAGAGACAAAAGAAAAGCCCTGGCCAATTTGATACCGAAAAAACCCAAACTAGTAGGCCTTGGCTAAATGGCTCCAGCGCCGGAAGCGTTTCTCTCGGCCGCCCGGCCGCTCGCGGATTCCGCTTCGGGCCAAGCTCATCCCAGGTTTCCTAAGTTACCAGGTCACGAGAGAACAAACGCTGTTGACAAAACCTACGCAATACATTTACTGGAACTGTCGCTTCTCCACGCAGCCGCGCCCAACTTGCCCTTCGGGCGGTCGGAGAGCTTCGCCCTGCCTTCCTCTCCTCCCCCTCCTCCCCCTGCAACCTCCACTTCGCAGGCCGCTATAAAGCTGCCGCGCCCGCCTCCGCCTCCTCGACGTTTCACTCGGTCTGCTGAGGCCGAGGCGCCAGTTTCTGTCTCCTGCTCTCCTGGCAGCTCCTGCGCGACCCCGGCCATGATTGTGGATAACAGCCGGGACGTTGGGTTAGATGGGGATTGCGGCTCTCTGAGCAGCCCCTTCAATTTGGCCTTTTTCTATGGAGCCTCCCCTCGCTCCAGCGACGGCAGTTGCTCGCCCACTCTTTCCGCTCCGGGATCCCCTGGATCTGACTCGGAGCCCTCGGCCAATGGCGGTAGCGGCGGCAACTACTCGAGGAAGAGGCGCTATTCCCGGAACGCCGGGCGCCCGACTGGAGAAGGTACATATAGACACACCTGGCGGCCGACGTAGCCCCTGGGCGTTTACTGCGGCTTTCCCAAAAGCGACGCCCGCTGGTCCGGCTGAGTTAGGGTCGTCTTGCTAAGGTTTTCAGTCTGGTGGTTGGTGGATGGCTATCCCAGAAATCTCGGTGTAGCCGTTCAGTTACGTTGGACTACAGTTCCTAATCGCCTTGGTAGACATGGGAGTTGTAGTTCAAAGCATTCTGACGGGTTAGGGAGGGCCGTTTATATAATGTCTTCTTCTACCTGCCCCCTTTGTCGTGGTGAGTGTGTGCATAGCTTTGCATCGATGTGTCTATGGAGATTCTCAGTCATCCAGGTCTCGTTTGTCCCAAAGGTGCTTTTTCAAGAGGCAACTGGACTTTGTTTTCACTGAGCTGAAGAAGCTTTTTGGATGAGAAGATAAATGTCTTCAAAGAAAAAAACACGAAGTCCAGCTGCCTCTTGAACAAGCACCTTTGGGATTTGCATCTCTCTCTCTCCCCCCCTGTCCTCCCCTCCCTCTGTGTGTGTGTGTATCTATCACACTTGATCTGGTTATATCTGAATGAGCTCGAAGAATGAAGACTTTACGGCTAATCGGTATGTCAGAGCAGGTTCGTACTTCCTGTGGAAAATATGATGTCCTTGATTATCACATACAAGCTTCTTTTATAAGCTAGTTAAAAAGAATGGCCTTGGATAACCTATTTAGTAGGAAAGAATAATGTATTGGTTTTTTGGTGTTGCCCATTGCCATCTATGCAGCTGCCCATCTACAAAGTGCCTGTTTCCCCTCTCCATGGTGCATCTACCTATATTTCAGTGGAGTAAGCTGGCTTTGCATAATGTTTTGCCTACAAGTCTCTCAAATTATATATAGGTCTGATCATATTTTTCACCTAGTATGAACATGTTAGAAAGCAGTTGGATTGAATAATGTGCCAAATAGTTAATTTTTAAGCATCAAAATACTTTAATGGATAATGCTATATATACTAAATGCTCTGGATTCCCTGTGTTGGTAAGTGCATTCAAAGACTAGCTTTAGCCTCTAAAATTGCTTGGCTTCTTTCACGAAACTATTTGTGAAATGTCAAAGTTATAGAATTCGCTGTCTCCTTCCCCGGCTGTATGACATTCATGGCTGCTGTCAGAGTTAGCAGAAGGTGTCTGTTGTCAACAGAAAATGAAAAAAAAATTGATATTGAGCTAAATTTGTGGATTTAAATTTACCAGCAATTTCAGATATTCATCTGAATATCTGAGTATTGATTAGTATCTTAATATATTATTATATTGAAAATAGAAAATAATTTATTGGATACTATGCCCACAATGAATTAATTTTCTGTAGATTGTTTATTGATTTACATTTGCTAAAAGTAGAGTTTGAAATATGCTAAAACTGATATGAGTAAGTATATCTTGATAATTATTTTTTTACTTAGGAAAGCATAAAGAGCAAGCAAATAAGATGATGTGCTATTTTTAAAAAAAAGTTGATTGGCATTTTACTCATAAAAAGGGATTATAAATTTTGTACAATTAACAATACAGTTAGAATATCCATATATATATGGAATTATATTCTGAGCTTGGGATACAATATCACTTTGTGAAGAGTGAAAGCTTTGCTTTCAGTGGAAACATTTCATTGTTATCTATCTGTTCTATAGACCCCAACATGGCTAAAACTGCGTGCCAAATATATAGAAAGACATAAACAGCTTTTTAACCAATGCTAGCTTTCTTAAAGTCTAAAACTTTAAATTAGGAGACAGTCTTGCTGATGTTACTTCTAATTTTTATGCTCATGATATAAATTCTGGTATGTGACTGAGAACATTTATGGTTAATTTGTACAATGACAAATGAAATCTGATTGTACAAGGTTTTTAAGTAAAGTTTTCCTTCTTTTAAAATATTTGGGAAATAGTGAAATTTTGTAGACTTTCAATATCATGATTTTTTAACCTTTTGTACAAGAGTTATATTAAAGCTAGACTATATTCACCAATTAACTTTTATAAATTTTGCTGCCGCTATTGTCATTTGATATTGTATTTCATATTACCTTACATTTTTATGAAATTTGCTTTGTGTAATCTTATTGACTGAAGTATTTAATCTGCTTTGAGTCTTGATTTCTTTTCTTTCTGTTATGAAACTGAATCCTTATGTGTTCATATACTTCTGGTTTTCTTTTGCTGGGATGGGGGAAATTCTATTAAAACGTCCGAAGTGGAAATTATTCTTAATTTTGGGTGGCTTTTCCTATCCAGAAATTTCAAATCTGTGGGAATTTAGTTTTTTTAAAAATTTAAATAATAGGTAGACTATGTAGAAAGTCTGATTTGTACTTTTTAAAATTAGATCACTGCTTCTCTCTTGGGTTGATGTGCTTTATTGTTCCTCTTTTCACTTCTGCTTTTTATGCTTCAAAATACATTGTGTTTAAGGGATTGATGTCATTAAGAGGGTGAATAAAATATTTGCAGCTAATCTTATGGAAGAACATATTTTTGACAAGCGGTTTAACTATGGAGGGGACTTATGCAAGTAATATTGAACATCTATTTATACAAAGTCATTTTAATGCTTAATGGTTTTGAGTAGGAATTTCTCCACTCTTATTAAAATATTAGGTAGGGGTTCTTCTCCCTCCCTCCCTTTCTTTCTTTGTAATTGTGTCTGCTTCTTGGAGACTATCTGCTTAAGACCCTGCTGTTTGCTTGCAAGGTTTTTCAAAAGTAGTTTTTTCCTAGGGTTGAGAGAAAATGAGTGGCCCAAAACCCTGCTAGCTTTGTGCCTAAGGCAGGACTAGAACTCACAGATTTCTGATTTTGCAAATACTACTAATCCCTAAAATTATAAATGATTTTGTATAACATCCCCATGAATATGGCTAAATGCATGGCTTTATCTCTCAAAGCTTGCCCGAGCAAAGTGATATTAATTTTGACATTCCTCCCTTCCCTGCAGAAGCCTGAAAAGTTTTGGGAGTCGGGGGTGTGGGAAATGGATTCTCTAAATTGGCCATAAAACTTTTGATAATCACAATCCAAAATTTTTAGAATATCTGGATTTGGCAGAAAGATAATTTCAGGGGGGATTACTATTTTGATGCATTTTTAGGGGGGGAAATATTGAAATATTAATTAATAATTAGTTCTTCTTTTGAATGAATTTATATGAATTCTCCTTTTCTTTTAAATCTTCTGTTTGTGTCATGCTTTTTTAATTTTGTGTCTTTAACAGGTGAGCAACATATGGGGGGAGGAAAGCAACAAAGAGGACCTTTCCAAGGTGTTCGTGTAAAAAACTCTGTGAAAGAATTATTGTTGCATCTTAGAAATAGCAAGCAGATGTCCACAGATTATGGAACTGAGGAATTAAAGGTCTGTGTTGTATGTTTTCCTAAGTGCTGTTCAGAATCAAAACAAATATTTTATTTGTGAATACAATATTTGCAGAAATTTTATATAGAAGATAATTAACATCTTCATTATAGTGAAATGTAATAGCTTGCATGGCCTTTAATAAACAAAGACGCATTTAAAAAAATACTTTGTCAGTGAATGAAAATTGTAAACGATACCTAAAAAATGGATCGTTCTTTTTTTTTTTTAATGGGAAAATGCAAAGCATGCATTTGCTCAAATCATTCTACCTGAAGGTTCTAGTGAGCAGATTTCAGTCTTAATTCAATATTTTTTATTGGTAATTTTCAGTGTTGGTAAATATCACCCATTCCTTATTCTGCCTAAAAGTGGGAAGTGGACCACTTTTAGAGTTTTAATTTAGTTTAGATTAGGTGGCACTTGCAACACAATAATTGTACTCCAGATTTCAAATAGATTCTTCTTCCAGATGTTTGTATTCTTCCCAACAACTGTTCAGCATTCTGTTGTATTGAATATTTCAAACTGTATTAGGATATTTTGGGATTTTCTATTCAAAGTTTTCTTTTTTCTGCATACATGCACTATTTTTTCTATAAAAGGACCAGGAATTTTGAACAATATATTAAAATGAGAGTTAAAAAGGAAGTAACAAGTATCTTCTTAGCCATGTCTTAGCCTTCTATATCAGAACATTTTCAGCCTATAGGGAGCTCTGTTATCCGAAGCATTTTCTTTATAATTGTACAAATGCACCATATTGCTTCAAGTGTTAGAATTAATGAATTGTACAAAATATTTAATTATATTAATTTGTTATCCTTCCATTAATTTGAAAAGTGGTAGCTTAGGTTTAAACAGAGACAGTTTAATTACATTCATTGTTAACATACCTCAATTTTATATTGAAAAGTTTTCTATTCATTAAATGAAATTAATAAGGATCTGAAAAACTAAGTATGTAGCCTAGTGATGACTATGAAGGTTTGTAAGATATCAGCATATGCAGACTTTCTAAGCTAGTTATCCTGTTTATGCTTTTATATAATGCTGAAATGCATGGACTCTTAGATTTATCCTCTTTTGATATTCGTAAGTTTTAATGTCTTTTTGTTGAAATAAATACTATAGAATGAAAAAGATGTTTGGAGATAGTAAAATATAATTATTGGGAAAACTATAATTAAAAATTTAGCTTTTTCTGAAAAAAAGGTATACTTATATTTGTGTAAATATTCTCATGATAAAATAGAGTACTTTAATTATAGAAAACATTTTTTTTAAATAGGCACAAGAAACATCGATGAAATATGATCCATACACAGGTACAGTTTTTCATCTCATTTGTTCCTTCACTTTGTCTTTAAATATTAGAAAAATGGGCTGTGCCATAGACTTACAAATTCTGCTTCTTTTTCAGTAGAACTAAAAAATATATTGACTCATAATCGGAAAAGAAAAGCTCCAGATTGTCTTTCTGATGGAGTGTATTACAAACGAACAGCTATTTTGCAACCTCAGTTCTTAGTAAGTATTTTTAATGGAGCTTTTTGTAGTCATCCTCACATTGCTATACAGCTTCCAACTGTCTTCTAAGGCAAGATGCAATCAGATCAGATTAAAATCTGTACCCCTTATCTTGCAGACACCTCCGCAGACACCAACTTCCATGGATAATAATATGGAGGATCCCCATAATAATGAGCCTAAGCAAGATAGCAGCTGTGATATGCTGCAGAATATTATCAATATTAAGCATGTATCCAGCCCAGTGTCTTTGAATACTGTACAAGTTAGCTGGCATCACAGCATGGTCAATCCCAACTCTCCAGGGGAACACCAATATCAAGAGATGGCTGGAGCTTTTTCACCTGTTCAAAAATACCAAGCTTTCCAAACAAGCAGCTCTTCTCCAATGCTGGAAATGTCCCAGAATTATCAGTTTTCTCCTACACAACAACAGGATATGTCCCAGAATTGTATTCCATTACTGGAATACAGGCCTCAGTCTGCAGGCAGCCATTCCTCTGAATATCAACAAAACATTTTTGACAGCCAAGAACTGCCATATTGTACCACAGAAAGTTTTGCTTCGCTTTTAAATGACTCAGAAGGATCAGACAACATCTCTGCTCCACTCCCTCAAACAATTCCTAGTGGCCTTCAGCAAACTGAAGTCAGCAGCTGCTCTCCGCATTTCAACCAAGTCTCAGATAACACGTCCAGACATAGTTTATCTCCATCTTCTTCAGATATATCTCTGCAACTTCAGAGCAGTACAGGCAGCACAAGTCAGTTGGGCAAATCATTTTTCCAGTGGCAAGTGGAACAGGAAGAAAACAAAATGGCCAACATTTCTCAAGACCAGATTCTTGCTAAAGATTCTGATGGTGACACGTGAGTATTGTCCATATATCACTTACTACAGAAATGGAAATGGTGAATCAGTATTATTTGTTTAGGCTGCTATTGACTGAACAAAGAGGTCTGTAGTACAGTAATGATAATGACATCTGCAGAGAACAGCCACAAGGGTGGTTGGGGGCTAAAACATATGAAGAATGGTTGTAGGAATAAGGTATGTCTAGTTAGTGAAAAGAAGGACTAGAGGGTGACATGATAGCACTGTTGCAATATCTCAGGGATTGTCACCCCAACCTTTTGTCTAAAGCACCTGAAGGTAGCACAAAAGGAATGGATAAAAACTAATCAAGGGGAGAGAACCAACTTAAAAATAAGGAGTAATTTCCTGACAGACGGCATAATTAATCAGTGGAACAACTTGCCTTCAGAAGTTGTGGGTGCTCCTCACTGGAGATGTTTTTAAGAAGAGAATGGGCAATCATTTGTCTAAAATGATATAAGATCTCTTGCTTGAGCAGGGGCTTGGACAAGAAGACCTCCAAGATCTCTTCCAATGGTATTATTCTATTACATCTGGCACCATGCCTAAATATAATGAAAGAATACATTAGATGATAATACTATCATCTAATGAAGCATATTTTAAAAACTTCTGAAATGAATATAATTATTCAGCTTTAAATATTATGTTAATTTCTATTTTTCTCCACAGATTTCTCCACATTGCAGTTGCCCAGGGACGACGGGCAGTTTCCTATGTGCTGGCAAGGAAGATGGCAGCCCTGCATATGTTGGATATTAAAGAACACAATGGCCAGGTGATTCTCCCAGCATAGCAAATTACCACCTTATGTCCATGATTATTTCCTTTATTTTCTTATCAAACCCTATTTAGATTGTCTTTTAATATGAAATTGGAAGCTTAGTGTGCAATCTATATGCAACAGGATTATTTGCTAAACTATACAGACCAAGCTGCTTTCATTAAGGAGGTGTTCTCTGAAATGGTTTTACTTCATTGAAAAGGTTTTTATGTGGTTTGTTTTCTTAACTGCCATTACAGTAACTAATACATCTGCTTTTTATTATTCTAGAGTGCCTTGCAAGTGGCTGTGGCTGCAAATCAACACCTTATTGTCCAAGATCTGGTTAGTCTTGGAGCACAAGTGAATACTACAGATTGCTGGGGTAGAACTCCACTGCATGTGTGTGCTGAGAAGGGTCATGCACAAGTCCTTCAGGTGGGAACCATTGCATTTGCCTTTTTCTCTTTATTAGCATGTATAATACATCTCAGCACCTATGTGTTAAGGATTTAATATAGTATATTTTCTCAAGTTTATTTGCATTATTTAGAAGTATAGTTTTAACTGAACTTTTACCATCTAGTTTAATTCTAATTGCTCACAAGCTCCAAGTCTATCAAGTATTATAATATGATGTATCACCTTTCCAACCCCATGTTAAAACACAAGAAAAAATAATTTTCTTCCTGGAGTCTGACTGACTGAATGATAATGCAGTGGCTCCCATAAATTAATTCTGTTCTCCATTTCATATCTCCTTCCTCTACACACAATAAAAAAGGCAAACAAGAACATTGCAGCAATTATCTCTGCAATTCTGAGGAGACATTTGATTATTTTCTAATTGTTTCAAGTGATAGTCAGTTTTTTTGTTCCTTTGAATTGTAATTCTAATACACTGAAAGATAATGGACCACAAACAGAAATTGAGTAGTTTGAAAGTGCTGTTTTTTTAACAAATTGTTATACAAATATTGACATTGTAATGGCATAAACATTTCTGAATTATATAAATCCAATATGATGCCTTCATATTTCAGTTACTGTTACATAATATAGTTAATGTAGGTTCTCATTTCATTTTCAGTCAATCCAAAAAGGAGCGATTGTAAGCAATCAATATGTTGATTTGGAAGGAACGAATTATGAGGGTGAGCAACTAATATTCCTACTTTGTGTGTTAAGTAGGTAAACTACCCAGTTAAAAATGTTCAGGTTCCAGTGCTGATGCTCAGAACTTGTACTTGGCATGTTATAAAACACACATTTATTCTTGCTAATGACATTCACTTTTAAGTAAAATAAATTATGGAAATAGCTTCAAATGTAATCCACTAAATCCCTTCTACCTTGTCTAATGCATTGTTAATTAATTGAGCTTAATAATGCCATGTTGATAATGCTACATTAACCTAGATAAGCTGGTTAAATAATATCTGTAGAAAAGGCCTGTAATTTTGGAATTGAAATTTACATATTTGGAGAGTACCCAAATTGGGAAAGGCTGATTGAGAGATTGTAAAAGAAGGGCATATCTGCCTTTTGTCAGGGTCAAATTACAAAAAGCGAAATAGTATTCAAACATTTATTTAATTTATTTTTTGTTTAAAAATAAACCTATAACCTTTCTCTTCTATCTAGATATAGATCATAACTATATTCTTAATTATAGTTCTGGACATTGACAAATTTATCAAATAATGTGAAATTAAATGAATAAAAATACATGTGTTTCTTCAATTGCCATTTCTTAATCCTATCTCTATTGCATGTCACTAACTAGAGCATAGATTAAAATTCCTTTAAAGTTATGCATTGCAAATAACATGAAAATGAAATCTAGATATTGGAATGACTATTGTTTTTGTAATACATTATTGATCAGAACAAGGTGATTTTGGTTTTGTTTTGCTAACTGATATATTTCATATTAAGGTTTGACAGCATTGCACTGTGCAGTTGTGGTTCATAATGCCGTGGTACATGAACTACAGGGGCAGCAGTCACCTCATACTCCTGAAGTCCAGGAATTAAGGTTGAAAAGCAAGAAGTTGGCAGATACAATCAAATATCTAATTCAGATGGGGGCCTCTGTTGAAGCCAGAGTAAGTAACATAAGGAAACATTAGAACAGACTTACATGTTTACTGAGAAATGAATCACATACTGTTGTTTTGCATCTGTTTAAAGATATAGATGTTTAGAAGAATGTGCCATGTGATGTAATACATTCATAGCATATTCAGAGAATATTAACTCTCTATATTTGAGAGTTCAGTTTGATCTTTATGTTTTTGGGTAGATATTCTGTAGTTTTTTAAATGTATATGTGTTGCACATAAAGTGACCAGTATTAAGCCAAAAGAATAATTTTTATTTTTACATTATTGAAATAATATACCGATTTTAAATTTCATTTTGCTTTTTCTCCTCTCGCACATTAGTATGTAAAAAGGAAAGTCTCACTTTAATTAGTATTCATAAATATCAGATTACTGTCCAAGCTTGTAATGGAGCAATACTGAATAATAAGCAAGGCATATGAACGAGTTAATGGTTGACTAACATTGCAGGTATCATATTACTTCTACAAATATTTGTCTCTGAAACAAATAATGATCATAAAAATACCCTCCTAACTCCTTAATTCCTATATAATTTCTTGTCTAGCGCTTAGACAATAGCACTTAGATTTATATACTACTTCACAGTGCTTTATAGAACTCTCTAAAAGGTTTATAGAGTCAGGATATTGCTCCCAAGAGTCTGTGTCCTCATTTTACTGAGCTTGGAAGGATGGAAGACTGAGTCAAACTTGAGCCGGTCAGGAACGAACTCCTGACAGTGAGCAGAATTAGCCTGTAATACTGCATTCTAACCACGGCCATCGGGGCCCATCTAGTTTAATCATTAGGCTCATCTCCAGTCTGTAACATTTCAAAGATAATGCCACTATTTAAGAAGATGAAGAAATTGTTCCTCAAAGTATATTTTATGTTTTCATTTATGGTGACTAATTGTGTGTGTTCTTACATTTTATAGTGACTAAATGTGCAGTGTGTAATATTTGGACATTTCTTTTGTGTATGGATAGGACCGTAAAAGTGGCCGTTCAGCCCTTCACTTAGCAGCTGAAGAAGCAAATGTGGAACTCCTTCGACTGTTTTTAGAGCTTCCAAATTGTCTGTCATTCATCAATGCCAAGGTATACAAACAACAAACCATGTGTCTAGTTTAGGGAATTCATATTGGCAGAAATAATCCACCTGCTTCTTATTTCCTTTCAAATAATGATTTTTCTCTCTTGTAACTAGGCTTACAATGGCAATACTGCACTCCATGTAGCTGCCAGTTTGCAGCATCGAATGACTCAGCTAGATGCAGTTCGTTTGTTGATGCGCAAAGGAGCTGATCCAAGTGCCAGGAATTTGGAAAATGAACAGCCAGTTCACTTGGTTCCTGATAGCCCTGTTGGAGTTGAGGTAAGAAATAAAAGATATCTGAAATCCGGTGTTTATGTGAAGTAGATTTCACACTTTGTGCTTTTTTCTTTCTTTCCTATGATAGCCCTGTTACAGAATGATTTTTGTAATAAACTGGGTTGAAAATGTTGCTTTCTTTGATGACTTATTTTGCTTCCTTCTGGAATGAAATTAAACTACAAAGTAGGGAGACTTCCCTTATGTTGAGTTTATTAATATTTTTTATAAAAATAGAAATGTTTTTCAAAGCTTGAAATTTAAGGTGCTTTGCAAACATGTTTCTTTTAGAGTGTCCTTTATCATTACCGAAGGTTTTTTTTAAAAATTCCATTAAATGGCTAGTTTGCATCTTTAGGGGGAAGGTTTTTCAAATTACAGAGCATGTATAACTCAATGAGCTGCACTTTTTTAGTTTCAGTAACTTTAAAAAATAAAATAGATTCTCCTCATCGTGCACTTGGAAGGTATAAATTACTAGCTGATAACCTGGCGTTGCCCAGATATTTATTTATAGGGGGAAAATGTCCAGATCAACTGTAATTTCTAATGTTGGATTTTCCGCCTTACCAGAGAGAGCCCCATTGTGGAATACTGTGAAGCCGTTACCATGGCAATTCCACTGCACTGCATAGTAGAAGCCATTTTACGGCAGTACAGTAGAAGCCATTTCAAGGCACAGCAGGCTGTATCTTAACAGAACACACAGCCAATCGGGTTTTAGGGGTGTCTTACCATCACAGTATTTGTTTCTAGACAGTAAGACATCTGTGTACCAAGTTTGGTTGAATTGCTTGAGGCGTTCCAGAATTATGCTGGAACATACACACCCACAGCTGTTTAGATAGATAGATAGATAGATAGATAGATAGATAGATAGATAGATAGATAGATAGATAGATAGATAGATAGATAGATAGATAGATAGATGATACCTATATATGTCAATACTTTCTGTTCTTCGTTGATAGTTCTTTTGGAGATTAAGATCTGATGACCTAGAGAAACCATTTAGTGAACAATTCAATAAGCAGTCTGTTGATGTTATATTCAGGTTAATACAACACAGGGTAGTCCTTGTTTAGCAACCACAATTGGAACTGGCAACTAGGTCACTAAGCCAAGAGGTTGCTAAGTGAAACTACAATTGTGCTTATGATTTTGCAGTTAGTCTTCAGGTTATAATGCCAAATGGGACCAGAATTGTGTTTCTAAGCATCGTAGTCATCAACGCACTGCATACTGTCAGGCTTAAATAATGTTGTATTAACCACTGTTGAATAATTGGGCTTTTTCTCTTCTATTTCCTCTTTCTCAGATAAGACGAATCTTAAAAGGAAAGACGAGTCAGCAGAGATCATCAGTCTATTAAGCTCCATGAGTAAAAATGACCCATACTCGCTGTCAGTTAGGCAGCCCCCATGTAACTGTAAATATACCATTTGTCCAGTGGAGGCAAATGTTTGTTGTTTCTATGAAACAAGAATATTTTGTTCACTATTATATAGTGGGTTAATAACAATTCTTCACAGATGAGAATATTTCATACAAAGCATTCTGTAATCATTTGAATTACTCCATTAAGCAATTTAACATATCAAGAACAAAACTGACAGTTATACTCCTTCATATTTCTACCCAAAAGTAATTTCTGTTCAGTGTACTGTATTGTTTATCTTGACTTTGGATCAGGGTATAGCAAATATTAAGAATAATATATAACAAAAGCGGACATTTTTGCTGTGGCTTATGATATAGAATATAAGTATTCTTAAGAATACTAAAAATTTACTAATAGTCATTTATATTTTAATATTTTTTCTTTGTATGTAGTTCTTTATAGTTATTTTGAGTAGGTATAGTTAATTAAATGTAATGAAAGTTCTAATAATTTAAACCTTTAACAGTGGGAAATTCTGTGTAAAATTCAGTAAAGTTTAAAAAATTTTTTAAACATAATTGTTAAATTTTTTTGTGAGACACTTTTTAAAGTGATTTATAAAGAAACATTGTGTATATGGTGTTTTCATTGGTCACAGCAATAATTTATGAACATTTAGAAAAGTAAAGCTGGCCTTGTGTTCATTCTTTTTCAAATTAATTCTTTACAATTAATATTTCCCAATGGTAACTGAGTTTATGGATTACATAAAATTACTTATGTTTGTACCAAAAAAATCAAGAGTTAAATTAGAATAAATAAGCGATAGTATGACACAGATTCAAATAAGAGTCTAAAAATGAAGTTCATTTGATCAAAATGATGCTGATTACATGTCATATATAAACTTTTTGTCATTTAAAAAAAATCTAAGAATCAAATAAATTGGGACTAGCTGTTGTATTCTAATAGTAATACTTTTAAAGACATTACTTTATTTTCATTATGTAGCAACATGCAACAATTCGTTATTTGAACTGTAGATACTGATGGCCACTGGCTTTTATGACTTTGTAGATGATAGAATTGTCAGTAGCTATTGAGCATGATACCTCTAACCTGCTCAAGTGAAGTTGAAGAGGAATAAGAATTTTAAGAGGCAGTATAATTTGAAATACTGGTTATTTTAAAAGTTGTATAGATATTTGCATATAATAGGAGTACAAAAACTGATTTTTGTGACCCAGTGGTCCCAAAGATTACAGTTCTTGTTTCTAAAAGGCAAACTTTCATCACTTAAAAACCCGAAACAGTATAAAATCTATCTACTCTGACTCTGGAGGGTGGTCAATATACTACATAAAGTGTGGTGTCATCCTCAGATTGATAAAAGTCACATATTCTACTCACAAAGGTATTTGACTAATAACAGAAAACTGAATTGATGTTTGGTCTGAGTAGGATTCTTCCACACTGACTTTGATTCTTTCATTCTGAAGCAATAGATGTATGTCTCAGGGCTTTGCAAAAAATTAATTGCATTATATTATTTTACCTTATAGGTATAGTAGGTAGCCAGATGTTAATATATCAAAGAATGTAAATAAAATATATTAAAATATTTCATTGTGTTAAATACTTTTAGAAGTGCATTGCTTTTTAAAAATTATGTATATACCGTTTTTGAATCACTACCAGAATCATAAATTTTCCATAATTAATCAGATCATATTGTTTGATCAAGTATGTCTTGTAGACAAATAATAGGAAAATTTATATTTGATATTTAGAGGTTCAAATATATCTTTTGAAATAAACTTGTTTTAATCAATATAAATGGTGTCTTATACTTTGACTGATATTAATACTTCTGTAAGAGTTAATACTTCTGGCATTGGTTTTTTATTGTAGTTGCAGTAAGAAATACAACAATGAGATTTTTAGATGACTTTCTAGCTTTTTGGCTTTCTCTTTAAATCTAATGTTGCCTTTCAAGGTGTAAAAGAACAATTTTAAAACACGATGAATCCAAAGTTTTTAAATTTGCATAGGTCATAGGTCATGTAATGGGATTATTTTTTCCATAAAATATTGTTGAAGATTTATTTAGAAAATTTACATGGCTTTGGGTGACTTGCAGAACTAAAAGCCCAATACAAAATAAATACTGCCCCACTCTACCCACCTGATGACGATAGTCAAACCAATCTCTTGATTGGCTCTGTTATTTGGGGTTCCCAGGACCATTAGCATGTCTTTGGAGCCTTTCGAAAGAGCATCAAAGTAGGAGCAATCTCATTTCTACAGGGATGATGTCGGAGAAAGCCCTTTTTGGTGCCATCAGAGAGAGAAGAGAGAGAACCCATAAAAGTCCTGCCTCCTGCTCTGGTGGGTTGGCCAATTATAATTGGAAAAAGACACCCTTCAAAAAAAACTTGACTCCAGGCTATGTAGGGCTTTAAAGTTAATAATCAGCACCTTGAATATGACCAAGAAGCAAATCGACAGCCAATATATTTCCCACAAGAGAAGTGACATGTAAATGTAGACTTTTGTCACCATTTGAACCAATTGAAGTTTGCAGATATTTTTCAAGGGTACCCCATGTAGACCACATTGCATTTATCAAGATGGGAGGTGAATAAGCGTGGGTGTCTGAACAGGACTGTTGGTCCAGAAAAGGGTATAATTGACACACAACCTTCAGTTGTGCAAAGGTCTTTCCAGCCATGACTGACACATGCTCCCAGATTATGCACTGGGTCTGTTTGAGACAGTGCAATACTCCATGGACTGAAGAGCCCCAAAGCCAGAGCCATTCCATCTTACCAAGGTTCACGTTTTAGCCTGTTGCTCTCTATGCAGTCCTTAAGAGCCTCCAGGCACTGTGGAGGGAGTTTGTAGCATTGCTTAACTCACCTTAGGCTCAGGCATATAGATGGGTGTCATAAGTATCAAAGGAGAATATTTGTAGCTCAAATCCATGCCATTATTTTCAACAGTGATACTGAGAGAAAGTAAAGATTTTAAATTAAGGGGTCAGGTCTGTATATGGTGAGAAAGGTAAGGGTCTACGTTTAGGCAAGTAAAATCAAATGCACAGATGTAGAATAGTGGGAACCTGCCTCGATAGTAGCAACTGTGAGAAGGATCTTGGAGTTCTAGTGGACAATCATTTACATATGAGCCAACAGTGTGCTGCAGCTGCCAAAAAAGTCAATGCAGTCCTATGCTGCATTAACAGAGGGATAGAATCAAGATCACACGGAGTGTTAGAACCACTTTAAAATCCCTTGATAAAACTACACTTGGAATATTGCATCCAGTTTTGGCCACCACCATATTTAATTAAAAAAAGGACTAGAACCCTGACAGTCTTCCAGTATCTAAAGGGCTGACACAAAGAAGAAGGGTTCAACCTATTCTCCAAAGCAGAAGTCCCCAATCCCCAGACAGTAGCCCAGTGATGGCTAACCTTTTTTGGTTTGCGTGCCAAAAGCGGGGGGACAGCAGGGGCGTTGTGTGTGGGCGTGCCACACCCATAATGCTATGTGCGCAACCCCCTGCTTTTGGCACACTTTTTTCACCCTCTCCAGGCTCCAGAGGCTTTTTAGGAGCCTGGGGAGGGTGAAAACAGCCTCCCTCCCACCTCCAGAGGCTTCAGAAGCTTCCCTGAAGCCTCCAGAGGGCAAAAAACGGCCTTAAAAAAAGGCCTAAATCAGCTGGCCAGCGCACACAAGCGCGGTGGAGCTGACCGGGCAACGCCTCGCATGCCCTAAGAAATGGTTCTGCGTGCCACCTGTGGCACCCGTGCCATAGGTTCACCATCACAGCAGTAGCCTATTACCAGGACTTTAGTCATTTAAACCGGGCTGTGAAAGAAGTGGATGAGTGCATCCATGAGCATACATCCCCACTAATGCAAGCAGCAGATGAGCACTTGCACATATGCTCCCATTTGTGTGAGCAACTGTTGTGCATGCCCTCCACTTGTAGAAATGGAGCTGTGTACTGCATGTGCTTCCCCGCTGCTCATGGAGAACCATCTCCTTTTCCTCCCTCTGCCAGTCCGCAAAGCCAGAAAGGTTGGGGAACTCTGCTCCAGAATTGGACTTGGCTTAAATGTCCTTTTCATCAGATCATCTGACACGATCAGCTTCAATGAGTCTTGGGAGTAGAGGTCAAACAAGTCATGGAAATTGCAAAATGGAAAAATAAGTTGTTCGATTATCCTAGAAGGAATTGATTTAGTCCCAAGGAGGTCTAGTTTTCCCTAGTCAGACAGCTACTTGTTAAAAAATGATTTGATTCTTCTCACTCTCCTGATTGCGTTTCATTCATTCATCAGGTAGCATGTGACTATCTCCCGAGCAATTTAAAAGCACTTCTTTCTCTGTCTAAATAGTCACATATTTTTTTCTCTCTGGAAACCAGATGCAATCAAGAAAGAAGTAGGGTGAGGTGATTGCTCAAATGCTGATTTTTCAGTTTCATTTATGGTCAGCTGAATCCCCTTTCTCATCTATCCTAGACCCACAGAAAACTAATGAGGATACACATGCATTTGTGCACAACTGCAGTACCAGATAAGAGAGAGAGACATATATGTGAAAATGTCCTAAAGATGCATTTTAGAGAACCGTTATTGTCTTATCAGTAATTTCCACACTTCCAAATTATGAACGGGAGTAACGATGCTTTTGGTCTATGCAACAGCCTTAACTAACCAAACCTTCAGCAGACAAGAAGGAATTTGAAAAGATAGTGACAGCTTCCACGTTTGCCATGAAATCTACCTTGCTTTCAGCAAAGTTATTGATAGGAATCCTTAGTACATTATTATTGACAAGCTGTTAAAGTAACTAAATGAAGAGGCAAAGAACCTCCAAAAAACCATGGACATTTCACAGCAAATATTCTATCAACTCTTACCACAATGGCTCTAGAAAATCAAAGATCTAAAAATAAAAGAAGGTAAAATTATGATTTCATTCAATGCCACAAAACAAAACTAGTAAAAGAATCCATGTGCAGGAGAAGAACAGGCAGTAGTGTATGATAGAGTTAAATAGTCATCAGTTTAAAGTCCTTGTGTTCCCATAACCACTCCAAGACCACCTGAATTCTGTTGACCTTCATCTGGAGCCAATTTAATGTTCAGTGTAGAAGATGATCAGGCTGAACCTGAGAGAGAGGTCAAATATGTCATCAGTCTTGAGTCCCTTTGTGCCCACAAGAGATTTAAGTCCAGTCCACCTTGAATTCCATTGAGTCTTATCTATTGTCAATTTCCCTTGACTTAAGTACCGTAGTTCTGATTCTTATAGAGAACACAAGTTTTCAATAAACCTTTATATTCATTTAAAGGACCTGGACTTCGGATGTTCCATGCTTGACATTGACCTTTATTTGACCAAATTCTTGTGCAAAGGCTTGAATAAATCTTCTACGCTAAATAAATAAATAAATAATTATAATAAATAAATAATAATTATAAATAAATAAATAAATAAATACGCTGCAACCTTACGAATGGTCCTGATTCTTTGTGCCTGATATAATAGCAGCAGTACTACACAACACATCCAACCTAGTCAAATACTCTAAGATGAAAATACCTAGAACTATGGACGTCATCAACTTCTGCCTCACTACTTATGTTCAGTTTGATGTACAAATGTAGCAACAAATCATAGGAACACTGATGGAATCTCTACAGGTTTGGACAGGGTTGACACTTCTGTTATCTTGCAACTTTGCAGTTTTAGGCTTCTATGATTTTTTTGTTGCAGAAAAAAATAAAACAATTGTAATTAGTGACAAAGTATTTGTTATATATTGCTGCCGTAGTAAGGTAAATCTAGATTTTTATATTGTGTGAACATAGCCTCTGATTCTCTGTTACTCTTTATTATATATTTACTCTAGCATGTGCTAAAACTCCCACGTTTGGTTGTGGGCTGCACATTCCTTTAAAAAACTGACAATCCTTTTTTAGTTAATAAAAAGAGAAACCATCACACGTTAGAAATAAATACTTGAATGTATTTTCTGAATAGTGAAATTATTTTATTTTCCTCTTCTTTTTTTCAGTCCCCAGTTAATTTACTGTGCAAATAGTGTATTACCCCAGTAGTATACATAATGAATATCAAATATTTCTACCCTTGACCAACTTTTATGTTCTTCATAAAAGATATCTAACTGCCACGCAAAGTAATTCTTTGTTCAAGTTACAAACTGGAAATTATTGCTGCATGACTCAGTCCCTTCTTCTGAATACACACTATCCACATTCAAACTAGAATATATGTATATATTGTCTCATTTTTCTTCTAGAATTCTTCGTTTAAATGATGTCCTCCCCTACTATACTGCAGCCCTGTACTACATATTGTCTAACTGCTTTTTAGTACAAAAAGAATGTAGCATGCATTTTACTTTACTATCATAAAAAAGAAACATATTTATTATTTCTGACAACAAAGGCTTTTCATCTTTTGGAAAGCACAATTTCTATATTTTTATATTAATAATAATGATACATAATAATTTCTATTAATAATGTTCCCAGATTATTAAGCCGAAACACTTGGAATGAAGGCCATTTAATTCAATTTTCATACATATATTGCATTAAGATTCCATTTGAATGTTGGGTGTATTAAAAAAACACAGAAGCAAAAAGCAAGATAGAGGCACCTATGGTGCCACTGTAGAATCGGTTTGAGGATGTGTGCAGTTCAATGGCTATCTACTTGGAAGAACTGGTCCGAATTGGTATAAACCCACCCTTGTTATTGATCCATTAAAAAAAGGAAAGAGAAAATGTTTTTTCTTTCTTGATGAAGAACAGCGTGCTGAATCAGAGAAGGACCATATCTCATCTTCAGATGAATTTAGTCCAGATCAAAAGAAAAAAGAAAATCAAACTGAATCAATTCTCATGATATACAAATTTTAGAATGATTGAAATTATGCATATAAAAATAGTTGCTATATTTGCATAGTACATTTAAGAATTTCAATCAGAAATATAATGCTTTAGATTAAGCAGAAAAATCTATGACATTCAGAAATAGGAATTACTTGAAAACACTATAAATAATTAGTAAAGGATATGAGAAACATTTCAAAAGTAAACAAAGATTTTCGGGATGAAGTAATCTGCTTATATGGTGTTTATCTAAGAATGAATTTCTGTTTTCTGAATACGTCTTACAATTCTGAATAAGACCAGGGTATTCAAATTTTCATATTAGAAACCTATCACTGCAGCTGACATATAAACTTGAAATTGAAACTGGATTTCCATTCAAATTCAGCTCAAAAGCCTGTTCTATTGCTGGGACTTCCCTGATATCTACAGTAATTCTGCTACATCATATGCTAAGTGTACTATAATCAATATAGTACAATAAGCCTAGTTAATTTTACTGTTTGGTTCTATATATGCATAGGTCTGTTTTTCTGTGTGTATCTTTTCTTTTGTACTTTTATTCTATTGAGTTTCATTATGTTCTAGTTTTTCACTGCAGTAAAGATACTTCCTTATTAATACAGAACCATATTTTGCAATGATCACAGAAAATAAATAAATAAATAAATAAATAAACAAGACAATAATTTTTCAAGAATTCATTTTAATTTTTCTTCCATAGATAGTTCAGAAGCAGAAACTATTCAGCAAAGCTTAGGTGGGAGTTAAAGGGATTTTTTTTTTTTACAGTATTTTGATATTATCTTTGAATCCTTGTGTTTCATTATCCATTTTCTGCTATGAAGCTTGTTATAATGGGATCATCTGAATTAAATGAGTAATAGTTTTAAAATGTTTTTAATAACTTCATTTCCTTAGTTATTATAGAGATTTATGCTGATCTGGTCTGGGGATAGGGAATAAATAAATGGAAGATTAAAAAAAAATACACATGTGCATGTAAATATATACACACATAGGAATTTTTTTTGTATTTTTATCTAACAAAAAGAAAAAAGAAAAAGGGAATAGCAAAAAAAGTGCAGCAGCAACAAGTATTACTGTACATACACAAGAGCTTCTCATATATATATGAGTGACCATATATGCGAGTATATATGAATGACCATATATGCGAGACCGCCTCCTGCCCCATACATCCCTTAGACCGATACGCTCCCACAGAGAGGGCCTTCTCAGGGTGCCGTCAGCCGGACAATGCCGACTGGCGACACCCAGGGGAAGAGCCTTCTCTGTGGCGGGCCCAGCCCTTTGGAATGACCTACCCCCTGAATTACGTACCATCACCGACCTCCGCCTCTTCCGCCAATGTCTAAAGACATATTTGTTCCAACAAGCCGGCCTAGCCTAACCTCCCGTGGGTACTTTTAGGAAGTTTTTAAATTGGGTATTTTAAATTTGGTTTTAGTACAGGATGGGAATGTTTAATATTTATTTTAAATTATATATTTATCTTTGTATTGGTATATTTTAAAATTTCCTGTACGCCGCCCTGGGTCCTCTGTGGAGAAGGGCGGGATATAAATTTAAATAAACAAAACATAAACATATTTATTGTAATCATGATCTGAAGTCATAATCTCTGTCAGGAAGCAATTATAGTTAAACTACAGATAATGCCAGGCTTTTATCCACTGAATAGATGGGTTCATCCACTGAATAGTTGGGTTCATTAATCAATTAATATTTATTTATGGTCCCATACCAAATACAATAAAGAGCAACTGTAATGGAATGTGGGAATAACCTTGGGAGACGGAGGAAGAGCTGCAGCCTAGACCAGTGATGGCAAACCTTTTAGGCACCATTTGCCCAAACTGCAAGGTGCACACATGCACGAACATGCATGCATACGCACCAGAGACCTGAAGACCAGCTCGCCAGTGGGAGGCAGGGCATCCCAACACCGGCAGCTCTGCCAGAAGTAAGATCTTTTTCTTTCATTGAGCTTCTGTTTCATTGTTTGCAGGGAAACAGAAGCTAACGAAAGAAATGCCACGGAGAGCTAAGCTGGGGCAACAGGGCGCATGCCCGCAGAGAGGGCTCTGCATGCCACCTGTGGCACACGTGCCATAGGTTCGCATCACAGGCCTAGACAATGGTCTGATTAATGAAACCTGTATTTGGGTGGGGTGGAGAAAACTTCTCAGAAGGGACGTATCATAGTTTTCAGGAGATAACACCAAGGGATGGGAGATATGTTTTCATACTTGCAAGATTCTGTAGCAATACAATACAATTGTTATAGCAAAGTAACATCAGTACTCAAGGTGCTTCTTCTTCTCTGGACTATCTGAAAGGTCTGAAACCAGTATACTATTGTATTGATAAAAATACTGCAACTTTTTTGGAAATTTCAGAAGAGGAACCATTCTACATAGGACAAATCTTCAAGAAATAGCATGGAAGATCCATTTCTATTATTTATCCAGCTCTTATTTCCACACAATAGGTATGTAATTCATAAGAATATGTGCACCCAAAGTATTAAACTTTGTCTCAATGTCAAATTAATATGTGTGACAATATCTATGATGCAATTTTTCCAGAATAAAATGATTTTAGGACATTATAAAAACCTGAAGTTTTAATGAAGGGTTATTTTTAACCACCCAGATTTGCTGGGAGTTGGAGGGTATAGACAGTTAATAAATTATTATAATTATTACATCTTTAAAAATATGATTATCTCATTCGTTTTCTGTATAAATGTAATGGGATATAACACACTACATGTCTACTAAAAAGAAGGAAATTCATTATCAAATTGATCAACTCAAAATCTGAAATTCCTTTTCTTTTTCTTCTGGAAGTTAATTATCTCTTCTAATCTTGGTCACATCAAAAGAAACTCAGAATCTTTTGGATGATGAAGTAATTTTGATCAACAGGTTTTGAAAATGTGTGTTGAAACATGGAATTAATGAGTCAAACACATTTTTAAATATTGCTTTAAAAATTATTTATTATAGTCCTACTAAGGATTTTTTGGATATATTATATAGGTATTTAAATATCTCTTTAATTGGCTATGTATTCTATAATTATGACTGGAGATGTAAATCAAATATTATATCCTTGAAAATAGTTCTTTACTTAAACTTAATTCTTATTCATGGAATATATTTGTAAGTTTATATGTTTCATTTAATTTATGTCTTAAAAACTTTTACAAGCTTTTTTTCAAATGTCTATGGAGATTCTCAGTCATCCAGGTCATGGTTGTCCAAAAGGTGCTTTTTCAAGATGCAACTGGACTTTCTGGTTTTTCTTTGAAAACATTTCACTTGTCATCCAATCAGCTTCTTCTCTGAAGAGTTGAAGAAGCTTCTAGGATTAGAAGTGAAACATCTTCAAAGAAACACCAGAAAGCCTAGTTGCCTCTTGAAAAAGCACCTTTGGGATAAACTTTTTTCAGTTCTACATTCGAATTTTCAACTAGTTATTTTATGATTTTTGAATCCTTCATTGGATGAATTAATTTTATCAGTATTCAAAGGAGTTAAGTATGAGAAAGGGAAGACTGTGTGCATGTGTGCAGAGCCACAGATATGGCCTTGAAAAAACATATGTAGAAACAGTTATGAAATCCAATGATTGGGTTAAGCTTGGGAAATCAAGAAAATGTAAGAAAGTTCCAACTTATACCATTTTGTGATTTAAGAGGAGGAGAGAGTAAACACTGCTATGCTTTTAAGATTATAGTCCATCTCAGTAAAGCAGAGGTCCAGTTAAAATTGTGGGTTTTTTTCTCAACTGTCAGATGCGGACAGTGAAGAGTTTCAGAATTAGGTGCCTGCACTGCTCTCTTCTTTTTCCGGGACTTCAGTTGGTTGACCATAAAATGAGGGCAAACCATCATGACAGAACATTAAAAGCAACATTATTCCCCCCCCCTCCAAACACATAATGTGCCTAGAGAGCTTTCATTATTTGAAAGTAAAACAAAATTGTGAAGCAAATATTTTCTGTGCCTCTGTCTTTAAGTTACATTAATAGGGAGAGATTATTGATGATGACTTTGGGTTTCTTGAAAGGCCTGCAGATGCAATAAATAGACAAAAGGCATAAATCCTTTATAATGTTATACCAGGGAAAGATATTATCGCTCTTAATGCAACTTGAGAAATATATATATATATATATTTAATCACATTTATATCCCGCCCTTCTCCACAAGGACCCAGGGCGGCGAATACAAATACATGACAATTAAATTTTAATTTATTTTAAACATCATCCCACCAAATAAAAATACCGAAGGCCTTTTGTATATGCTCAGGATACCTGCGAACCATGCGTATCTCTGGCGTAGCATATGAAGGTGTACGAGTACAGCCTGTGAAGCAGTAGAAACTGGTATATTAGTCACTAAGGTGGAGTGCTGGAGAGAGAACACAAGAGATGAGTAAACTATATAAATAATCCGATCTTGGGTTCAGCCCAATGCTTCTATCTGCCATGGCATGCTGTGCGTGCAAGAGCAAGGGGCTGTGGGATGTGAAGAGGGGAAAGACAAAGGTGTCTCTGCTTTGGATCTTTTTTTGCACAGCTGCAGGCTAGTATTTTGAGATACGGCTCTGCCAACAGTGCCATGCAGAAAGCGATGTAATCCCAGAGCATTCTTCACAACAAGGCTTGGCTTGTTTTTTTGTCTTCAAGGTGTGTGCTTTGTGCATTCCCAAATTTTAGCTTGCCCTTTCGCAACATTTTTTTAAAAATTGAAAACAATTTAAGCAACAAGTTTAAAACCCAGAGTGGATTACAGTGACTCTTACAACATGTCAATGGGATGTTTTTTTTATATGCAGCATGTGTGTGTGTGCGCACATGTGTGTGTGTGTGTGCACACACACATATATACACACATGTATATGAGGATATCATAAAGTGTCATTGTTGAATTCAGACCTAACTAAAACGGAATTACATTTGTTTTTTCTTAATATAATTTTAGTAAAAAAATTTAAAGCAAAACCATCTATCATAATCAAAACCATCAATCATAAGTGTTAAATTTATATTTCCTGACAAAGAAATAAAGGGAGACTAGTATAGATTTATTTCAAGCTATTTAGCTCTTGTCAGCTACCCATTCCGGTATAGCTAGCTGCCGAGAGCGAAATAGCTTGAAATAGATCTATACTAGTCTCCCTTTATTTCTTTGTCCATAAATATAGACCTAACACAAAAATAGTTTGTTGCAAAAGCGACTGCTTGCGAAGGCTCCTGGATTGGGGCTGAAAGGGGAAAGCCATATTTGGGTATGTGTTTTCTATTAGTTTGCCCTGATAAAAAACACACATAAATCATAGGTCTATTTTCCCCCAACAATAATCTTGCTGTTGGTATATATGAACAAAGTACCTCGAGATTTTAATATTGTTTATCCCTTAATCCCAACAGAAAAAAGGTGTTTTCATTTATATATTAATCTTAAAAATCCTCTGAATCAGTGAATACATTTGAATCCAGCTTTTACCTTTTTCCCAAGCATGATAAAATTGTTGTTTATTCTTATTGTTCACATTTTCAACAGATTTGGAGTTTGTTTGTTTATTTGTTTATTTATTTATTTATTTATTTATTTATTTATTTATTTATTTATTTATTTATTTATTTATTTATTTATTTATTTAATCAAATTTCTATACCGCCCTATCTCCCTCGTGGGGACTCAGGGCGGTGCACAGAGGAGATAAAAACAAACAGTAACATACAGACACAAGATAAAATAGAATTAAATTAGGTAATCTGTGCTAAAAATCATCAAAACTATTAAAACTATTAAAACATTATATTAAAATTAACTCATTGAATCTATGCCAGGCTGGCCAGGTGAAAAAGATGCATTTTAAGCCCCCGGCGGAAGAGGCGTAGGTCTGTGATGGTGCAAAGATCAGGGGGCAGGTCGTTCCAGAGGGCTGGACCCACCACAGAGAAGGCTCTCCCCCTGGGGGTCACCAGCCGGCATTGACTGGCGGACGGCACCCTGAGGAAGCCCTCTCTGTGGGAGCCGACGGGTTGAAGGGAGGTATGTGGTAGGAGGCGCTCATGCAGGTAACCAGGTCCCGTGCCATGGAGCGCTTTGAAGATGGTTACTAACACCTTGAAGTGCACCCGGAAGGCCACAGGCAGCCAGTGCAGCTCGCGCAGTAGAGGTGTTACGTGGGAGTATTGTGAACCTCCCAAAATCCCTCGTGCGGCTGCATTCTGTACTAGCTGGAGCCTCTGGGTGCACCTCAACGGGAGCCCCATGTATACATTCATTCTACATAAACTTTCTGATGTTATATACCAACTGTACCTCATTTTATAAAAGTTATTTTTAAGATTATAGCACAGCATAAATTACAATCCTTTCAGTCATACATTTTCCTATTGCTATTCTGTATATTTTAACAATAGTTTTTAGTTCACTTTATCATACATTCTTTTACTTCTCTCTGTTTCATCTTATATTTAACTTGTGCTGTTTTCTTGCCATACAAACTTAGATAAATTATTTTGCCATTATTTAAATGTGGGATCTGTATGAAATGAGACATCAATTTAGATAAAAAATTTCCTCACATAAAATTTCCCAATTATATTTATAATTTCTCCCCCGTCTTTTTAAACTCCATTCCAACTTCATTAATTTTTAAAACTTTATTCCATGACTCAACACTTGAAATGATTTGAAATAACATGCAATGCATATTTGTCATGAATTGGACAAATTATTTCACTTTTTTCTCCATCTTAAACTTGTTTTCTTAGTCAATACATTTTCATTAGCTGTAGCAATACATTTTTTAGATGGTATTCACTGGATACTATGAGTGTCATCCAAGAACAGCTTCAAAATGTACCAAATATATTAACCTTCACTACTCATTACTTTGGAAATGAAATCAGATGACCGAGAGTGGTTGTGATTAGAGATAGTGTTTTGGAGGAAGCACAGGGATATCCTTTGTCCCCTTGTCACTAGCCAGACTCCATTACTACCTCTTTTGTTTTTCTCCCAACATTTAAAGTTTTGTCTTCCCAGTTCCTTCCCCATCACTGTGTCCATCTTCTCTAAGTTCTTATCTTAGCATGTTCAGTAGCCAAGGTTGATAGGAATTTTTATTCATTAACTGCTAATGACTAAACAAAAAAAATGCAACCCTGGTCTTGACTCTTATAATATGCTTCCTCATTCTGATTTCTCATGAACAATATCATCTGGAGAGGAAATTGTGATACACATGTGGATCCTGATCTCTGATTTCTATGATTATCAAATCCTTACACTGACTATCCATGCGCTTAGATCCTAATTTATGCCGACCACAGGTGTATAAAATCAGCACTTGTCACATCTCAATTTACAGACAGGTTCCCACTGTGGAGGTAGAGGGCTGCAGTTGTGAGGAAATGTGATGGTTAGGACAGAGATAAAATCTATAGCTTTATTATTAATAAATGAATGCACAAATCAAAACAACAACAATAACTGTATGCATAAGATAACTTGAAAGGAAACCTACCCTGAATGTATGGGAACATTTTGGAAGCTAGAAGATAACTTATGTGCCTATGGAAAGACACAGGCATTCACAGATGTCTGGAAAAAGAGAACTCTCTTTTTGCGTGAGTCAACTCAACAAGAAAGTGCCTGTTATTCCTTAAAGCAGACCATTGTCTTCCTTGCCTGATGTGTGGAATAGGTCACAAGATACTTAACACTAATGATCATGGTATGGAAAATAACAATATAAACCAGACTGATCATCTTGATAATTTATGTTTCTGTTATAGTTGTCTAAAAGCTATCAGACACATTGTGGGCAACTGTACATATACAAATAATATTTTGCCTTATCCATGCGTAAAAGGGTGATAATGTGAGATAGGAGGTCTATGTTATGTGCTTTAGCAGGTTGGGCATATTAGCAAGTGGCAGTGTCGAGCTGATCTTTGAATTTAGAAATTATGTAGGGTCAGGTCTGGTTACTAGATGAATGGGGAAAATCTGGGGAATTTCAGTGCTGTTGGCTAACTAAAAAGAAAAAAAAAACACCTAGATATAGCCATGAAATCATAAAGAAGTGATTTTGCTGTGCAAATTTTAACTGAAATGGAGAATTGAAGAATTGAAAATTATTTTATAACTCAAAGTATTTTTATTTTTCATGTATGTTACTTCTCATATTGAAGCTTCTCATATTGAAGTTGTTAGTTGTGAAGTCATGTCTTACCCATCACAACCCCATGGGCAATGTTCCTCCAGACCTTCCTGTCCTCTACTATCCCCTGGAATCTATTTAACCTCACGTCTGCCAGTTACAACCTCTTCCATAGAAGATGTTCCACAAATCTACAGTGCCGTTTAGAACCGGTTCCAGCTCCCCCCCCCCCCCCCCCCCGCCCGTCCACACATCATCAAGATGAAGAGGAAGGAAGAACAAATCTAGACTACCCTTCTGGTAATTTGCGGATATATGGTGCAAGAAATACATCTGTTAAGAGAGGCTGTACTGGGGAAAAACACACACATAAGCATAATTACACCCACACAGTTCACAGCCTAATAGCAGTTTTAATCAATAATGTTACAGCTGTTTACGTACCAGAAATTGCTCGTTCCCAAACAGAATAGCAACATATGCAAGATTTCTGGGTTTCTCTTTAATGCGCTTTGTGTCATTTGTATTCTTGTCCTTTTAGGAGAATTGTGAGAAGATAGCAATTCTATGGAGAGATTTTGCCAATTTTCACATAATGAAAAGGATGGGAGACATGTGCTTCTCCAAGTATTGATTAATTACAACACATAGCAACTTTCACAATCATGACAAATGGTTACTAGAAGCTATATTTCATTTGAAGGCCCCAGTTTCTTCATCTCTAATATAGACACAATACTGCACTGCAGAGTTACCTATATACTTTCAGCATTCTGTACCTCTTGTGAAATTTAATAAGTGTGTACATCACTTATTAACTACAGTATGAAACAATGATAAAGCAATCATCATAAACCCAATGCCACCAAGATAATTTTAATAACAGGTAGGAACTCAATCACTGGATTGCTCAGTGAAGGCAATTCAGTTGTGAATCTTCTGTAACAATGTTCTTATGTTTGAAATCTCTGATGAATTTCCCATGCTGAATGAGGAAGATGTTTAGTAATTACAGTATATTAATTTCTCTTTCACTTAATTTCTCAGTTACCTGACCACAATCATTTTGATTCTGTTTTTACACTGATTTCTGCATTTGGAGAAAAAGTCTACACAAATATTTAGAGGCATTTTTGTGCACATTTGTGCTAATATACTGTGCTAATATAATGTATAGTTACATACTAGTTTTTATTTTTGTTTTGTTTTGTTTTATCTTGGTCATTTTTTATAAGAAATGTACCAAAATACTGTGAACATATTTGTTTAGTACAAGCTCATATCCATCTTCAACCACAGAAACTCATTTGGTAACTTTGGGCCAGTCATTTTCTTTTAGTCCAATCATCATCATCATCTTAGCCATTGTCTATCCACTGCAGGGTGAAGGCCTCGTCTGCATGTTTCCAACTAATATGATTCTGAGCTTTCTTTTGCCAATTGGATCTACAATGCTTGCTGATGTTGGTGGTCCATCTTGTTTTAGATCTCTTCCAAGAATGCTTTTTATCAAGTGGGATCCATTCTATTATGGTCTTGGTCTATCAGCCATCAGTTCTTCTTGCTATGTGACCTATGTGACTATTTAGTCCAATCATCTCACAGGTTATTGTAAACAAAATTTGTATACAACTATCTATACCGCTATAATGACTCCTCAGCCCTGACCAGAGTCTATGATAGTTCCCAGATGAAGGATTTTCTTCGTCAGTGAGAGGTGGCTTTTGGAGAAGTTCATAGAGAAATCCAAGGATTGTAGGCATCGAATGGTGAGTTGCAGATCATTGAGCACCCTGGCGTGGGAGTGGGCCTGAACGAGCACACCACCTAGATAGCAATGGAGTCGCACCGGCACCGTGTGCAGGTATGCTGCCCATGCTGCTAAGATCTTTGTGAACGTGCGTGGTGCCGAGGCTAGGCCGAATGAAAGGGCTCTGTATTGGTAGTGCTTGAAGCGGATTTCTTCAAAAGCAACCTTTTATTAAGCAGAATGGTAATCCATTAAAGGCAAAGCAGCATCTAAAAGCTTTTAGGCTATGCAAGTGGGGTTTTACTGATAATTACCCGTCCCTTCTGTCCAAATGCAAATTCTAGCCAATCCACAAGTTTGAGTTTGAGTTTTATTGGTTTTTTATACCGCCCTACTCCCGAAGGACTCAGGGCGGTGTACAGCCAGAATAAAAACAAATATATAAAAGTTAAAAGACATATTAAACTTTGGCCGAAACGTGGAAAAAACCCCAAACTAACCCTGATTAAAATTAATTAAAATTTGAATTTAAAAATCATGTTTTATGCCAGCCTGGCTTGTTGGAAGAAAAAGGTTTTGAGGAGGAAGGTGCGTAAGTCAGGAATAGTTCTTAATTCTGGGGGCAATTCGTTCCAGAGGACAGGTGCTCCCACGGAGAAGGCTCTCCCCCTGGGTGTCGCCAGTCGACATTGTCTAGCCGACGGCACCATGAGGAGACCCTCTCTATGGGAGCGTACTGGCTGGTGCAACAATCTTGAAAAGAGACCCTCTCAATGGGAACGTACTGGCCGGTGGGAGGCTCTTGGTGGCAGAAGGCGATCTCGTAAGTACCCCGGTCCTAAGCCATGTGTAAAACTATTTCCCTTGCTTCTCCTGCCACGAGAATTGAATAAACCCTACATTCCCATGACTATCTCTAGTTTAACATTATAGCTAGATATTCCACGTGGCCATCATAAACATTCCTCCAGAGATGTTGGGATCCTCTATCTTTCCATCAACAGGAAACCAGTTGTAAATCTCAGTTGTTGTAGGTGCTGTTAGTAATTTAACTCCAAGGCCCCCCTCCTCCCAAATGAATGGCAGATCATTTAAGGGGTCTGACAATCGCTTTAAATTCCCGGAGCAAAGACATAAATTTAAAAAATAAATATTTTTTGAAGTGTCAACTGTATATCAATTTTTTAAACAAATATGTTACAATATGTATAAGCATTTCAATTCATATGCTAGATAAGATTCAGATAATATTATTATTTATTAAATTTGTTTGCTGCCCATCTTGCCCCAAGGCAATTTGTGCAACAATCTTGAAAAACCAATATCTCAACCATCGTTATTGCTGAGATAGGTAATGGAAATAGGTTTTCTTGTCTGGAATTTCTGTTGCTCTATCTCCCCAATTTATTTCTTCCTCCTTACTCTGCTCATAGAGGCTATGGAAATCTTTGTTAATCCAAGACCTCTCAGAGATCAGCGGAAGCAGCAATGACCAATGATCTTTGCATTCTCCTATTAACTTTCAGAAAAAAGCACTGATTGGTTCATACTGTTCCTATTCCACTCCAAGAAAGTTCTAAAATTAATAGGAATGAAGAGGATTACTTGGCTACATTCAAAACACTGGATAGACTACAAAGGTGACATTATTGACATAATGACATAGTTCTAGTCTTCCCAGATAATAGAAAGCAAGCCTAGATTCAAGCATTCTATGAGACTTTCTTCAATAGAATTTATAAATGATCTTTGGAATAAATGGCTGCCCCGGTTTTATTTTTACCCAATCCCCAAGTTTATCCTGCTCTTTCCAATGCCACAAATGAAGGAAGGTAAAAACACATGAAACACGAGACCCAGGATAATATATCACTATGCTAGCAGCTCTTGCTATCACCACAGCAATGGCTGAATTTTTATTTATTTATTTCATCAAGCATGAATTAAATAGCAGATATAAGTAATAGACATGATTATGAATACATGAAATGAATATGAATACAAGGGAAAATTAGGACAGGGATGGTAGGTGCGCTGGTGCGCTTATGCATGCCCACTCTTAGGAATGGGGTGAGGTCGATAGTAGACAGACTAAGGTTAAAGTTTGTGGGGTTTGGGGAAGAAAGCACAGTGTCAGGTAGTGCATTCCAGACATTGACAACTCTGTTACTGAAGTTGAATTTTCTGAATCAAGTTTGGAGTGGTTTACCATAAGTTTGTATCTATTGTGAGCTCATGTGTTGTTGTGGTTGAAGCTGAAGTATTCATTTTTGGCAATGCTGTTACAGTGAGCTCAGGCACTTAGATAATTTTAGATGAGTATTCAAAGGTTCTTGACTGTGTGGGGGTCATCTATGAGGTCATATCCACCCAGATTGTATTTTGTGTTCTGATTTATACTAATGAGTGTTATGCTTTTAAGTTTCTAAGAGATCTACATATGTTAAATAGGCATCACAATCAAGTATCACTGTCAGATCTTGCTTTAAATTAATAGATTTTATGACTGGTAGCTTTTATGAATTTTTCTTTTCTTAACTTCTTAACTATTAGGCACTTATTTGTTTGACTTAAAGAATAGAGATTACTGATATTATAAACTATCTGATAATCCAGCATTGCCAGGGTATTTATTTATCTTAATCCATAGATTTAAACCCAAAACATAATCCTGGACCAAACATAATTTCTAATGTTGGATTTTCCCCTTTACCAGAAGGAGCCCCTTGTGGAGTACTGTGAATCCGTTACCATGGCAATTCCACTGCGCTGTACAGTAGAATCTATTTTATGGCAGTACGGTAGAAGCCATTTTAAGACACAACAAGCTATATCTTAACAGAACACACACCTCAAGGGCTGTTAGGGGTGTCTTACCCCCACAGCATTTGTTTCCAGAGAGTAAGTCATCTGCGTGCCACGTTTGGTTGAAATTGCTGGAGGCATTCCAGATTCGTGCTGGAACATACACATACCACATACAGCCATTTTATATGTATAAACTAAAGCTCTTTTATAGGTATCACTTGCAAAGTATTATTGCAAATACTTGTTTAACAACTATTGTTATTACAGATAGCAAGAGAGCATTTCTGCAAATAATATGATCTCTTTGAATGTCTAAGAAAAACCAGATACTGTTCTGTAAGTACAATTGCAACCTTCCCTCAATGATACCCCCCTCTCCAATGACCTGACATATCTTGTAAAATGTACAGTATATGGCTTGAGAAAGAGTGTGTTATTCTGATATTATTGTGGTTTGGTTGACTCCCTAGAGTTGCCACATGGGAATAATTGCTTGAGTCTGTTAGAATATTTTAGCATTGAAATGCAAATACTCATCTTCTGAAAAAGATCAAACATTAGTAATATCTTTGATACTAACAACTACTTGAGTAAAGGACTGCGTAAATGTTTTTTTATCCTATTTATTTTCATTTATACCTAGGTTTTCCTGTCTTGGTATAAATGAACTCTCTCACCTAACATTTTGCAATTTGCATTGGCATATATTGCTACAGCTGCCTGTTTCGATGATTCAAATGAAAAGTATAGATACTGCAAACGTACTCTCAATTTATCAAGGCCATGACTTGTTTTTACTTGCCACACCCTTAGAAACAATGCCAAAAAATAGTGCATTAACTTTCATGGTCACACACCTTGCTATGTAGGTAAATTATAAAACAGGCTTTGACCAATTGCTGTTAAAAAACAAATAATCAAGAGAAAGAAACAAAAGAACCGCAACAGGCTTTTCAAAAGCAATTTAATTTATTTCTAGTTCCTGTCTTAATGTCACCAAAGAGGATTAAGACCTTTGTACTTATGCAACAGTGTGAATCATATTCCTGAGAATCAATCCTGCAAAATACTTGTAGTATGAATCCGAAACCTTAGGAAAGGGCAAAAATATAATCCCACAGCACCAGAATTTTGTCTTATTAAAACAAAAATGAATTTAGGGAAACAGAAGTGTTGATGACAGCATACTTTGCTAAATGAAATCAATGTTTCTGTACTTGGGTGCTCTTCAGTTAAATAACTTCAACATACAAAAAACACTTAGCAATTGATACGTTTGTTTGCTGGGGAATTTTGGATACTGAAATTCAAACAGGATTAGTATGGAATACCAACTCCGAGAAATGCAGTACCTGAATATTGCAGAGTGGGTAAGATTGATCTAATCTGAACCAGTAGCACCATGTGGGCAGTCAAGGCCTTGCAAAACTTATCTTTAGTCTCATGCCTTAACAGGAGTTTAAAAGATAAACTAGGAGCTACTTCTAGCAGCAACAGCAGTTCAAACTAGAGTTATTTATATACATGGAAAACAATTTAACCAAGTACAGTATTTTGCAGATTGATCCGAATGCATCCCAAGAAGTTGTTGATAAGATGGTATGGTATGGTATGGTACGGAAAATATAATATAATAATATAATAATATAATATAATATAATATAATATAATATAATATAATATAATATAATATAATATAATATAATATAATATAATATAATATAATATAATATAATATAATATAATATAATATAATATAATATAATATAATATAATATAATATAATAATATAATATAATATAATATAATATAATATAATATAATATAATATAATATAATATAATATAATATAATATAATATAATATAATATAATATAATATAATATAATATAATATAATATAATATAATATAATATAATATAATATAATATAATATAATAATAATATAATAATAATATAATAATAATATAAATATAATATATAAATATAAATATAACATAACATAACATAACATAACATAACATAACATAACATAACATAACATAACATAACATAACATAACATAACAACATAACAATCTGATGACACTCAGCTGTATATATCTACCCCAAACCACCCCAACGATGCCGTAGCGGTGATGTGCCAGTGCCTGGAAGCCGTGCGGATCTGGATGGGAAGTAACGGACTCAGACTCAACCCGACCAAGACCGAGTGGCTGTGGTTTCCGGCTGCCCGATTCAACCAGCTCACTCCATCGCTGGCCATAGGGGGCGAACATCTTGCCCCTGTGGATGGGGCGCGCAATTTGGGTGTCCTCCTGGATGCCCGGCTGTCTATGGAAGATCAAGTGACAGCCGTGGCCAGGAGGGCGTTTTACCAGGTTCGCCTGGTTCACCAATTGCGCCCCCTATTGGATCGGGATGCCCTTCGCACAGTCACTCATGCGCTCGTGACATCCCGACTGGACTATTGTAACTCTCTCTACATGGGGCTCCCCTTGAGGTGCACCCGGAGACTTCAGCTAGTCCAGAACGCAGCCGCGCGAGCAATTATGGGAACCGCCAGGTTTACCCATGTAACACCGCTCTTGCGCGAGCTGCACTGGCTGCCTGTCGTCTTCCGGGTGCGCTTCAAGGTGTTAATTATCATCTTTAAAGCGCTCCATGGCTCGGGACCTAGCTATCTGCGGGATCGGATCCTGCCTCATACATCCTCACGGCCGATTTGCTCCCACAGAGAGGGACTTCTCCGGGTGCCGTCCACTAGACTCTGTCAGCGGGCGATGCCCAGGGGAAGGGCTCTCTCTGTGGCGGGCCCGGCCCTCTGGAACGACCTTCCCCCTGATATTAGAACGACTACGGACCTCCGCTCCTTCCGTCTGAAATTAAAAACACACTTTTTCCGCTTGGCCGGCCTAGGCTAGTCTCTCTTTCTATGGGGTTTTAAACTTATTTATAGCCGCTGGGTATTTTAGTTTAACGGGTTTTAGCACAGGAATAGATTTAATCTGTTTTTATATTATGTATTTATATTTGTATATTTATTGTTTTTACTTTCCCTGTGCACCGCCCCGAGTCCCTGTGGGGAGAGGGAGCGGTTCTACAAATTAAATTTGAATTGAATTGAATTTGAATTGAATCATTTTAAAATAAATGCTCTTGTTTCTTTCTACTGAGAAATATTGTACTGGATGATGTGCAAATGAAGAAATTATAGCAAAGTAATGTTTGTATTACCTTTGGAGACTGGAATCTAATATGGATTTTATTGTAGGGAACCAACATTACCAATTCACTTTGAAAGTATATGGTATGGTCTGGGGGGAAATCACTCTGAAGTTCTAGAATTGTGAGAATGCTTTTTGCATTTTAATCATTTAACTTATTATTCAGCTATGATTAGTACATCAAAATGTATTATTTACAGTTTATGAATCATAGCCGGTTTTTAAAAAAATGATGCAAAATTAATGTCCTGTAAAATCTTAGGCGGAATTCATTGTATGATTCTATCAGGGAAAGACATTTCCATTGATCCAATGATTGGGAGTCATTTCCTTTGTATTAGATGACTTTCCACTGAAAATATCTAACTCTCCAGCACATAGTTTAAGGATGTCTGGACAATTTCAGTGGAAGATGATGAAAAAGCCCCATGCTTGCCCAATTAGAGATGTTTCTATTAATATCTCCATAGATGGGAATAAGGATGAACAGTTATGTATAAGTCAATTTTAAATATAGAAGTATTTTCAATTTAGATTTTTTTAGATTTCAAGCTAGATTTTGAGCGAAGAAGTGAAGGAATTAAAACAGTGTTTTTTAAAAAATAGTATTGTATCAACATTCAGAATTTCATCCACAGATCACAATGAACTGGCAATTTTAAATGGTATTTAAATTGATTCATAATCTAACTCAGGGGTGTAAACTCAATTTCATTGAGGGCTGCATCAGGGTTGGGTTTGACCTTGGAGAGCCAGAGTGTGTCTGTGGGGGCATGACCATGGTGGGCGTGACTGAGGCCATGGTGGGCATGACACAGGACTCCTGTCAGGACATCTGTGGTGGCCTAGTGCTAAGGCAGGACTTCCCTGAAACCCCTCTCCCTCACACTATAATCTCCTTCCTTCCTTCCTTCCTTCCTTCCTTCCTTCCTTCCTTCCTTCCTTCCTTCCTTCCTTCCTTCCCCTCCCTCCCTCCCTTCCTTCTTTTTTTCTTTCCTCTTCCTTCACCTTTCTTCTTCCTTTTCCTCTTTCCTTATTTTTCCTTCTTTTTCTTTGTCTTTTCTCTTTCTCCTTTCCTGTACCTTCTTGCATGCTCAAATGAAAAAGGGGAAACATTTCTCCTTTTGTTTTGGTTTTAGTGTATTTTGATAGTCCTCTTCCAGAGAAAATGGAGCTCAGGCGAGGTGGCCTTTGCTGTTTCCAGGTCCTGAGCTTGGTAGTCCTAATCTAACTGGTAAATTGTTTAGTTTGTGGAGTCCAATGACAGCACTTTGAGAAGGCTGCTTTAAGAATTAGAGGAATAACCCCTTTAATCAAGGAAGAATTGCAGGGATGATCTCTGTATGATTATAAAGAAGAGACCAACAAGAGACCAACACTGTCCCTGATTTTGTCTGACTCTGCCTATTCTTTTCACTATCTATATTGAACAGAGATTATGTTCCCTTTTGTAGTGAGCAAAGTCAACTTTTAGGTGAGTTAGAAAAGAATAAAACTCTTTCTCTTTGGAGTCTTTAGTGTTCCTGAAGTTCAGGAAAATAGACTTTCTAACTCCTGTTTAGCAGCTAGCTTGCTGTAAGTATAAGAGCTAAAAAAATACAATCGTTTCAAGCAAAGCTTCTTACAGATTCTTTTGTATTTAAAAAATTAAATGTATTGTATGTATGTATAATTGCTAAGACAATTTAAATGCTAAAGCAAGATAGCCTTGATATATGTGGCCAGTTTAGAAACAGAAGCAAAGAAGCTAAAATTCTCCAGATCCGTGAAAATCAAGATATGTTCAAGATGTACTATTTTAATTTCCTTTGCAATGTCTTCATGCTCATATGTATGATGTCATTTTAGCAACATTATAGAAGTGCTTAGCAAAACATTCTTCTGGAATGTTTCTCTGTTTTCTTGTCTAGCTTATAGACTTTTCATTTTTGTTAGTTTGTCACCCAAGTTGTATTTGTTTGTATTTTTGAACTCACTCAAGATTGATTAAGTGTTGTTACCTTACCGAACCTCTTAATCTCTGTGGGCAATAATAATTGGCATCACCAACATCTTATTCACACCTTTAAAAAAACAACCCACAACAAACCTAAATATTTCAGTGTCCTTATGACTGTAAATTCAGCAAAAATTGTTCTAATTGCTTTCTAGGATTGTTATTTTTATTTTCTTCTTAATTTTCAAAACTACGTCCAATTTCTCATATATACATATACATGGTGTGTGTGTGTGTGTATAAATAAATAAACCTAATTCTTATTGAAATTCTCAGTCATTCTTGGTGGACTTCATTGCATTTCTTTTTCTGTAACATCCCTTAATAATAACCTTTATTGTCATTGTATATATATACAATGAAATTGCTTTAGCCTCTACTGGTGCAATCCATAAACAAATACAAAACAATATGAATAACATAGAAAATGGTCCGTATGCAAGTAATTAGGTAGGAACCAGTCATATTTAATTTAATTTTTTAATTTATTCGAATTTATAACCCGCACCTTCTCCTAAAAAAGGACCCAGGGCAGCGCACAGGAAAATTTAAAAACAATACAAATATACAAAAATATCATTTTAAAAAACCTATTAAACCCATACCCTATGCTAAAATAGTGTAAAATTCCCCTAATTAAAAATATAGCTAATAGTCAGGAACGGGAGGTTATGCTAGGCTGGCTTGTTGAAATAGGTGCGTTTTAAGACACTGGCGGAAAAGGCGGAGGTCTGAGATGGTGCGTAGTTTGGGGGGCAGGTCTTTCCAGAGGGTAGGGCCCACCACAGAGAAGGCCCTTCCCCTGGGTGTCGCCAACCGGCATTGCCCGGCCGACGGCACCCTGAGAAGGCCCTCTCTGTGGGAGCGGATTGGTCAAAGAGATGTATGGGGCAGGAGATGGTCTCACATATAGCTAGGCCCCGAGCCATGGAGTGCTTTGAAGATGGTCGTCAACACCTTGAAGCGCACCTGAAAGGCCACAGGTAGCCAGTGCAGCTCGCGCAGGAGAGGTGTTATATGGGAATGCCTTGAGGCTCCCATGATCACCCGCGCGGCTGCATTCTGGACTAACTGTAACCTTCGAGTGCACCTCAAGGGGAGCCCCATGTAGAGAGCGTTACAGTAGTCAAGCTGGGACGTCACGAGTGCTTGAGTGACTGTGCGGAGGGCAGCCCGGTCCAGTAAGGGGTGCAATTGGCATATCAAGTGTACCTGATGGAACGCCCCCCTGGCCACCGCTGTCACATGATCCTCCATGGACAGCCGGGAGTCCAGGAGGACACCCAAATTGCGCGCCCTCCATATGTTTCCATGTTTGCATGGTGTGATTGTAATTGTATTTAGGAGTCTGACAGCCCATGGATAAAAGCTGTTTTTTAAATCTGTTTGTCTGGCTGGCTATAGTTCTGTGTCTTCTGCCTGATGGTAAAAGTGAGAAAAGACACTGACCAAGATGCGAATTGTTAGATAGATAGATAGATAGATTTTATTTTTCTATACCGCGTCCTCTCCCCAGGGGGACTCGGAGCGGTGCACAGGGAAAATTAAAACAGCATAAAATATATACATAAATAAATACAATAAAAACAAATTAAATCAACTGTCCCTGTACTAAAATCCCCATTTTAAAATTAACATTCCCTAACCCCTGAGGTAGAGACTAACCTAGGCCGGCCAAGCAGAAAAAGTGAGTTTTTAATTTCTGACGGAAGGAGCGGAGGTCCGTAGTTGTTCTAATGTCGGGGGGAAGGTCGTTCCAGAGGGCTGGGCCCGCCACAGAGAAGGCCCTTCCCCTGGGCGTCGCCCGCTGACAAAGTCTAGTGGACGGCACCCGGAGAAGTCCCTCTCTGTGGGAGTGAATCGGCCGGGAGGATGTATGGGGCAGAATCCGATCCCGCAGATGTTCCTAAGTATTTTCCTTACTCCGTTGAAACAATGAGACTTGGCGATGTCATCCAGTGGTATTATGTTTAGGTTTATTAGTTTTTTAGGTTTATTAGTTTTGGTTAGGGGGCAACCAATGGTTTCTTGTGCGGAATTAATCACTCTTTTAGTGTCTTCCTGTCTGCAGTCTGGATGCAAATAACAACTTCTTGCCAACACCTTTAAACAACTCTCAGAGTCTATGGTGGTAGAGATTGAAGATGAAATTGTTTTTTTACTATATTCCAGGGGTGAAATCAATTTACCTTCACTACCAATTTATAAATGGGAGCACTCGCTTTGCTTGCATGTGCCACCTTTGCACATGCGCAGGACCTTCCGGGCATGGGCAGAGCATCAAAAATGAACGTGATGACATCCGGGCAGGTGGACAGAATCTGCTGCTGAGCGCACCTGCAAAGGTACGTAGAACTGCGAGACTGGGGGAATCCGGTGTGCCATGCAATTTAGATTAGATAGAAAGAAGGAAATCCTGCATTTTTTTTTACTACCGGTTGAGGTCTTCACCTGCTAGACTACTGGTATTTTAGAAGCTAAGAATTAAGTGAAAAGTCTGAGTTTTAAAACTTACCATAAAGCAGATCGTTATGTTTGATGTATAATTTCAGCCCTATCAAATTAATTGTATGAAGAAATTAATCATTTTAAAATAATGGTATATATGCATGAGTTTCTTAAGTGTTATTGTACAGAGGAATGCTATAACTCTTTACTGTTCAATAAATCAGTAAAGGTAATATTTCAAGAAGTCTAAATAGGTTGTGAAATATTGTGCAGTTTTTAGAAAACACAAAGATATACTTATCAAAATGAATAAAATAGGGGAAATATTTATCCACATTTTTCAAAGAAAGCATTTTTCCTCTATGATCATTTATCAAACAAATATCCTGATTAATGTTTTTTCTGAGTATCCTATATTTGCAATCCCTAAATTAGTTATTAATTCAATTCAGTGTAAAGTGTGCAGACTTTTTAATTTTTTTAGTGTCAATAGAATGCTTCAAAAACTGACATCAACACCGACAGTAGGTAAACCATGTTAAAGTTGTTTAATTTTAATTAAATCAAACTACATATAATAAAATCATTAATTCATCGTCATATTTACTGCTGGTTAAACTGTAGCTCATTGGCATAAAGGCCTAAAAGCCAATTGGAAGATGTCAGTCTATTAAAAGTTTTATACAGTACTATATACAGGCTATACAGGCTATACAGGCTAACTGAGACAAATCAGTTGCACAAAAGTAAAGCAAAACAACCACACTAATGCAGCATAGGGAAACCAAGAACTTGTGCAATGACTATTAGGGGCCCCAATCTCTTCCCGTGTGACCTGAAACAGTATTATAGCTACAGAATAGAAATAGATATGATATTTGATAATGTTCTGCTATTTAAAAAGGGCATTCAATTCAATTATATGATTGTTAAAATTAAAACCCTTTACACAAGATGAGACGACTATACAACAGGACTAATTTGCATGCACTATTTAGGTTTTCTTACTTGTGGAGAAAATCAGCCTGTAAACTGTTACTTATTTTTTTAATGAGATAAGGACTGCTTTAAAAAAAAAAGATAAATATGTATGTATTTATTTTACAGCTTCTTCACTCAGAGCATATTCTGGATGGTATAGCATTACCCTCTGTAATTCAAATTAAGGCAAACCAAAATACAAGCAACCAGTAATGGGTTCCAGACCCTGGCACAGCCGGTACGCTGTTCACAGGGCTGGGCATCCTAGATGGGCATGTGCACATGCCACGACCCTGCAACACCAAGCTGGCTGGCGGAGGTTGTGCGTGTGTGCAATGGGCCAGTCATGTTAATAAATGGCCATGAAACGCGGTGGCCGCTTCTCCTGGCTACTACCAGTTTGGCCGTACCAGGTTGTACCACTGAAACCCACCACTGGAACCAACCATTCGAAACTATAAAATAAACAAGAGAATTGTTGGAATGGTTGCAATCTGTAACCTCCAATTAAAATATTCCTTTTCATGGCAAGACAAATGTGTCATTCAATTTCCCAAAGGTTATTTGAATATCCTCTAACTTTGTAAATGCAAACTGAAAATGGTTCATTTGAATGTAATTACATTTCTTTCTTTAGATATACATTCAGCTAATATTTGGATTGGCTGTTAAAAAGCAATAATATATTTAAAAGGATTGTTTTTTATTTGCTTTCTGTTTTTGATGTTTTAAGAACACATTCTCAAGTGGAAACTGAAATAAGAATCATATTCAAAAAATGAACAGTGTAGCATGTTTAGGGTTGACATCTGAGATTACATGTGAAGCCAAAATAAATACAATTTTGAGATGGATTTTGATGTATGAACATCAAGTATTCCATGAAATCCATATAATCATTACGCATTGCTAGTAAAATAACTAGCACAGAATATTATAATTAAAATTATATGCCCATGGCATATTCTAATATTTATGTGCAGAGAAGAGTTTACAATTTTATGAATCAATAGGATTCTAGTCAATTTGACAATTTTCTACCTTTGCAAATTAAACAGGACTAAGGACAATTTGCAATTTTATACTTCTGGTAATATTCACTGGTTAAAATGGAAACTTTGAAATAATACTTTATGCATTTAGCTATTAACGAAACTTGACTGCTGTTGATTTTGTAGTGGAAAAGCTTAGCCTTTACATCAGTGATAACAAAGAAATTTAACGAAGGGAATTCAACCTATGCAATCTAGCAACATCCTTCATGGTATCTTGCAACCAAAGAGTAATATTTTTAAAAAGGTGTTGTATTATAAATATTGTCTTCAATATAACATTTTTAAGACTGGCTCTTAAAAGGATCTACTGTATAAGGATATAGATGCATAAACTAATCTTTTAAATTAATAATTCAGGCATCACTGCTATAGAAGTAATGTTTATTATATTGAATAATTTAACTTTGAGTGACTTTGCACTTACATTTTATGCATGGCTACTCAGACATAAAGCATTCTGGCTTTAGTAAATAGTGATCCAATGTAAATATACTAGATTGAATGCACATCTGTTTTTCTTCTTTAGTTCCAAGGACTATACTTATTAATGGAATCATACTCCAGGATAGGAACATGTTCCACAAAACTAAATGGATGGATAAAATTAAATTTGATTTATGATAATTTAAATTTAAGATTAATCAGAATTAAATTCATTTGGTCAGTTTAAATCATTTCTCCTCACTGTAAAAGAAGGCTTTGAATTTTGTGCACCTTAAATATGTAAGTGTGACAATTAAAGCATGCAAAGAGAAAAATTAATATAGGGCATTCTACCTTTTTTATGGTGATGTTTTTCTATTGCTTATTTTCAGTGCAAGTTTTTTTTTTAAACATATCCTATGATTTAAGGTTGCTTTAAAAAAAACACCTAAAACTATCAAGAAGGCATGCTATACTATGCAAGCATCCAGAATCCAGAATACTAGTAGGTGTAGTAGGGACATCTGCCCGTTGCATGCCAGGTTTGCAATCTCTAAGAGCTACAGTACATGTTACAATAGAGACCTGAGTTTCTCCTATTTAAAGGCTTACACAGAACCAATATAAGATGTCAATTTATTTTGGAACAGTGATCTCCTTCCCTGCCCTCTCCTTTTCTCATCCTTATTTTATGTACACACCTCCTTGTGCAATGTTTTGCTCAAAATTATCTTTTGTTTATTCTTTGTGAGGCAAATACAGCCCCCTCCCTCCCTCCCTCCCTTCCTCCTTCCTTCTTATTTGTAGTTGCTTTCTTCTGTTTTTGAAATTTTGAGAAAATATGAATATTGCTTAACTTTTCTAAACCATTCTTTAAAGACTGTACCTTTAAAGAATATCTTCCTATTTTTAAACCCTTGGAAGCCTACAATAAATATAATTAATGACATGTTTGCTTTGTCAATAATCTTAGTTGCCTCATTTTGTGAAGTTTTAAATATACAACTGCTTTGCCAACTTAATCTTAAGGTCAAGTTCCATGGTAGTAAACAATGCATAGTGCCATTTTTATTATTTTATTACTGTTTATGTGTTATTCTAGAGAGAGGTCAAGGCAGCATACGTGGGAGATGCTTACTTTAGTCAACATCGATAAGCCTCTGAGGCAGGTTAGCTGTGAAATAGTAACTGGCTAAAAGTCAGACAGGGTGGACTCGAATTTGGCTCTACTCAGTTCCTGTCCAATATATTCTTCACCATTAGACTGGCTGTCAGGGCAGCAGAGAAATATAGCGGTTACTCTGTTAATTGTGCTCTGCCCCCCCAAAAAAGAGAAGAGAAAATATTGTCCATTTGCATATAATTCACCACAGCTAATGTGTATTTATAATGAAAACTTACAAATGTCTAGAATATTCATGCATTAAAAAATGTGGCCAGTTGATTTGAATTAGTCCACATAGCAACTTTTGAGGGATAATTTTAAGGTTCCTTTTTCTCTCATTATGGTTCATTGAACTACTCTTGAATTAAACAGCCTATGAAACAGAGGTAAGATGGATGATGGGTGATTGTGTGATCAATTTTGTTGATTGCCAAATCCTCTGGTTTTAATCATTTTGATCAATGACAAAAGATGGCTAGAACTGGAAGAAAACCACATCAGGAGGACATGTTGACAACTTTTAAAACAAAGGAAGACTTTAAAGAGTAGGTTACCTGACTGTTCTAACTACCATTGATTTAGTTGATTAATAATTGATAATCAAAACCAGATACAGCTTTTGAAAACTCCAGTTTTGTAGATTAGAACTATTGGTGTATTTTATTTTGCAAATATGCCCAATCTTTTAAAAAAGTCACATGTTTTAGGTTTTGATATTTGACAATTCCCAGTCTTATAATCAAATTAAAATAGTGTAACAAATTCTCATGATGTCAGTTGTTAAGTAGCAGTCAACATGTCTGTGGTAAAGAAATGTGGCATTTTTTTGGCTGTCTTGTTGGGGCTGTCAATGAGGAATTGAAAAGGAGAACAAGGCAGGTCTGTGCCATTTTGATCTAGTCTCTTAGTGTTATGTACTTCCTTTTTGTCTGCTTTTTGGTATCATTCTTACTTTTACAATATAAACTTTGAGACAATTACATATTAATTGCATATGTTTTATTCCAATTTACTTCCACTACAATTAAATGTAAATTATTGTTATATTATTATAACTAGTATTGTATTATGGTTCACTGCACAGTCAGCCAGATGTTCAAGATGGATTTGGCATTTTAATTCACCTATCAAGTCCTACCAAAGGAGCTGGGATAGGCAGATGTGGATGTTTGATGGTATTAGAGGTTTCATTACAGGATGAAAGCTATTCTGAATAAAGCTGCATTTTGCAATTGCCTTTTGAATTTGTCAATGTCAACATTGTTCATAACGTTCAGTTGTTTTGGGATTGCACCTATTACTATTGGTACAATCTTTGTTTTCTTTTGGCACTGTCATTGTATTTCTATTTGTAGGTCTTTATATTTTGTTATCTTTTTAAGTTCTTTGTCTTCTCCTCTTCCATCTTCAGGTACTGCCATATCCACTATAAAGTTTGGCCTGTACAAAGGTGTCACCATTCACCACCCAGAAGAATATCTTTGCACTTAGCCACTTTATTTGCTTATCGGACTTATGTTTTGCCTTCCTGGACTTGGGCTGCCTTGGGGGGGCTTTTATCATGTACTCCAGACGCGACCTCCTTAGCCTGCGGGAGTCTCCCCTCTCGCAGGCCTGGCCCTCCTGTTTAACACGGGCCCGCCTCGATGACGGACTGATTAATCCTGAGAGGTGGGCGAAGCGCAGGTTGAGGGGGTTTTTAGGGAGGTTTTTAATTAGGCTTTTAGGGGGTTCCAGGGAGGAGGGGAAAAATAGTCCAGGGAGGGGACAGCAAATGAGGCCGGCGGGCGGAAGTAGGGAAACGGAGGAAGGGAAGGGGGGGTCATTTCCACGGTAGCTCTTTCCATCGAGCCGGTCTTAGGGAGGGGCAGGGGCGGAGGGAGACGAAATGGGCACCATCAGTTGGAAGACCGTGGCCGCTGGATCCAGGCGGTCACGTGCTCCAACTCTCCGCTCTCCCATCGCAGACTAGGTGGGCAGGAATCACAGACCCGGGGCCCGAAGCTGATGTTATGCAATGCCAGGTCCGTGGTTCAAAAATCCCCCCTCATTCGTGACCTTGTGTCAGAGGGGGACCCGGACCTGGTGGGTATAACGGAAACCTGGTTGGGCCACGAGGGGGGTATACCCCTCGTGGACATGTGCCCACCAGGTTACCGTGCTTTTCATCAGCCTAGGGCCCTAGGGAGGGGTGGGGGGGTTGCGATTATTGTAAAGGAAGGTCTTGAGCCGAAGGAGACCACGGTCCCCCAGACAACCGGGTGTGAATCTCTCTGCATGAGATGGGGCCTAGGGAGGCAGTTGGGCATGTTAGTTGTATACCTGGCTCCTCGCTATGCAACAACAGCCCTGCCCGAGCTCCTAGAGGTGATAGCCGAGGCGGCAGTTGAGACCCCCAGACTGGTAGTCATGGGGGACTTTAACTTGCCGTCGGCAGGCGAAGCCTCTGGAGTAGCTCGGGAGTTCATGGCCTCCATGACGGCCATGGACCTGACCCAGGTAGTTTTAGGCCCCACTCACGAGGGGGGGAACACACTGGATCTCATCTTTGTCTCAGGACAGTGGAGTCGTGATCTGGGAATAGGGGATCTAGTCATCACTCCCTTGTCATGGACAGATCACGCTCTCCTTCGGCTGGACTTTCCAATCGCTACACCCCACCGCGGGGAGGCGGAACCGGACACTCCTATATGGTTCCGCCCCAGGCTTCTGATGGACCCGGAAAGATTCCAGAGGGAGCTTGGGCCAATTCCTGTGACCTTGCCCCGCGATTCGACTGAGGACCTAGTGGCCGCATGGTTAAGTGCGGCCACGGGGGCCTTGGACCGAGTCGCGCCCTTGCGGCCTCTCTTGCGGCGACGAATCACCCAGGCTCCTTGGTTCACTGAGGAGCTTCGGGGGATGAAGCGCCACAAGAGATGCCTAGAGAGCAGATGGAGATCCTCTCGCTCCGAAGCCGACCGAACACTAGTGAGAACCCATATTAGGGCTTATTTAGTGGCGATAAGAGTGGCCAAACGTGAGTATTGTGCCACCCTTATTGCATCCGCAGATAACCGCCCTGCCGCCCTGTTTGGGGTGACCCGCTCCCTCCTCCATCAGAGGCCGCGGGAAGCCCCTCTGCAAGGGCGAGCAGAGGAATTTGGGATTTATCTGCAGGAGAAAATCACTCGGATTCGGAATGAGCTACCCTCCATCGACAGTGGTCCTGTGGGACTGTCTGAGACTAGTCTTGAGGTTACTTCTTGGGAGGAGTTTGACTTTGTTACCACCGAGGATATGGACAGGCTGTCAAGGAAGCTTAGGGCGACCACATGTTTATTGGATCCGTGTCCCTCCTGGCTTGTACTGGCATCCTGGGAGACGACACGAGGCTGGCTCCAGGGCATTGTCAACGCATCTTTGAGTGAGGGGTCCTTACCTGCCGTCTTGAAAGAGGCGGTAGTGAGGCCCCTCCTCAAGAAGCCGTCCCTGGACCCAGCTTTACTAGAGAACTATCGTCCGGTCTCCAACCTTCACTTTTTAGTGAAGGTTGTTGAGAGTGTGGTAGCCCAACAGTTTCCGCGACACCTGGAGGAAGTTGATTATCTAGACCCGCGCCAGTCCGTCTTCCGACCCGGTCACAGCACCGAGACGGCATTGGTCGCGTTGGTTGATGATCTCTGGAGGGCGTGGGATAGAGGTTATTCCTCTATCCTAGTCCTATTAGACCTCTCGGCGGCTTTTGATACCATCGACCATGGTATCCTATTGCACCGACTGGGGGGGTTGGGGCTGGGAGGCACTGTTCTGCGGTGGTTCTCATCCTACCTCTCTGGTCGGTCGCAATATGTGTTGACGGGAGGGCAGAGGTCGACCTCGAGGCCTCTCCTATGTGGGGTCCCTCAGGGGTCGGTCCTCTCGCCCCTTCTTTTCAACACATATATGAAGCCGCTGGGTGAGATCATCCGTGGTTTTGGGGTGGAGTACCATCTGTACGCTGATGACACCCAGCTGTACATATCCACCCCAAACCACCCCAACGATGCCGCCGAAGTGCTGTCCCGGTGTCTGGAAGCCGTACGGATCTGGATGGGTGGTAACAAACTCAAGCTCAACCCTGCCAAGACTGAGTGGCTGTGGTTTCCGGCACCCCGGTTCAGCCAGATTATTCCAACTCTGGCCATTGGGGGCGAAACAATGGCCCCCGTGGAGAGGGCGTGCAATTTGGGTGTCCTCCTGGATTCCCGGCTGTCCATGGAGGACCATGTGGCAGCCGTGGCCAAGGGGGCGTTTCATCAGGTACGCCTGATGCGCCAATTGCGCCCCTTACTGGACCGGGCTGCCCTTCGCACAGTCACTCAAGCTCTCGTGACGTCCCGACTCGACTATTGTAATGCTCTCTACATGGGGCTTCCCTTGAGGTGCACTCGAAAGCTACAGCTAGTCCAAAACGCAGCCGCGCGGGTGATTATGGGAGCCACTAGGTGCTCCCACATAACACCGATCCTGCGCGAGCTGCATTGGCTTCCTGTGGCCTTTCGAGTGCGCTTCAATGTTTTGACAACTATCTTTAAAGCGCTCCATGGCTCGGGGCCTAGTTATATGCGAGACCGCCTCCTGCCCCATACATCCCTTAGACCGATACGCTCCCACAGAGAGGGCCTCCTCAGGGTGCCGTCGGCCGGACAGTGCCGACTGGCGACACCCAGGGGGAGAGCCTTCTCTGTGGCGGGGCCAGCCGTGTGGAATGACCTGCCCCCTGAATTACGTACCATCACCGACCTCCGCCTCTTCCGCCAATGTCTTAAGACATATTTGTTTCAACAAGCCGGCCTAGCCTAACCTCCCATGGGGACTTTTAGATAGTTTTAAATTGGGTTTTTAAAATTTGGTTTTAGCGCAGGATAAGTTTATTTAATGGTTTTTTAAATTATATTTATTGTATTTTGTATGTTTTTTTAAATTTCCTGTGAGCCGCCCTGGGTCCTCTGTGGAGAAGGGCGGGATATAAATTTAAATAAATAAATAAAAATAAATAAATAAATGGGCGAGGAAATAGGTAGTGAAAACTGAAGGAATCAAGATGCCCTATGGAAATAACATCAAGAGTCTTGATGAAAATAATCACTACACATACCTGAGCTGCCTTTAAGCTGACAGCTTCAAGCACTCTGAAGTAAAGAAAAAATTATTAGAAGTGAATACATTAGGAGAGTGAAGAAGATCTTAAACTCCAAACTCAGTGGAGGAAATACCATCAATGCAATTAACATCTGGGCAATTCTAATCATTGGATGTACAGCTGGAATTAAAAGTTGGAATAGGAAAACCAGACAAACCATGACAATGAATCATGCCCTTCATCCTCACAGCAGCATTGACAGACTCTACCAAGGAAAATACGTGGGCCTGCAATGTTGCAAGTACATCAGACGATTGTAGAAGAGAACAGGGCCTTAGACATATATAATAATAATAATAATAATAATAATAATAATAATAATAATAATAATAATAATAATAATAATAATAATAATAATAAATTTTATTTATAACCCGCTCTCTCTCCCCAAAGGGACTCCAATATATCTTCAGGACAATGAAGAAGATACATTGAAGCTAATACACCAGAAGGCTTACTCAGTACTGGATAGATCAAACTGGCCTACAAGAAAAACCATATAAAGAACAGAAAAAAAGACACCGGAAGACAAAGTATCACATGGTAAGGCCATTTAAAAAAAAAAAGCAGCACAGCAGATGATAGCAAGACCTGGCAATAACTAAGACCAAGAAAGTTGAAGAAAGAAACAGAGGGCTAATTCTGGCTGCACAACCAAGTACTATTAGTAATTATCCCATAATTCTGTATTAGTAATAATAGATACAGGCAGTCTCAATTTACAACCATTCATTTAGTGAGCATTTGGAGTTACAAATGCACTGAAAAAAAGTGACTTATGACCATTTTTCACACTGATGAATGTTGCAAGATCCCCATGGTCATGTGATCAAACTTTGGATGTTTAGTAACAGATTCATATTTATGATGGTTGCAGTGTCCTGGGGTTATGATCACCTTTTGTGGCCATCTCACAAGCACAGTCAATGGAGAAGCCAGATTCACATAACAACCCTGTTTCTAACTGAATAATTACAGTGACTCACTTAACAACTGTGGCAAGAAAGGTTGTAAAATGGGGCAAAACTCACTTAGAAATAGAAATTTTGGGGTCAATTGTGGTTGTAGATTGAGGACTACCTGTAGTACAGTAAGTTTTTCCTCCCATTCCTTTTTTAGGAATTCTAGCATCACATTCTCTCCCTCTCCCTCTCCCTTTCTCCCTCCCTCCCTCCTTCCCTGAGAGAGAGTGAATGTGTATGCATATGCAATGCACTACTTCAATTTTTCATGGAGCTTCTGTCAAAAGATCAATTTTACTGCCCACAACTCAATTTTATTTCTTGTTCAGTAATCTAATGAGAATTGATTTTATTCTATCTGTAAAACAAATATGTGATTTGTTAAAAACACATTCTATGCAATGTCGGTAGTTAAACTTGTCAAACTTTACAAAAAACGGAATGTTGGCATTAACTATAATATTAAAATTCTGTCTCTAAAATTGGTTATGACTTAACAAAGATGTGTTTTTAAAAAAACAGCAGGCAAAAGGACATCCTGTAGTGCTTGATCAACCTGGAGATAAATGGACCACACAAACAGTGATATCATGGTTTGCTTTTTACAAAAACAAGAAATGGGAAACTTTTACCTTGAGAGCATCAACATAAGATCAGCTTCTGTCAGCTTTTTACTTACTTCCCAATTATACTGCATTATATCAGTTATTTTCCCAGGGCTATTCCAGAATTAGAAAAACAAACTAATGACCAACTATGATTTCGTTTTGATTTATTTTGAAAAATTGTGGTTAGACCCTAGGGATTCAAACTCTGAGCCAAAATGTTAGGAAACTGTTAAGTTCCTCTTTCTCTAAGCAGACTTAGCTACAACGTTATTGGGAGATTCAGGTAAATGACATTTTTTTAATCTATGCAGATGGTGGTAAACTGAGATGGTCCCAAAAGATTGTACTCCATTGCTATCCAAGAATTATACAGCTGGATAGGACCTCAGAGAGGTTCTAGTTCAACTTCCTGCTTATGACAGGAGTCTTATAACATTCCAGTGAAATGGTTGTTCAATCTATTTTTGAAAATCTCCAGTGATGGAACCAAAACCCCAGGAAGCAAGCTACTGATTGATTGATTGATTGTTCATATTGTCAGGAAATTTCTCCATATTTCTATGCTGGATCTCCCTTTAACATTATTTCTTGTCCTGTCCTCTGGTGCCTTAGAGAGTAAGTCAATCCCCCTCTTTTTTGTGATAGACTGCCTAGTACTGGAAAGTAATAATCATGTCCCTCTAATCCTTCTCTTAAATAGGCTAGACATATCTAGCTCTTTCAATCACTCATCATACTATTTAGCCTCTAGATCAGTGGTGGGTTTCTGCAGGCTCGCACCTACTCGCGAGAGCCGGTTGGTGAAATTTAGAGAACCGGTGAGAGGGGGCTCCACCGGCGTACCTGGAAATAAATCTGGCCCGCCGCTGCCAGTGACCCAACGGGAAGGAAAGGAAAGGAAGGAAAAAAGGAAAGAAAGAAAGAAGGAAAGAATTTATCATCACAATTGAGTCCAAAATTTTGGTTGCTAAGCAAGAAAGTTGTTAAATGAGTTTCACCACATTTTAAAAGGTGGCCACTCCCACCCTGTCACATGACTGCCAAGCCACGCCCACAAAATAGGCCACACCTACAGAGTAGGTTCTAAAAAATTTGAAACCCACCACTGCTCTAGATCCTTTATCAACTTTGTTGCACACTTTCTAGGATCTCAACATTTTATTTTGTATCATGGTGACAAGAATTGTATGCAGTAGTTCAAGTTTGGCCTTACCAGCATGGTGGAAAGTGGTATTTATTGCTTCTCATTGTCTTAATGCAATCCCTCTGCTGATGCAACCTAGGCCTGCATTGCCGTTTTTGGCAGCTGCAGCACACTGCTGGCTGATACTTAAATGGTGGTCCATTAGTACACTTACATCCCTTTCACAGTTAGTACTGTTAAGCCAGTTAGCCCATTCTATACCTGTGCATTTGGTTTTCCTTGCCAAAGTGTAAAACTTTACTTTTCTCCTCACTGAACTGCATTTTGTTGAATAGGGCCCAATGTTCAAGTCTGTCAAGATCCTTCTGAATCTTGAGTCTGTCTTCCAAAGTGTTAAAAATTCTCTCCCCCCCCCCAGCATGACAACTTCTGCAGATTTCTATCCTTCTATCCTCTCATCTAGATCATTTATCTATACCTTTTTAATAATAAATCATAACACTGTATACAGTGATACAAATAAAAAGTCATTAAAACATAAATGAAACAATGAACAATGCAATCAGTGAAAGAGAAGAATTATGTACTTCTGTTTTAAACTTAGTGAGACTGGCTAGTAAAAATACCTCTCTTGAACTGTGCCTTGAACTCCTGACATGAGGAAGACCATTTTCTCAGCAAGTAGAAATACATAGTGGTTGCTGGAAGTTCCTGATGTAGCTGAACCAAAAAAAAAATCATTTGAGGTTTGGTTTGCATCGTTAAGCAGATGTCCTTACACAGAGGAAGTTTAGAGAGATCCCCCTTAGTAGTCTGTTGTGGGAAATCCAATTAGCTCATTCTGTTCAAATCATGAAATCAAGATGGAATGTGACAACCGAAGACAACCAGCCCTAGTTCTTCTGGACTGTTTGTTTTGCATTTTATTGGGTTTGAGGAAATTTTAAAGGGTAAAGTGGATCTAAACCTTAATGAAGTTTAAGATATTTATTTCATTCATCCTCCCAAATTATCGATGGTAGGGACAAGAGTTTTCCTTTTAAGATTTAAGGGGTAAACTGGGTTTCTGTCCCTGATTTATGAATGATGGGGCATTTTCTGTGCAACATAGGACAAGATTATAACAGCCCAAGTTGTTTATAAATCTAAATATATTTCCAAAGTGTAAATTTACTAGATTTGGGGGATAAATTTACAAATGGCATTATTAATGAATTCCAGGTATATCAAATATCAGAGCTTATGCAAATTATTCATAAAGAGACTTCATATAATTCATAAAATCAAAAGTACACCATTTGAGTATGGTCCCATTATTCTTCTTATTTTTAACTAGCCGTTCCCGGCCACGTGTTGCTGTGGCCCAATCTGGTTAAATGGCCAACCAATCTGTGTGTAGATCTACACCTGCACACTCAACCATGTACACACAACTACATGCCTACTGTATTCCTCCCTCTCTTCCCCTCCCTCCCTCCCTATTGTATTTCTCCCTCTCTCCTTCTACCTACTTACCTACCTACTTATCTACTGTATATCTCCCTATCCCTCTACCTACCTACCTACCTACGTACCTACCTACCTACCTACCGTATTTCTCCCTCAGAGTATTTAATGTCATAAAGCAGGGGTCCCCAACCCCCGGTCCGTGGATCGGTGCTGGTCCGTGGTTTGATAGGAACTGGGCCGCAGTGAGCAGCATAACTCTTAGAAAGGGCGGAGAGGAGGAGGAGGGAGCAGCCCCCTGGGCAGAGCACGCACTGGGGGCGGGAGAGCACAGGTGAGGCCGCTTGCGCCGTTGGGGGCCCGAGAGGGTCTAGTGAGCTGACTCACCCTCCCCTGCGCGCGCATGCGATGCCTGTTCCCCCTCCCCCGCTCCCCCTCTCCCCCTCTCCCCCTCTCTGCCAGCCAAGCCATGGCAACCGGTCCACAGAATTTTTTTAACATGAAACCGGTCCCTGGTGCCAAAAAGGTTGGGGACCCCTGTTATAAAAGATGACATAATACCTGTGGCCCACTGCTCTCTCTGTATCCATCTACCTACCTTTTAAACAATTTTTTACATTTCCGTGGTGTGTACCTGGCACAGGTGTGATATGTACACAATCTATATATATCATTGGTGCCGTACTTGAAAAGAACGTTGTGTGAAAATTTGGAAGCGATCGGTGCAATACTTTTGGAGATTAGCAATTTTGAACAAACTCTTGTTACATTTTTAATTATATAGATAATTTTTTGTCACCACTCGAGGGTCTTATTAGATAGAAGTAGTTTTCGTGTTAGCATTTTTAGTTGATATTCACATATTCCCTATCCCATACTTGGGATATAATAGTGTCTAGAATTGAAAATAATGATTATTGTATGTTGTTATTTTATGTCTGAAAGATAATTATTTTCTGTATTTATCGAAATCTATTGAAGAAGTTTGGTAATTTACAATGATATTTATTTTAAAGCAAATCTATATTTCTTTAGAAATGGTAAGTAATTATTCATTACTATTTCTATTAAAATTATAATAATAGTAATAATAGCTGTTTGTTAAACCCTTTTAAATATGCCAGCATAATTTCAAACAAACTTTCCTGATAAGTAGTAAATATATCATTTTTTAAAAAATGCTAGATAAAAATATACCATATATGAGCTGGTGTGCTGTGATGTGGTTATGGGAGACTTTCCCATTAATTCATTGCCATAAATTGGTCACTCCCTTACAGTGATATAATTCATTAGAGCTCCTTTGGTCTGTATAAGTGATCTAGAGCAGCGGTGTCAAACTCAATTTCACTGAGGGTCACATCACTATTGTGTTTGACCTGGGGGGGGGGGGTGGAGAGCAGGGTGGATGTGACCACCTCAACGTCACTCCTGTCCAGGTGGGCCAAGGGCTGTGGTGGGCCAAGGGCTCTGCTATTGAAAACAGGCTCCTGAGCTCCATTTTAGTCTGCCACTGCCTCCTGCAATCCTCTGCCAGTCAAAATGGAGATCTGTTTGGGAGTTCGTTTTCACTGGCAGAATCACTGTAGGCTAGTCCTTCACTGTTCCCAGGGTAGTCCCATGGGCCAGATCTAAGTCCCCTGTGGGCCTGATCAGGCCCCTGGGCTTTGAGTTTGACAATCCTGATCTAGAGGGTGACTCTATTAGTAAATTCTTGACTTCTGTAATATACAGTAAAGGTGATCAGGGCAGTGGTGGGTTGCTGCCAGCATTACTGCTGGTTCGGTGCACAAAAAGTTTTGCATTTGGAGAATGTTGGCCACCTGTCCTGCTCAATGTGTTCTGACTATAATACTTCTCCCAACCAGCATTATGGCTCAGCGATTCTGGTAGTTGAAATCCATACATCTTAAATTTGCTGAGTTTGAAAAACATTGGTCCAAATCATAGACAAGAGCCAGTTTGGTTAGTGGTTAAGACATTAGTTTTGAATAAAATAATAAAATAAATTACCCATTCAAGTACCAGTTTCCTCTTAGATGCTGACAAGATATAGACGCTTAATTTCAGTTGTGAATGTTGTTTTACATGCATTCATCCTATGACCTAACATATCAGTGAAAAGCTGCAGTTAAATATTTTCCATCTACTATGTATGGTTTCTGCATGTGAAAAGAATTTGATAGGGGAAAACCCTTAGTTGTGACTTTCCACCTGCATGTTGAACTGATATACTGCCACAAGGACACATGGTTCATTTCCTCCCTGTATGTTTTTCACATTAGATTTTGAGAAATGGTTCTCATGTTTTTATGAACAGTGTTTGCCTAGTTTGTTTTGTTGAAGTTATTTTATTAAACTATATACATTTCTAGCATATTTTCTGAAAGTATATTTGTTTACACCATCTCCTTACCATCCACCAAATGTTTAAAGAATTTTTAGGATGCTGGCTAGATCTGGAGCTGAGATTACAGTACTAAAATTGGTAATGTAAGACTATGATTTGGGATTGGTATTTGCAAAATAAAATTTAAATTGTAATCTCAGGTTGGTTCAAGACAACAAAATTGGGATAAAGTTGGCTTAGTTCTTATACAATCTGCAAAATTCAACCTAGCAAAATTCAGTTTTAAAATGGAATACCATTTAAATAGCAAGCTCCTTGTGAAGTCCTCAACTTGTGACCAGTCTTAGATCCTTGAGTTACGACCAGCTGCAATTCCTCGATTTATGACTGATAGCCCGGCAACCAATAGGCGCAAGCCTATTGGTTAAGATGCGGGCTTTTAAAGTATTTCTATTGGTTACTCTGCTTGATAGCTCTGGTATAAATAGCTGTCAAGCAGATCAAGGTGCTGAAGTTGCTGTTCTTAATCTGTGCTTGTGTTCTGTTGATAAAAACTGTTAAAAGTACCTCAATTGACTCCGACGCCTATATTCAACCCAGTCTTCAATACTCCTGGCTCAAGCCAGGAAGGGGAAAAAAGGCTATAGTATAAGACACCATGCTGATTTGCAAACTTGGAAGCAGAGATGCAGAAAGGGATCTCATTCAGAATAAATGATGATATTTATAAAGGTAAAAGTGCCTTTATAAATATAATCCACATTTATTTTTAAAATATATTTTTATATACCACCTTTATTATATTTATAAACGACTTAAGGTGGTGAAAACATCTAATGCTTTTTATTGCTCCGATTTTGCAAACAATAATAACCTTGTGAGTGGAGTTGGGCTGACAGAGGGTGACTGGCCCAAGGTCACCTAAGCTGGCTTTCACGGTGAAGGCAGGAGTTGACCTCACCCTCTTCTGCTTTCTAGCCTAGTGCTTTATCTACTAGACCAAACTGCTTCTTAAATTCTCAAATGGATGAAACAGACCAGATTTTTCAGACAGTCTTGTTTTATCACCGGCCATGCTCTCTGTAGCTTTGAGGGAGGAAGAAAGGCCTCAAATAAAAACTAAATGGTTCACCACTCAAATAACTTTTCTGTAATTTGTATTGATCCATGTGATTCTCTGAGCATATCCACACAGCCCAGTTGGCCCATTTTTGAAGTGCAGCAACAAACAACATCACCCATTCAGGACAAAATGTGCTCTTTGCACACATTTTTCTTTTTTTGAAAGGAAAAAGGAAAACGGAGTGCATTTTTGAAGTGCTCCTTTATTCTCTATTTTAACCAGTGGGCTTACTTCTTTACGGACCAACCTCTAGTAGTTCATTGGCTGCTTTGCATAAATTAGTCATTTTTACCATGATCTCTAATCTCTTTAAACAATAGCATCATGATAATAAAACTTGCTTTCGAAGCAAAAGACTACGGACACAAAATCTTGTCTATTTTTGATTACTATTTTTCTTTCCCACACTATTTTTCTTTGTACTTTTTTTTTTAAAAGATTAAATCTAGTGGTGCACTATTTTATCATTTTTCTAGCCTCTCAAGGAAAAAGAGTTTTTACAAGGCAAATCTTCCTGCCAGGGTTTTGAACTATCAGCCTTCTGTTTACAAGGCAAAAGTTAGAAGAGTTGTATCTTTACAACATTTTGGTTAAGACAATTTTAAATAGATACCAGAATAGCAACAGGGCATACTGTAACAAATGATTTTTTTTATATTAAAGGTGTACCTGCACACACACACACACTTTTCCACAAGTCTTGCCAACCAGAGAGAACAATTTGCTACTGCTTTTCTGGAAAATGGGAGTGCAGGAAAACAGGAATTGTCCAATGGAATATTGTTATATTGTGGATTGAATACCTGGCAACCTGTTACCAAAGTCTCAGTCCAGACAAGATTTCTTAAATTGCTCTCTGAATCATAAAGGAAATGCTGAAGGCTTTCACCAACATGTATTATTTTACCAACCAACTTTCTTCTACATTTAAATACCTGTTTTAAAGCCACATTTTGTACCTTGTTTATTCCCCAGCACAACTTTTTTTTTTTTGGCCGGAAACCATTTTATCTTGGGCATTTGCTAGAAAAACAGTATCAGGGTGGGGGAGGGGGGAGGAAGTAAAAAAGGCAAGAGGAAGCTGGTAAAGAAACGAATAAATATATCAGCAGTTTTGTATATCATTTGAGTCTAAAATTAGTTCTTAAATTGCTGACAGTCCTTAATGTAATATTAAAAAAGGATATGTTCTAAAATAAAGTGGAGAAATATGACAGAATGTGGCTATTTTACAGTAAATCATGAACAGTAATTCCGTTTAAAAGGTTTGCATAAAAGAGAAATGTTCAATTTGTGTGCTATGGCTAAACATCCCTCAGCAGAATTTCAGAAATAGTTCAGTGAAAACTGAAAGTGTTCCCATAAAAGTAAACTGCAAACAAATATAAAAATAAGTTTAATGAACTTGGAAAATAATTTTCATATTGTGGATGCCATCCTTCTGTTAAGGATTTATTTGTGAACATGGAATCCCAATTTGTGTTTGTAACAGGCAGCATCAGCCAGAATTTTTATGTAAGGCAATCTAGTTCTCTTTGTGCCTAATCTCCACAATTTTGGAGAGATTGGGAACATCCATAATGTATATAGCGCTAATATTGATTATGATTTATTGCATTTCTCTTTTGCCTTCCCTCTATGGGTGCCAGATAATATACCACATTTGGCTATTTTATTCCCATATTAAAAACAAAATGCCACATAAATTGGGATGAAGAAAATGCCTGGCTCAAAGTGACCTTGTGAATTGAATAGTTGTCCTAGGTTTGGGTCCAACACCCAGCCACTATGCTCCTGCATTAAGAATAAATAAATAAAGTAGAATTCAGGTACCTGTGGCAGTGTTGTGATTCATTTAAAGGTTTCATAGAATGAATTAGTGGCAAACTTACCAAATGTTGCCATAGGAGCCTTCTCTATTTATAAAATGGATGTCATTGTGGATGTAGCCAGTCTCAAAAATTCATTACCCAATAGATGAACTAATTTTGCCATCCTGAATGTTCTTTACTACTCGACTTTTGTTATTGTTTATAAATAATAAATATAAGTTCAAAACAAAAAATATTAAACATCTGTATTTGGCCGTTCTAAAATAGAATGCACAACTAACATGATATCTATAGACATTTTGTAATGACTGTTCAACCCAAATGCCTTTTGTCCTTCATTAATATTATTGAATTTCTCATCTCTTTCAAATATGGTGAGATTATGGTCCTTAGATTTGGCAGTTGAGACATACTATTCCTTCCCATCATCATTCAATTTCATTCAATATTTGCATTAATTTATTTCAAGGGAACTTTTCATCCCTGAATATATTCTAATGCTTCATTTAGACTCTATGTGGCATATAATAATCATTTTTTTAAAAAAAAATTATGAGTGGGTGAAAAACTATTAAAATGAAATACATGCTCAGAGTTAGGATTTTGAATTTTTTTGAAATTAGTATGCTAATTTGAACTTCAGCTGCGGCTTCCTGCAGAAGAGCGATAAAAATTGAAGTGCCTTCTTTATTTCTATCAAGAAGAGTGATAGCATCACTACATGAGCTTAGAACATCACTGCTATGTGCCTGGCTACACTGTTCAGAGAATGCAATTCTGTTTTAATTAAATTATTGACCATGGGATTTTGATACGTGTTTCCCTGAAAATAAGACAGGGTCTTATTTTCTTTTGACCCCCAAAATAAGCGCTTGGCCTTATTTTCAGGGTAGTCTTATTATGTTTGAGGTGCAGGAGGCGGTGAGCGTGGTCACCGCATGGCTGCTGCTGTATTGCAATATTTTCTGGGAAAAGCTTATTTTAGTGCATGCACTCAAAAGCCTGATTGGACTTATTATCCAGGGAGATCTTATTTTTAGGGAAACAGGGTACATCTAAAGATCAGACAACAAATGCTTGTACTTCTAAAGATTTCTCATTATTCCATTCCAGTTATATGTGAAATTGCTTGGTTAATTATTTGATTAATTAATTAAATTTATATTGCTGCCTATTCGCCATGGTGACTCAAGGCAGTTTACATAATTTAAAACCACATTAAAAAACAATAAAACTAATAAAAGAATAAGATAAATTAATATAATAAATCAATACCTGTACATATGAGTCAGGCCTTGCTCTTACTGTATGTTTCTTCGCCAGATATTGCAGCCGAAACCCCTGATTTATGGCACTTTTGCCAGGATAAAAACCTTCCTGTACATGCACAGGAATTTTTGAAAACTTAATCAAGCTATAAACTTCCATTATAAGCATGTCACATACACTCCATGTTGAATAATTTATTAGAGGTGTGCAGTATTTGGATTTAAAGTAGGAAAGCTGCTTCAGATCTAACACAGCTCTTCTGAACTTTAAAAAAGGTCTTCTTTTTCTTGGTCTTTCAGTTAGTCTATAGTCCCAAGAAAACCGTGTTTGAGTTCAAAATGCATAAAAGATGACAGGGAGATTGTACTGTGAAAAGCAAAAGGCACAACTTGTATAAGAGAATTACAGAGAGTGTGCTGAATTTGAACCATCTTTCTTATTTTGAATCTAAATATCTACACAATTAATGGTCTAATTGTCAGATAAAATGTCAGAAAGCTTTTCTTCTTTTATTAAATATTCAAATAATTATTTCTTTAATAATCTTTTTTTTAATCTATAGGTGTAAATAATGAGAACTCGGTATGCAAATAGGGAGATACAAGTCTCCAGAAAGTACAGATATCATTTAAGAAAAAGTAAGACTGATCTATCTTGGACTGAACCAAGATAAATTAAAATAAAGTTAAGGGTGTTAAAGAAACAAAACATTTAAATAAACTGGAAAAATCCAGTTACATTTATGAAAAAAGTGCTTCTGTTTCTATTTTGTGTCATAGCCCTATTCCATATAGCTCTTATAGCCCTATAGCTATCCATCATCTATTAAACAAAACTGAAGATATCCGAAAGTTGTCTTTTCCTGTCCTACACCAAACAAAATATACAAATTATAATCAAGAATAATTATGCCTAATTCTTAAACCACCTAATGCATCGCTTTTCTTCCCAATCATTTCGCCATTAGGCACTCAAGAGCAAGAAAAGAGTGAATCTGCGCCTAGGAAAATGGAAGAAAAGCTATTTTGAAGAGGAGGAGGAGGAGCAGGAGGAACAAACAAGGTAAAAATGAGAAGTAAAGGACAGCAAACAGCACATTTTGATGTGGAAAGGTAATTTGATATATTAATCACAGAGTCGTGTGTTTAGCTAAGCATGAACACCTTCCCAACCAACCACTATGTCATGGTTTTTTCTCTAGAAAGAATTTTAAGATAACTGTTCTAAGAGTTGTCTATTGTTTATGAGCCCAGTTTAATTCTGTGATTTAAAAGTAACTTTGAGAAACCATCTAAAGCAGGGGTCTCCAACCTTTGCAACTTTAAGTCTGAAGGACTTCAGCTCCCAGAGTTCTCCAGCCAGCAAAGCTGGCTGGAGAACTCTGGGAGCTGAAGTCCTTCAGACTTAAAGTTGCAAAGGTTGGAGACCTCTGATCTAAAGGACTCAACCACACCAAGCTGATTTCAAAATATTTTGTAATTATTCATGTGTATCTTCCTTTGGTTTCAGAGTAGTTTCAATCTTGTATCTCCTTGATCTTCAGGAGAGATTTGGTAGGAATATCTGAAAGGACAGCTTCTAGGCTTTGAATGCCCAGTTCCCCAAAATTCAGGCTACTTTCCACTTTCTTTGCTGTTCTTTTTCTACTAGCAGGAGAAAAAATTTCGATTAAGGAAATCACATAAGTTGGATTGGTTTCAAGTCAGCCATCAAAACTATTAAAATGTATTTAATAACATTTTATTCTGGTCTTACTTCCTTTCATTTTTTTAAAATTATTAGTCAACTTGTTTGCATTTCATTGGTAGAATAAGTATAAATAAATAAATGACATCCCTTTCATTTGGCAAAATGCTAAACTTCTGTTAACAAGAATAAAAGAAACTGACAGTGCCATAGTGATGTATCGAGAGTAAACATTACACCAATCAAGGAAAAAACCCTAATTGTACTTTCCCATCACTCCTAATTCTTCTGCTGAGTTTCACCATAGTTTATATTGCACAAGAAGGCAGTGATTTCTTGACAGATGACATTGCAAGTAGCAAGGTCATATCATATTTTTGTTTTGTTTTTGTATGAATAAAATTTCAGTGTTTCATACTATTTTATATTTATACACTGCCTAGGGCATATTCATGTGACATATCAATGAAGTGTAAATTATTCTCATCCCTATAGATGGGCACCATGCTTTGATTGATTAAGTATTGCAGTACAGTTTTAAAAAGCTTTACATATCAAAGTTATAGATAATATGGCCTAGCAATCTGCCTACTCAGTTCATTGATCTTTAAAGGCTTTGATGCTGGGTGGAGTTATAGTCAAATCAGAAAGTACTTACAGATATTAAGATTAATTGGGAAAGTTCAGTCATGCCCATAGGATGATTGCATTTGAAAGCATTATGAATTCTAAAATATTATCTGCTGTTACCAATAGAACTTGTAAGATATTAGCATTGAATCCAGAAAGCTAAACATTCCCACCATCTTACTCAACTGGATGTGTGGAACATTCCTCTTCAAAATTTCCATCCAGTATTATAAAATCTGAAATTAAAATTTGGGAAAGGTATATTTTGACTTTATATCTTCTATTAGCAGTGAGACATTTTTGTTTACACTTTTCATTTACAACAATATTTTTTTAAATCCATGAGCAAAGAAATTCGATAATTCCTTCAGAGCTTTTAAAATAATAACTTTTGTTTTAGTAAAAATAATAGAGCTTCAACAAAGAACTAGTGGCCCATCTCTACTTGTATCCTGAAAATATAGTAGAGATTTGATTGTATTCTAGAGCAGTGCTTCAGGAAAACAGATACACCAATCTTGTGCCACAGGTGGCTTTGCCTACCTTAAAACAAACCCATCATAGAGCTTGTCTGCTTGTCCAAGGACATATTGACATTTACTTTTTCTAATAATGTTTAGTAGTATAACTATTTTTAACATGTCAGTTATTGCAAAATGCTATTTTTAATATTTTCATGCATCCCCTTAAACACTATTACATTTATTGTGGTATTATCCACCACAAGACCTTTGGTCTTAATGGACCAGAGAAATGTTTGCTTTTCTAAATCAAGAGCATTCCAATTGTGTTCCAATATCTAAGGGGCTGCCACAAAGAAAAGGGGTCAACATATTATCCAAAGCACCTAAAAGCAGCACAAGAAGCAATGTATGAAAACTAATCAAGCAGAGAAGCAACCTAGAACTAAAGAGAAATTTCTTGACAGTTAGAGCAATTAATAAGTAGACGAGATTGCCTTTAGAAGTTGTGAATTCTCCAAAACTGAATTTTTTAAAGAACATATTGGATAACCATTTGTCTGAAATGGTATAGAGCTTCCTTCCTGAGCAGGGGATTGGATTAGAAGACCTCCAAGGTCCTATCCAACTCTATTATTCTTTTATTCAGTTAAGAATAATTTGGTCTGGGCTTCCGGTTCCGGCTCCGGCGGCGACGGGCAAACTTAGGGTTCGCTCGCCGCTTTGTTCCTTTTCCTGCCCCCCCACGGGGGCGAGAAGCCCCTTGTTTGGGGCTTCTCCCATAAAGCCGGCTCGACGGGGAAGCCCCCCCACACGGCAGTGGGGAGAGTGACCCCGCTCCTCGGCTTAGGCGGAAGAGGACATGCTGCGGGGGGTCTTCCCTTCGCCAAAGGTTGGCGGCACCATTTAATTCCATGAAGAGAGACGATCGGAAGAGTCGGGAGGCTTTTCGGGACCTCAGCTGCGAGCGGAGAGTGAGTGTTTAAAACTTTTTTTCTTGTACTGTCAGCCGGGCTGAAAGGGACTGGAGGGGGGTGTTTGTTTTCAAAAAAAACCCCTTGGACTAAAAGCGGCACTCGGAAATGCCTCGTTGAGAGGAATCGGAAACTTTTAATCCGGATGGTCTTTAACAAGGGAAAGTACTTTGCGGCTTGTTGCAATTATGTTTCTAGGTCTGGCTGAAACAGTTTCTTTTTTGCTTTTTAACCGCTTTCTCCCTCGGGCTCTGAGTTTGGGCGGAAAATGGCTTCTCTTTGTCCCCGACTGACTATGACCTATGGAAAATTACCAGTGTCTCTTTGTGATTTGGACTTCCTCTAATTATTGATGAAGAATTTTCTTTTTTTGGATTTGTGTTTTCCTTTCTGGATTGCCTTCGTTATTATACCTATGGAGTTGGAAAAGTGTTTCTCTACTGGTTTCTGAATTTTGCAGCTATACAACTTTAAGAACTTTGGACTCCTGATCTGCCTCACCAGCCCCACCCTAAAAACGCCATTTTACTGGCACGGATTTTAACAGCTAAACATGGCACAAGAAGAAACGCTGGCACGCCTTGAACAAAGAATGACTGCCCTTGAATCTGTTATACAAAATTTGGTATTAGAAATTAAGGCCCAGAGGGCAGAAAATGTCAACTTTAAAAAGGAATTATTGGACACTCGAAAACAAGTGCTTGAGAATACACAGAAGAATGAAGAATTGAAAGGGGGGCTGGAGGGGGCTAAGGGAGAGATTAAAAATGTTTCTAATGAGGTTGTGGAAATAAATGGGCATGTGACTAGGATAGATATGGAAAGGATGACATACTTTTTGAGATTTCAGAATGTTTCTGAGATGGATGGTGAATGTCTCCCTGATCTTATGAGTACAATTATTGCAGACTATTTACATAAACCTAAAGATGAGATCAGAGGGGACATTGACTTAGTCTACAGAATAAATTCTGCATATGCCAGGATGAATGAAGTACCCAGAGAGATACATGTAAAATTTGTTAGAAGGTCAACCAGAGAGGAAATCTTGAAGGCGCAAAGAGGGAGTCCTATGATTTACCAACAAAAGGAGGTTACCATCTTGAAGCAGATTCCAAGGAAGATTAGAGAAGCTAGAAGGAAATTTTCCTTCTTGTCTAAAACATTGTTTGAGCATGGGATCTGGTTCAAGTGGGTGATACCCGAAGGGATGCTGGTGTTCTGGGAAGGAGGTAGAGTGAAGATTAAAACAGTTGCTGAGGCGGAAGCCTTTTTTAAAAAACATTCCTCTGTCCTGGGAGAAGATCCAGGGGGGGCAGGGGGAGCCATGGCCCCGTCCGCTGGGGGCCCGGGGGAGAAGGGGGAAGATACAATTGCCAAGAGACTTAGATCTAAAAAATAACTTTGCCCTTGTTTTTTTTTGAGTAATATTGTATGATAATTGTAATCTGGATTTTTGTAATTGACTGACAGTATATATCTGAAAAATTTAGGAATATGTACTTGCTCCCAGCTTGTAGTGTTATGTGAAATGTTTCTTTTTTTTCTTTTTAATAATGTAATTTGAGGTACCGGAGGAGCCGACGACTTTGACGTGACTACTCTCAAAATTTCTATGTAACCCTTACCCTACCCCACAAAAAATGTAAACTCAATAAAACTTTTTCAATATAAAAAAAAAGAATAATTTGGTCTGTTGTTATTAAGCTTACATAGGAATTATGACACAGAATTGTGTGCTGCCAATTCATCCCCCATAACCACAAGATCCTTGTTCCTGTTCTTTTGATCATTTTTAATCTGACGTCATTTCCTAATATGTGTCAAATATTTGTGAATAATGCTGCAATTTGTTCAATTTTTTCATGACAGTTACTAAAAATGATCTGCAAAAAAAAGGAATTATGGCTGTAATGTAAGATGCTGAAAAAGCCTCTTTTATGACAATGTTGAAGGGGCAGAAAATGACCTAATTTTTTTGTGGATGAGCATAAGGAATCTGGAGGAAATATGAATTTCATTACCATTTTAGTGTGTATCCACAATTTCATAATTCAGAGAAAATCTAGCTGTGCTGTAGCTCATCGTTTTTCAAACATTTCATGAAGTACAAGAGGCAAGTTGAGAATACTGGCATACTTACATTTGAATATCTATTTTTTCCTCACACTGTTAAAAATTATTGACACTGAAAATCATGGGAAGCCCTCTTGTAAATATCTAGAAATTCTGAATTTCTACAGCATGATAGAAATTATTTTAAAATATATGTGTTTGGAAACTGTTGTGCTATTAAATCAATACAATCAGAATTAAATTTCACTGTTTTGCTTCCCAAGTTGTTTTTGTGGGGAATCATAGAGTGGCATTATGCTGAAGAGGAAACAAAGAAAAATCCTATTGTCAAAGAAGTCTGCTATATAATATTTGATATGGCCTAGTGACAGAAAGCATATTAGGCTACTGGCTCAAGGGCTAAGCCTCCAAGCAAACATATATCTTTTCAATAAACATCTTGCAAGCTTGATGTCTACTTCAAAAGAGAAAATATTATGCAATTTGAATATTATTTTATGATGATAATGTCTTGCACAATATATTTCCCTATTTCCATTCTACTATATTCTAATACCTTTATTTTTCAATTCTTATTAAAAGCTGTTCATTTCCCATTATTGTTATCTTAACCATTGAAATTCCTTAGTTACTGAATTCTTTACATATAGCTCTAAAAAAACCTCGGTGCTATATCTATGTAATTTTGTGGATATTGTTTGTAATTTTGGAAATTCTGGATCTGTTTAAAAATTTAATCTCATTCAATGACTCATTTGAAATGATATTTAAATATACAAAGAATCTTTTGTGCCTTTGGTGAACTGACAATATAGTTTATTTTTTTTACTAATTATTAACAACTATCTGGGACTTCAGAAGAATTAACTTGACTTCCATTTTAAAGTATGTGCACGTACTAGGTCAAAGGCAATAAGAAATACCTCACTGAAGAAGTCAAATCACTAAAAAGAAGAAAAATGTAAGAGAAGGAGTGGCAGAATCTGGGGACAAAGTGGAATCAGCCTAGAGTCTTTGCATATCCACCAAGAGACTAAGCCTAACCCCTCTTGAACTCCATCAATTCTTATCTAATGCCAAGACAGTGCTAACTGTTAGTTGAGTAAATTTCTGTGCATAGGAGTGATTAGTAATAAATCAGTTTAACTGGAACTTTCATGCCTGACAAAAAAGAACAAAAGGCAACTTGGGAGACAATGGGAAGCAACTACCTATGAAACTGCTTAGCTGAAACAACGTATATTTGGTTTGGATTCTATAACAGACAAATTTCCTGCTGCTTTGTATTAAATCAAAACTTTACTGATTCCACATTGCCTCTAATAAATGAAGACAAGGATTTGCGTTTCATGAGATTTTCATAAACATCACTTCAATTTTAGATGGATAGCTGATATAATTGTCAACACTATTTAATGTTTCCCATCTTGCTGTATTCTAGATGCCCCTCAAACTGGCCTTAAATTATCTTTGATCCACCTAGTGGCTCTGACAAGAATGGTTCTTGGAAGTTTAATACCAAGTTCATAGTTGGTTTGTGAAGCTGTTGTAAATGTGAGACCACTTATATTACTATGGTAGTACAATGTGAGATACAAACATCTATGTTCTCACATCTGGTGATATGGGCATTCCTTTTTTGTTAAGTACCAGGAGAAATAACAAAAAGAAAGGAGAAGGATAACTTATACTAGCTGAATTAAACTAAATATAAATTTTATTGTGAGGGAGACTGCAGGCAATTTGCAATATATGCCAAGTTATTTCTTTATGAACTAAGCTACTACTATATAATATATCTTGATTATCAGTGTACTAAGAGTCACTTTCTCTCAGTCCTGGAAAAGAGGAAATGGCAAATTACCTCTGACAAACTTTGCCAAGAAAATTGCAGGGACCTGTTCATACATACCTATGTAAAGCTAAAGGTTTTTTCCTGTCCAGTCCTGTCCAACTCTAGGAATGGTGCTTATCTTTGTTTCCTAGTCGAAGAAGCCAGTGTTATCCAAAGGCGCTTCTGTGGTCATGTGGCCACCATGGTGAACAGAATGCTGTTACTTTTCCATTGAAGTAGTACCTATTGATCTACTTACATTTATGTGCTTTTGAAAGCTAGGTTGGGAGAAGACACACACACACACACGGGTGAAATTCAGCAGGTTCTGACAGGTTCTAGAGAATCAGTAGCAGAATATTTTAGTAGTTTGGAGAACCGGCAAATACCACCTCTGGCTGGCCCCAGAGTGGGGTGTGAATGGAGATTTTGCAGTATCCTTTCCCCTGGCGTGGGGAAGGAATGGGTATTTTGCAGTATTCTTCCCCTGGAATGGGGTGGAATAGAGATTTTACAGTATCCTTCCCCTGCTATGCCTACCAAGCCACGCCCACAGAACCGGTAGTAAAAAAAAATGAATTTCACCATTGCACACACACACACACACACTTTCTTAGTTGTAAAGAATTCCAAAATATAGTAAAAAAAAAGTGGTTGTTATTAGTCTGAGATATTTGGATTTGTCAGTTAGATAATTAATAAGAAAAAAATCAATAAGCCTTTCCCCTCCCTCATCTTATTATTAAACAATACTGATATATGAATTTCCTTAAGATTAATATAAACTGATAGCTTGTTTAGAAATAATATCACAGCCAGGAAGTGCAACACTACATCAGCAGAAAATACCCACTGTTTGACTAGAATTATTGAACACATGAAATTTTATCTGCACTCTTGTTAAAAGTCTGAAACAAATGTTAAGTATTTGTGACTTCCATTAAACTTTCAATTATTTTAATTTAATTTATACACAACTTTACTTTGTTCAGCAGAGTGATGGCATTGGGGAAGTAGCATGGTTATTGATACGATAAGGTAACCTTTTTATATTTATTCTGTTAAATGACACTCTGAACCTCTAAACATGTAACTCTTATACAATAGATTCATTGCTTATATGAGTTATATTCATTTACTCAGCAGCATTAGGCACTGAGAGTCATGCTTAGAAATTGAACTAAGGAAATATTTTATAGCAATCACATGGTATATTAATTAGAGTATGCTTCAAAGACCAAATAGCCATTTATAATAAAGTAATCTATGATTTCAAAAGTCGAGTTTTCCTTAAGAGTGGGCAAAAATCCATAACAAGAACTCCACCTGAAAAAGAAATGATATTATATACAGAAATGCAGTGTGTAACATTGCATTAAATCATACTGAAAAGATATTTGCCTATATCCTTTGTCTGGAAAAAATTTCATGCCTTTTTATTGTTTTTGGGTTTTTTTTTTAAAAAAAAAAACAGACTTAGTGACACAGACAAGATGCAATTATTTTAGGCCTGGATCCGGGATAGTAATAAACATTTTCTCCTGCAAAAAATTAAATAGCTTTATATTAGTTTTTCCCAACTTGATCACCCCAGATGAATGAAATTGAATACCCACCAAGTCATAAGCCAAATGACTATTGTTGAGAATGTTGGGAGTTAAAGTCAGCACGTCTAATAAATGCTAAAGTTAAAGCTGTTTTATGTGAATAACTGTTCTGTAACTCAACTCAGACTGGAAAAAAATCCCTTCTGAAAAGTTATTATCCCAATTTGACTTTACTTTAGTAAATATTGATTGATAATAACATGATGTGATGACAGTGATATATATTTAAAGCTTAATTTTAAAGACAGAAACTCTTTGAAACTGTTAAATGGCAGCCATATAAGTAGTAGTATTATATAATGGCATGTATTGTTAAACCTTTGATTTAAAATCTTGGAACAAACACCTCTCAGAATAAACACTAATTTACTTCTGTCAACCACTGAGCGAAAGTTTCCTTGAAGAGAAACATGAGTGGCAGAACCAGCTATGTAACAAAATATAGTATAAAAATCCTTTACTATATTTTATATTAGTGATTCAAATATCTAGAATCCTTAAGAAGCCTTCTTAATTTTAGAATCCTGAAGGAGGAAAAATGGAATGAATGGTAGAAAATCATGTTTGGGATAATTATTATAATCTAGCCAACTCACCTTTAGAAAGATGAATACTACTCTAGAAAGATGCTACCTGTTGTTAAACCATAAGAAAAAATACATATATAGATTTCACATTCTTATCCACATGGTCTCAATTGCTATACTTTTGGATACACATCAAACAAGTAAAGACATGGACTCCATCCATCCATCCATCCATCCATCCATCCATCCATCCATCCATCCATCCATCCATCTATCCATTTTAGGAGGCTGCCTTACGAACAAATGTTTATAATCTTATTTATTCTAGGCAAATTTAACCCTTACCAGATGTTTTTACTGGCTACTGTTAAATTTAGAAATTCCTTTTTGAAAATGTTACTACATATAGTAACCACTTTGTTTATTACGACTGCCTTCTCAAATTGAGGATTGCAAACTATTTTAAAACAGACATATAAAGTTTATTAACATCTGATAAAAAATATAATGGTGGAAAACAACTATTGGAAAAACATATACCTGACGATCTAGTCCAACAAGAAAGTTTCTAATAAGATCACCTAAGCATCTCTTGCATCTGCTAAGTTTGCATTTTCATTTGTTACTATTAGCATGTCAAACATATATTAAACTATTTAAAGACAAAGTTCTGGGATTAATACTATATAATGCTCAGCTATGTATTTTGATGTAGTTTGGGGCAGAAGACCATGAATTCTAGTTGCATCTTAGACACAATGCCAACTGGTCACTTTCTCTAGGTCCTATGAAAAAGGCAATTTTCACTTCCAAAAAACCTTGTTAAGAAAAAAAAATGTAGGAACTTGTTCAGGCAGTCTCCAGGAGTCAAATACTGACCTTAAAGGTACCACTACCATCACCACAAAAAGTAATTCAATACAATAGCAGAGTTGGAAGGGACCTTGGAGGTCTTCTAGTCCAACCCCCTGCCTAGGCAGGAGCCCTATGCCATTTCAGACAAATGGCTATCCAACATCTTCTTAAAGTCTTGCAGTGTTGGAGCATTCACAACTTCTAAGTTGCTTCTCTCCTTCATTAGTTTCCACCCATTGCTTCTTGTTCTACCCTCAGGTGCCTTAGTGAATAGTTTGACTCCCTCTTCTTTGTGGCAACCCCTGAGATATTGGAACACTGCTATCATGTCTCCCCTAGTCCTTCTTTTCATTAAACTAGACATACCAAGTTCCTGTAACCATTCTTCATATGTTTTAGTCTCCAGTCCCCTAATCATCTTGGTTGCTCTTCTCTGCACTCTTTCTAGAGTCTCCACATCTTTTCTACATCTTCGCGACCAAAACTGAATGCAGTATTCCAAGTGTGGCGTTACCAAGGCATTATAAAGTGGTATTAACACTTCTTGTGATCTTGATTCTATCCCTCTGTTAAGAAGTATTTATATTCTGTCTTAGAATAATTGGACAAAATTCTTGAACATCCTACTACAAGTATTATTCAATTTCCAATGTTCTAACATCCAGTGGTGGGTTGCAAATATTGTTACTACTGGTTCGGGCTTTCTCCTGTGTGCACTCTTGCACACATGCAATGCTTCTGCACAAGCGCAGAAGCAGTTGGTCTAGTGGGTGGGACCTCCCGCCACCGCTACTACTGGTTTGACCAAAACCTGCTGAACCGGGAGCAACCCACCACTGGTAACATCACTAGAATTAGACTGCATTTCCCATGGGCTGTGATTAAGGTTTGGTCATCTTGGATTTTGGCTGAATGAAGTCTTTTGGAGAACTTCCTTAACCCATCTCACCTTACTAGATAGTTGTCTTCTACCCTAAGATGGCAAATGATAATTTGGCATATTGCAGGATACCTGCTTTATAAACTAAATTATATAACTGTATATATAAATTTATAACTAAAGCCCATGGTCATGAAATCCTGGAATTAAAGGTCACCAAGTATTTGAATAATGAACATGCTATTATGCATATATAAATATTTTTAATTATTTTTGATAAGAAAATCTGTGGTGACAGTGGTACTTTTATGACAGATCATATCTACCTGTTCTGTAAAACAAATAAAAATTATTCTTTTGAAGCTGAGTTTGCAGAAATTTTATTGTATGCAGTTGCTTTAGAGGCAAAGTTGCAATTGCTAGCCAATGATTACAACACCCATGGTTGGACTGCTAGTGGAAGCATATCATACATCAAGCATATCAGGCAAGTGCAGTGGAAATTTCTGTCACAGAGATGACCATGAGCCTGGAGCAACCAGGTAAACAAGTTACACAGGGATGGTACAAAGGTCACATTTTGCATTATAAAGATACTTTGTACTATTATAAGTTGTCTGGCAAGAAGGCAACACTTAGTTAGCCCAATCATAAAAAGCCATTCTAGATGTCTTCATAGCTAACATCTAAATGCTTGACAAATAAAACATACCCACTGAAATTCCTAATGTGTTCTTCCTAAGGAAAACAGAATAAATATTTAGTATTTTACTCAACCTGACAATAAACTTAATTTTATGAGCCGTGGTAGTGCACTGGTTAGAATGCAGTACTGCAGGCTACTTCTGCTAACTGCTGGCTGCCAGCAGTTTGGCGGTTCAAGTCTCATTGGTTCAAGGTTGACTCAGCCTTCCATCCTTCCAAGGTGGGTAAAATGTGGAACCAGATAGTAGGGGGCAATGTGCTGATTCTGAAACCAGTTAGAGAGGGCTGTAAAGCACTGTGAAGTGGTATATAAGTCTAAGTGCTATAGCTATTTTATTTTATTTAGTTTAATTTGTTTATCCCTAAAGGATAAACAATATCCTAGCTATAGAAATTACTTCCTTTTTTTTTATAGCACCAAATTCGTAGGCAATGACCATCTCAAACACATTCAATACGTTTCTATGACTGCAGAGGAACTTAAACTCAAATCTCTCTTGATACTTGATCAAATCACCATACCATACTAAAATGGATAATAATAACCATATTATATAATTCTATTTCTCTGTCTTTTGTTACATTAAGCAAAGAGAATTTTGGAAAATGACATCCAGACTCTGCCATGTTCCTGGACTACAGGTTTTAGCTGTGTACTCTCAACTGGTCTGAGCAATCCTTTGGTGGCTAAGAACTGCACTTAATATTGGGAGATATTGGAAGGTCTCAGTATAGGCTTTAGAATAAAAAGTGCAAGACTTTGGGGAGGAGTTTGAGGTATATTTTTTAAAATCGTGAGTTAGTATCTATATTAGTGCTTGCAGTAAACCGTTTAAGTGTTTACAGCTTCATATGGTAGAAGGGAAAACAAATGACCATACTATAGCAATTATGGTAAAAATGGTATAGGGATACAGATCCCTGTTCCCAATCTGATGCCCTGAGATCTAGGGAAAAAACCACTAGGCAATATCAGATTATATAAGGATGAATTAGACACATGCAGAAGATAGACTCCTAAGAGAATCTAGAAAAGATTAGAAACTAGAAACATATCTAGCAAAAGAACAGCTAGCTCTATACTTACTGAGAAGCACTTATTTTAGAATTATTCGTACTCCAAGTTAACAAAACCTGCAGCACTGATTTTAGACAAGAATGGATGAATATTTCCCAAAACAAATTTGTTTTGCAAGCATGATTGTTCCTTTAGGGGATATTTTCTCTCAGTTCTTATGGTTGGGTAAATAGCCATTAAACTTTACAAAGGTCATGTAAAGGGACTATTCACAAATTCATATTGCCTTCATTAATATTACTGAGATAAAGTGTCTATGGAGATTCTCAGTCATATAGGTCATAGTTGTCTCAAAGGCGCTTTTTCAAAAGACAACTGGACTGTTTTTTCCTTGAGGAAGAAGAAAACTTTTCACTTCTTATCTAAGAAGCTTCATCTGTTGGGATGGAAGGGAGGGAAAATGAAAGGATAGGTATTGAGCGATAAGCACAGCTACTACAAGTTGCTTGAAGTTGTTTACTTGCCGAGAACAGCCATATTGCCACCGTCATGGTGAACAACTTGTTATGCACATATTTGAGAGGAGTTCACTCTTCTTGCATTCCCGAAGCTAGAAGAGGAACCAGGAAGGGGCTTCCATGTCACATCTCTTCTTATTTATGTGTGTCTACTTTCTGGTTGTCTGATGGGGGCTCGGTCACAGGTCAGGCACAAAGCATCTGAGCCTAGGTTAGCCTAAGCACCATTTGTAGCAGAAGTTATCCTCAATGATGAAGGGGCGTGCATAAGATGGTTCTTTTAGTTTTAGAGCACTGTTAATGCAGGTGTATAGACCTACATGTAAAACAACAATAACAACAACAATAATACTTCTGTAGCTTCTTGCCTATTTTTTATCTTATTCGTTCTACTACACTGTGAGCTATACAGAGCTTGCAGGTCTGCATATATTCTCCCCTCATTAGAGAGATTACCAGGGAGGGCAGACAATTTTTGTCTAGACTTCCTCCTCCAGGACACGAACCCAGCTACCACGCATGCAGTGGCAAAGTTCTGTGCTGCTGCAATGTCCATAAGAAAAAAATTGGTTATAGAAGTATAGTTGTGATCTTGTACCAATCATTTGGACATATCGCTAACAATTTCTGGACCATTGTATTTACGTACATACTTAACGCTTTTGCACCTAGGTAAACCAGCAAGTGACCTGAACAAAGTGAGAACATGTATGCTACTTTCCACTTGTAATGCTAACATTTTTAAAATTATATCTTAAAGTTAGTACTTTTTAACATATGGTTAAATGTAATATGTATTGCTGGTCTTTGACCGTAATCAAGATTTATACTTATACTTTTGATCTTATTACACAGGTGTTTCCTAAGGCCTGAAAAATATTTCAAGGTTTTTCCAGGCTCAAAAGGTTTATGGACTTTCTGATGACTCCAGGACTGAGGAGATTTGTGATTTTGCATGAGTTATGGGAAAATAAATTCAAAATCTTTAATAAAAAATAAGATTAAAAAGATTAAAGACTTCCTTAATAGGAATTTACGTTCATAATCACTAAATAATGCTTTATTTAAAATGCTTTTTTGGATTCTTTAATCTAAGCCCCTTTCATGTGAGATGATCTTAGTATTCACTCCCTTATAGAAACCAAGTGCGTGAACCATTTCAATTAAGTCTTAGGCAAAAGGGAGTGTAAGCAGATAAAGATATGAGTATGTAAGTCATGACCTTTTCTGCAAGAAATGTGTGGTCTTCCAGTCTTTTGCAAGCTTCATGCTGTCAGTTCACAACAACACAGATCTACTTCAGCGATAGCATCAGAAGTCAAAAGGGTATGCATTTTTGGTTTATTGATATACACCCAGAATAGTTATTATCTGTACTGATAGATGATCATGGGTGGATTTACCCTGATCTTTGGTGATCTCCAGCAGTTCAAGGCAGAATATGAAAGATTCTCCCTTCCAAGTTTTGCCCCAAATTTATGAACAATTTGGATTGAGTGGATGGCTCAAAGTCACCAGTGAGAAACATGATTGGTTCCTTAAATTAATTAAAACTAGAAAAAATTCTGAACTATTGAGCAGTCAGAAAATCATTTTTATACAGTATGTATCTAGAAAACACTGTCATGTTTATGAATTCTCTTTTTCAATAATGGAATGCTTCCAGCAATAAAGTTTCTCCCCAACAGTTCTATTTTCATCTGTGAAAATGAGAGAAAATTAGAGTGACCCGCTCCCTCCTTCAACAGAGGCCGCGGGAAGCTCTCTTGCAGGGCCGGGCAGATGAATTTGGATGTTATCTGCAGGATAAAATCGCTCAAATCCGTGACGAACTGACCTTTGACGAGATTAGCCCAGGTGGGCGGGTGGAGGCAGGTTTTGAGACTGTTTTCTGGGATGAGTTTGACTTTGTTTCTTCCGATGACATGGACAGGTTACTGGGGCGGCTGAATGCCACCACATGTTTATTGGACCCGTGTCCCTCCTGGCTTGTACTGGCCTCCCGGGAGGTTACACGAGGCTGGCTCCTGGGAATAGTGAACGCTTCCTTGAGTGAGGGGTTCTTGCCAGCCATCTTGAAAGAGGCAGTGGTGAGACCCCTCCTCAAGAGGCCTTCCCTGGACCCAGCAGAGCTGGCTAATTATCGTCTGGTCTCCAACCTTCATTTTCTAGCGAAGGTTGTGGAGAGTGCGGTGGCACGACAGTTCCCCCAGCACCTGGAGGAAACTGCCTATCTAGACCCATGCCAGTCCGGCTTCTGGCCTGGGCACAGCACGGAGACGGCATTGGTCGCGTTGGTGGATGATCTCTGGAGGGCTCGGGATAGAGGTCATTCCTCTATCCTGGTCCTATTAGATCTCTCGGTGGCTTTTGATACCACCGACCATGGTATCCTATTGCACCGGCTGGTGGGGCTGGGGGTGAGAGGCACCGTTTTATGGTGGTTCTCCTCCTTCCTCTCCGACCGGTCGCAATTTGTGTTGGCAGGAGGGCAGAGGTCGACGTCAAGGCCCCTCACATGTGGGGTGCCTCAGGGGTCGGTCCTCTTGCCCCTCCTGTTTAACATCTACATGAAGCCGCTGGGTGAGATCATCCATGGTTTTGGGGTAGAGTTCCATCAGTACGCTGATGATACTCAGCTGTACATCTCTATCCCTAACCACCCCAATGATGCCGTCGAAGTGATGTCCCAGTGTCTGGAGGCCGTGCGAGTCTGGTTGGGGAGGAACAAACTCCGACTCAACCCGTCCAAGACCGATTGGCTGTGGTTTCCGGCATCACGATATAGTCAGCTGGTTCCATCTTTGACTATCGGGGGTGAGTCATTGGCCCCCGCGGCTAGGGCTCTCAATCTGGGCGTCCTCCTGGATTCCCGGCTGTCATTGGATGACCATGTGACAGCCATGGCCAGGAGGGCCTTTTATCAGGTGCACCTGATACGCCAGCTGCGCCCCTATCTAGATCGTGACGCCTTACGCATGGTCACTCAAGCGCTCGTCACCTCCTGCCTGGACTACTGCAACGCTCTCTACATGGGGCTCCCCTTGAGGTCCACCCGGAGGCTCCAGCTAGTCCAGAATGTGGCCGCACGGGGGATCCTGGGAGTGTCTCGATACTCCCATGTAACACCTCTCCTGCGCAATCTGCATTGGCTGCCTGTGGCCTTCCGGGTGCGCTTCAAGGTGCTAGTAACCATCTTTAAAGTGCTCCATGGCACGGGACCTGGCTACTTGTGGGACCGCCTCCTTCCACATACCTCCCTTAGACCTGTCCGCTCCCACAGAGTGGATCTCCTCAGGGTGCCAACTGCCGGGCAATGCCGACGGGTGGCCCCCAGGGGTAGAGCCTTCTCTGTGGTGGGGCCTGCCCTCTGGAATGACCTACCCCCCAACCTTCATATCATCACAGACCTATGCCTCTTCCGCTGGGCGTTAAAGACACATCTATTTCATGAGACCGGCCTGGCTTAGTTTTTTAATGAGTATAGTTTTATTTGATTTTAACCCTTTCCTAAATTTTTAGCACAGACCTTATTTAATTCATTTTTAACTGTTTGTACTGTATTGTATTATATTTTTATATTTCTGTGCACCGCCCTGAGTCCCTTCGGGGAGATAGGGCGGTATATAAATTTGACAAATAAATAAATAAATAAATGGTTTGCTATTGTCATTATCAAAGTTGCAGGCTTCCATCTTTGCTTGTTGCTGGTCTTCATGCAGGAAAGGTTCTTCTCTCATCCCACCACCTGGTGGGAAAACCATCAATCAATTATACCACTGCTGTGATGCATGTTAGTTTTAACAGATGATTGATCTATGTTTTGTCATCTGCTCTATCTTTACTTGTCACCTCAGCCACAGCCACAGAAGATGGTGGATGAAAGCGCAAGGTATTTAAACTGGGAATTGGCTGAAAGCAGGGGTGGGTTACTGCCGGTTTTACTACCAGTTTGCAAACTACGTGCAACACGCACATGCACTGTTCAATGTAAATTGTTCTTCGTGCATGTGCAGAACAATTTACAGTGAGCTGTGCACATGCAGTCACTAAAAATCAAAATGGTGGTGGCCCAGCGGTGGTGAGGGAACTGGTTGAGAAGTGTGGCATGCCTGGGTCACTGCTGGTTCTGCGACCCAGCCTGAATTCCACTACCGGTTCGGCTGAACCAGGCTGAACTGGGAGCAACCCACCTCTGGCTGAAAGACCTGATGAGTATGGGGCTAGGCCCATATTCAAAATCAGATCTTTTTTATTTATGAAAGCGGAGTGTCCAGAGACTGGTTCCTGTCAGGAATCTGAAGTGCTACTGATAAAATTATGGAGGAAGCATATTGGGTTATTCTCAAAATTAAACTGTTGGTGTTTGTTGTTTACTTAAAATAATAAAAATACTGCTTTAACACTGGGACAGCTAAGATTATTGTGGTCATTGGACTGACAGTGACTGAATGGAACCTATTTAGTGAGGTATGGATTAGGAATGAAAGCAATGTTGTAGGAACAGCAAAAAGGTTATGAGGGCATATTGTGTAATGCTTACTTCAAACTGGGGAAATTCTTTAGTATTCCAATAATGCTGAATGATTCTCTATCTCTATTTAACTTAGTTAAATAGATAACTAACAAAATACCTTAGTTGCAGATAGTCTAGAACAAACAATATTTTCTCTCTCCCTTCCACCTCTCCCTCCCTTTCTCTTATTTCACAATGTTTTGCTAAAATTGGAGAAGAAATGGGAATCATTTATGATCTTATTATGCTAAGATTAAATTAGGAATATATCTATCCATATATTATATACACAGTATGCAATATAATATAAACATTCAACAAAAACAGTACTAATAAATAAAATTAATTTGGTAATTTAGTGATTAAGGCATCAAACTAGAAACTGGCAGACCATGACTTCTAGTCCTGCCTTAGATACAAAGCTAGCTTGGTGACTTTCTCAGTCCTAAGAAGAAGGCAACAGTTCTGAAATTTTGCCAATTAAACTGCAGAGGTATGTCCTGGAAGTCAACAATGATTGAAAGACATATATACAAGTGAATAATTTAAATATAATAAAATATCAGAAAAACTAAGGATTCCCCCCCCCCCTTTTTTTGTTCATTCTACCTGAAACATGAAATATTGGCCAAAAGATAATTTTTTGTGAATTAAACTGCTTTTACAACTGTCATTTTGAAGGTGAAGAAAACTGAACAATGCAGGTACAGACTGAATATATTAAAAACAGTTATGCTATAGATATATAGATGATAAATAGATAGACAGATAGATAGAAAGAAGGAAAGAAGAAAGAAAGAACGAAAGAAGAAAGAAAGAACGAAAGAAAGAAAATATTTAATTAAATGAAACCAATGAAACACCTTATTATTTGCTGGGGTGCCAAAATCGAATGGCATGATTGCTGAATCATAAACGTGCCTTTTTATTATTTCCTTTGCAATGGAATGGAAGACACAGACAAGGATCTCAAGTAAGAGGTCATGAATTAATACATGAAATGACAAATAAGTTTACATTTGTTTTTGAAAAAAATCATTTTTTACTATTTAAGACAATAATTTTAAGACTCAAATTGTCTTACATCATTTAAAGACCTAAAATGCTAAGCTTATATTTAATATGTTTATTGGAAAATTGATGTTTTAAAATGGCTGCTGTTTTTGTACTCTTTTCATCTTCTAGTATTGCTGTAACACAAATATGCTGGAATGCTGTTTTTCTAAATGTAGTATAGAATTTGGAGTCTGGATTATTTCAGCAAAAAACTAATAAGATAATAACTAAGAGCTGAGAATAACATAGATTTCACAAATTCAGACTAAATGTAGGGCATTAGAAGGTGCAGGATTTTCTCTGAAAATCATGAAAACACAGTTAGCAACTTGCCTAAAGATATGTTAAGAAATCTAGAAGCCTTTTTGATATTTACTTTGACTGAAGACCAGAGAATAATCCAAAAACAAGAGTACATAAGGCCTGCCTATATAGTAGCAAATTATGGTTCAAGAAAGCATTGTTGATCATGGAAAAAATGGGGTAAATAGGATGTTGAGGAAGTAATAATAGCTCTAACTTGCATGAATATAGTATTGCATGAATAACTTCTTTTTTAGCTTTCTGCTGTATTGTTTGTTGTACATTGATCTACAATCAGGTTTTCAATATGTAGTATAAATGATATAACTATTTAGCACAGATGCTAAGGCTACTTATGAAGTAATAAACCTGTTCAAATGAAATCAATTAAAAAAATAAAATTGGGCAAATCAATCGTAAATCATAAGAGATTCGCACACAGAGGAAAACTAGTTTATATGTGTTTGTTGGGTCTGCCTGTCTTCTGGAGACTAGCCTGCCCCTTTCTTCCTTCAATCTTCTACCTGGGTGTGGTTATTTCCACAAGGAATTGGTTGTTCTGTCACCACCCATTCTTGATTAGAAAGATGTGTCCTCCCACATGGAATCTGGATGGGAAGAACAGAAAATTCCCCTTCCTGAGGAATAATCTTTTAAATATAGCTCTGCCTTTGTCTTTTTTTTTTTAACTGATTTATTAATTTTATAGTCTTGAAGTTCAGTTGCTATTTTGCAAACCAACCAATTAAATAATCAAGATAAAAGATTTGAGGGAATAGTTTCACTACAACTTACATGAGGCTTAAATCTGCATACCACCGCTACTACTCAGCAACCTGTAAACAGTCGCAGAAAACAAACAAGGTAATTGGAGCAGATGTAAAACTAGTATAAATTGAGCAAGCAGAACTTAAAAGAAATAAATAATTCCTTGTGTGACTAATGAAATGTACCGTGCCAACTTTATCTTATTGTTTCAAGTTGCCTCAAAGCTTTTTAGATGAATTATTAGGTCCTGTCACATGAAATCTGTTTTCCAGAATCTTTGTTTCTCACAGGGAGTTCCAAGTAAAATTCACTGAGAACAAAGGTACACCTAACTTCTCCCCTTCTCATGTTCTTTCTCTTCTCTGATTCTTTTTTATTTACAATATAATTTAATTAATTTTATCAATTTTTCTTTAATTTGTAAATTATAAAACACAAATGAAAATGAAAATAAAGGGAAAAGGGAGAGAGAGAAATATAGGCTAAAGGGGAAAAAAGTAAGAAAAGCATTAACTTTTTAATCTTTTCAGCACAGGCAGGGGAATAAAAATAATAAAATAATAACTTCCCTGATTCTTATTAGAGCAGGGGTCTCCAACCTTTTCAACTTTAAGTCTTTGCTGGCTGGAGAATTCTGGGAGCTGAAGTCCTTCAGACTTAAAGTTGCAAAGGTTGGAGACCCCTGCTTTAGAGGACAGAATAGCAGCAGCTAGCCAGCAGCTACTCAGAATTAAAATACCCTTGTTAGCTTGCAACTCTCCTTAGTCCACTACACTACTGTAGTCCTCTTGAAAATTATTTATATATATATATACAGAAGTCCTCTCCAGAGCAAGCCTGCCATCTGTTCACACCCTGCTGATGAAAGCCCAGACACGCTGGGCAGACCATGTTGCAAGGAAGCCAGACTATCATATCTCCAAACATTTCCTCTATGGTGAGCTGTCTCAAGAAATGCGATCAGATGGGGGACAAAGAAAGTGATACGAAGACACTAGGGGTGGGTTCCAGCAGTTTCCCATGGCTGCACCACGTGCGCACTTGATGCGCACTGCACATGGATGCACACTGCAATACAAAATTGCTCTGCACATGCACAGAAGCAAAAACTAAGATGTAGGCTCCTACAGAATCACTGGGAGAACTAGTTTGGGGGCATGGCAGGCCTGGGTCACTGCCGGTTGAAGAGACCCAGGCTGCCAAACCAGTACTGGTTCAGCCCAACTGGTCCGAACTGGGAGAAACCCACCACTGGAAGACATGTTGCAAGCTTCCTTCAAGTCCCCTAGATATTGACACCACCTCCTGGGAAACCCTGGCAAAAGATCGATCGACATGGTGCACGCTGATCCACCAAGGCTGCCAGACATCTGAGGACAGAAGAACAAACATAGCATGAGAGAAGTGAGCACTACGCAAAGTCATAGCTGTAAATTATCCAACAATGATTCCCACAAATGTCTGCCCAACATGTGGCAGAACATTTCGTGGCTGTTTAGGCCTTACCAGCCACTTGCGGACACATTGTGGGCCGCCCACAACCTGTTAGATGTCAAGGTCTTCTTCGAACACAATGGACAAACCTCATCATCATTTATGTATATATACCTTACTCACAGCACAGCTTCAATGGTATCACAATCTGGTTGGATAAATTGAATCATCAGGTATAAGTCTGGGATGTTGTAACTGGGGATCCCCAAACTCAGTCTATTGCCATATTCAAACAACACAATTTCTTTGATGATCTTCCTGCCTTTTCTCCTGTTCTGTGCTCTAAACGGTCTTTGAATAAATGAAAGATTAAACTAAATATTCTAATGTCTGAAAAAGAAAGGACAATGAATGATAAAAAGTAAGAGAATGAATAAATGAATGTGGAGAAAAAGAGAACGGGCATTCCTGAAAGAGTTATGGAGTACGTCACTGAATGTTTCCAGGGCACTTGATTTTAGACTTGCTTCCAAAATATTTATATTTTTAGAAATAGCTAAATTATAAACATATAAACTATAAACATATCCAAAACAAAAAGTTCAGCCTGGTGATTTGATGGGCAAAGGATCAAATCTTGCTATGATAATTTGAGGTGGGAAAGGTTATCCCTTTAATTAGATTGGATTGCACTGTTGGAAAAGCTGAAAGCTGCCTGACTACTGATTGCAGCAATGTGATAAAACAGCTGTCTATCCATTGATACACATTTGCTTTTGCTTGCACAATGAGAAAAAGTGATATTCAAATAATGTTCTGATTAATTTATCTAAATCTCAGTGGTTCACAGTATTTAAATCCAGTTTCGATCAAGCTGTGTTTTATTAGTCCTTTAGAGACACAAAAAATGTGAAGGGTTCTCTGGACATTTTTTTCTTGTTTTTATTCTTATTTGGATAAATGGGACAGGAAAACCTAATAAAGCAACTTGGACAATTTTAGTATGAGTATTTAGCTGGGATTTTGACATGATATTGTCAAGGTCCTGGACTAGAGTATCCAGGATTCTGTAAGACAAACCACAAAATACCTTACCTTGCTCCCTGAATCCTAGGAGCATGATCTCTCCCTTCTATGAATTTCTTGTTTGTGAAGAAGGGAGATCCTAATGACAATCTCTGAGTATAGGAATAAGAATGATTGTTTGTCAAGCATTGCAGGTTATATCCTTAAGCCTCATTAATGGCTTAGCAAATTCTCCCTTAAATCAAAAGAGAGATGAAAAAGTAGTCAAAGTCATCAGAAACCTTTTCTTAAAAAGGTTGCTGATAAAAGAGGGCTAAAATGCACAAATCTCTGCTTTTCCCAGATTCTGTAACTAACCAGTAATGTCTTTCTCCTTGCAATAAACTTGAATAATGAGTATAAGTGAAAGATCTAGTTTTCTTGGTTTGACCCGTATATTAATGACATCAAACCCCAAACTTTCATATGACTTCTGCTAGCAATTTTAGATAATTGTTGAACAAAGAGAGTGTTAAAATAGAAATAGAATGGAATAATAGAATGCACAAATAGAATGGAACTATTTATTCAGGGTGGAATAGAATTCTCATGAAATGCTTCTACTTCCAGGCAAAGAATATTTTTGTTGCTAGTACTAAAAGACATCAAGACATCCAGCAGGAGAAAAAGGTCATATTCTTCTACTCAAGTTCTGCTTTAGGGATAAAGCAATCCAATTTGGAAACAGAATTTTGAAAAGAATCCAGACAATCTGTTTTATAGCAGAGTGTAAGATACTTGCTGCTGTTGCGCCTACTGAATAATTTTCCTTAGAAAGGAGTGGTTGAAGGGTGAGGATTAGTTGACCATTAGATTATTGTACAATGATTCATCTTGTAAAACAGAACCAGCTTGCCTTTTTGATATAAATCAGTCAGTTATAGATTTAGATTTTATTAAACTTATATACCGCCCCAAGTCCTATAAGGGACTTGGGGCGGTGCACAGGTGATTAAAATGAATACAAACATCTATACAAAAATAAATAAATCGTAAATAGTCAATATAAAATCCTATTAAATAAACAAAATCCTGTGCTAAAATCAATTTAAAACCCACTTATTAAAACTATAAATTAATTTAAAATCAGTCAGTAAAATAGTCTCGGAAATTAGGCCAGGCCAGCTAGATGGAAGAAGTGTGTCTTTAGATGTTGGTGGAAGAGGCGGAGGTCCGTGATAGTCCTGAGATCAGGGGGTAGGTCATTCCAGAGGGCAGAGCCTGCCACAGAGAAGTCCCTTCCCCTGGCCGTCGCCAGTCGGCATTGCCCGGCCGACGGTACCCGGAGAAGACCCTCTCTGTGGGAGCGGATCTGTCTGAGGGATGTATGAGGTAGGAATAAATCTTTTACTTTCTTTTTCCATGCTTATAATAGCTTCTCTTAAGAAAAAAGTATGTGTCCTGTGAAAAAGCCAGAAGTTATACAAAAATTCTTGAACAAAGTAAAAAAAAAAAGGTTTCCTCCACATTTTGAAATAATGATTAAGAAAAGGGATATAATTCTTATAAAAATTGAAGTAAGTATGATTTTTAAAAAAATCATGAAATACTTTTCTGATGGATTTCAATTTTTACTGAATTTTTACTGTTAGTTCATATTAGAGGAAGATATTGGTTAAAAGATTAGAAAAAGAAGAAAGAAAACCTAATATTAATATAGGTTGGGTTGCATCCTAACTGAAATTTTTTATGGTATTTGTAACATAGATATGAAGGAAAGTTTGCTGAATAATTAGGAAGACAATTTCTCAGAAAATACTTATCTGAATTTTTTTTTGGCAAGAACTAACTGTAACATCAAGCATTCTTGCCAGGAAACATATGCCACTAAACTTACTATGACGATTTATTCATCTTCCTCCCACAATTTCAGTAGCTATGATATACACAACAGTGGTTTTTTAAAAATCTTATCAGTTTTACTTCAATATAAGATACATGGAATTGTAATATAATTTTTTCCATATTAAACATGAATAAAATTCATAGAATTAATTAAAAGTAATTCTGAAATAAATGCACATAGGATTGTGGTATTATAGTTTAATCTTAAATATATCACAATATTTAAATATTGAATATTTTCCATAACTTTACTTTAGCATTTTAGATTTACAGTACTTAACATGCAAACAATCTATGCACTCTGAATAAGAAAAACTGCAGATGTAGCATTATTATTGACCTTACCCAGAAGGGATTTAAGAAACATCCAAAATCTTCATTTTTTTTCTTAGAAATGAACCAACTTTTTTATAATTCAATCATTGCTATTTTTTTTTGAAAAATTTAAAGTTTAATTTTTTTCCAAAGCAACTCACGGTTAATTATAAACGGTACTTTCCAGATTTCTTTTTGTTTAAGCATCACTCTCTGGTATTTTATTATCATTTCCGCCCATTATTGAAAACAAATGAACAAACCAAAAAATACTCAAATCTTTCAAAAATAATAACCCACCCAATAATGTAAATAAAACACAGTATCAATATTTGATACATGAGGTGGCATGGTGGTTCAGTGGTAAGATGCTGGGTTTGTTGGCTGGAAAGCTGATAGCCCATGTTTGAGACCCATATGTCATGTGATGAGGTGAGTTCCTATTCTCACCCAGTTCCTGCCAACCTAGTAGTTCGAAACATGCAAATGCAAGTAGATAAATAGACACTATTTAAGTAACAGCGCTCCATGATGTCATGTTGGCCACAGGACCATGGAAATGTTTTCAGACAGTGCTCTCTCAATAGCCTCAAAATGGAGATGACACCACCCCTTAAAGTTGGCAATGACTAGCAGAGTAAAATTTGCAGGGACACCTTTACCCTTTTATCAGAGGTGGGTTGCTGTCGGTTTAGCTCGGTTCAGCTGAACCGGTAGTGGAATTCAGGCCAGGGTTGCAGAACCGGCAGCGATCCAGGCCTGCCCTCCCTGAACCAGTTCCCTCGCTGATGCTTGGCTTCCGCCATTTTGAGAACAATTTACATTAAACAGCACACACACACACGTTGCGAACTGGCAGTAATGCTGGCAGCAAGCCACCCTTGCCTTTTATCAACATTATATCCCTCCCCTGGGTCTCTTTTAAAGGTTGCTGCATGATATTCAGTAAACACAATATAAATGGGAAAATATTTCTTTTTTTTTCTTGTATTCCGCTGTGTAAGCTTGAACATGAGCCTCCTTTCAGACTCAAGATGGGACTTCTTCCAACAGGAAGCTAAATTTCTTCTTTAGATCTATTGATCCAAACAAGGTCTCACATCCAGCATCTGAAGGAAGGTGTCTTAATGCCAACAGAGATTCAATAACTAGATTCCTGCTCTGGTGCCAAATCTGAAACTGAGTGGTTAGATCCCTTTTGTCCAGGGTTAAACATTCCAAATCAGTTCTGTCTTCACATTTACAATTAAACTCCAGGTGAGGATTGCTTTAGAACAAATAGGCCTGGTACTGAGTAGCATCATCTGAATACCCAGAGCTTCAAGGATCTGATACCTTGTTCTTATAGGTGATGCCATTTGCTTACTCAGTGGGCTACTTCTACCAAAATTGCCAGTCGTTATTCACTTAAATCACTTGTCAAGGATAAAACTCACTCATCACAGATTGTTTCTTCATGCTTCTGCTTAAACTCCTGTTCTGTGCCTGTTAGCATCGATGATTTAGGCTTAGCATTCGTTTAGATAAGTCCTAGACCTGTTTTGTTCAGAAATATTTGAACTGATGGTTCACAAGCATGTACCACTTTATGAATGTGACCTGATATACAATTTCATAGATGACTAACCAGTTCCAGACAGACAATTGCATCATTCCACACCATTACATGTTAAATGGAGTGACTGATGTTTTATTTCTACAGCAGGAAATAAGCCATAGGAACTGAACATTTACTTTCCTTAAACTTGTTTCATATTAAAATAATAAGTGCAGCACCACTTTCTGGCTCTGTTACTGCTGCATAATAGGGATCAGCAATGAGGATGATGCAGTGTATCTGAACATACATTTCTGTTGATTATCGATTGGAAGATGGCACTTTAATGAACTCATCTGCTTGGTACCTCAGGCTGGCCCAAGAAAATTTGCTGCCTTGAATTGAGTTACAATCTTCAACCTATTTCAAATAAAGGTCCCTAGTAATCAAAGCTTCAGAGGAATTTTTGGCATGTGTAGGATGGATGGGTAGTAACAAACTCAAACTCAACCCGTCCAAGACCGAGTGGCTGTGGTTTCCAGCACCCCGGTTTAGCCAGATAAATCCAACACTGGCCATTGGGGGCGAACATCTTGCCCCCGTGGAGAGGGCGCGCAACTTGGGCGTCCTTCTGGATTCCCGGCTGTCCATGGAGGACCATGTGGCGGCCGTGGCCAGGGGGGCGTTCTATCAGGTTCGCCTGATATGCCAGTTGCGCCCCTTACTAGACCGGGGGGCCCTTCGCACAGTCACTCAAGCGCTCGTGACATCTCGGCTGGATTACTGTAACGCTCTCTACATGGGGCTCCCCTTGAGGTGCACTCGAAAGCTGCAGTTAGTGCAGAATGCGGCCGCGCGGGTGGTTATGGGTGCCTCAAGGCAAGCCCACGTAACACCTCTCCTGCGCGAGCTGCACTGGCTGCCTGTGGCCTTTCGAGTGCGCTTCAAGGTGTTGACTACCATCTTTAAATCGCTCCATGGCTCGGGGCCTAGCTATATACGAGACCGCCTCCTGCCCCATACATCCCATCGTCCGGTCCGCTCCCACAGAGCGGGCCTACTCCGGGTGCCGTCGGCCGGGCAATGCCGGCTGGCGACACCCAGGGGAAGAGCCTTCTCTGTGGCGGGCCCAGCCCTCTGGAACGACTTGCCCCCCGACCTTCGCACTACCTCGGACCTCTGCCTCTTCCGCCAATGTCTTAAGACGTACTTATTCCAACAAGCCGGCCTAGGATAGCCCCCCGCATCTGACTTTTAAATATAAATTATAATTTGGTTACGGTTTTAATAACGGGTTTTAGCACGGGTGAATTAATTTAATATATTTTTAATTGATGTATATTGTATTTATGGTTTTATATAATGCCTGCGCGCCGCCCTCGGTCCTAACAAGGAGAAGGGCGGGGTATAAATTTAATAAAAATAAAAAAAATAAAAATTAAAAAATTAAAAAAAATGTGTGACGGAGAAAATTCCATATGTTAGGATTTGTATAACTCTTCTCGAGGAATAAAAATATAAGAATAAATTTAATGACTAATGGTTTGATGTTCTTTCATGACACTTCAGACTGCTATATAACATTGGCTCAGGTTAGAGTTGGTCATCTGAAGTTCAGTGATCATTTCTTTGGGAAGTGATGCAGAGCCATTAGTAGTTATGAAATCTAAACTAATCACTAATTTATACTGTATATGATGTTTCCTCAAACTTTGAGGAAATATATCCTGCATATCTGTATTTAATTTCCTAGTGTATGCATCAACAGTTTCATAAAGTAAATTGATGTTGTATATTTTGGCCCATTAACAAAAATAGGAGTTAGGAACAAAGAAGGCAGAGCATTAATCTATCTAATCCAGTGTTTCTATCTGGATGGGAGCAGTAACATAATAATTCAAAATATGTTAGTCTGGTTCTTTGACAGACCTGTTTGTAAATGTCGTGGCTTGGATCTGAACCTTGGCGTGTGTTCACCTATCGGCCACTCTATAATTATAAGGAGACTTGACATCTGTGACTTTGAACATTCCTTTATTCACCCTCCTGGCATAGAGGAGGCAGGGCAAACTGAACCTTAAGATGACACAGAACTCCAACTTCCAGAAACCCTTACTATTGCTACTGTTGGAGATGAAATTAATTACTTTTAGGAAAGTGTTGCTCACCAACAACATATGGCAAAAAGGTTCTACTCCATAAAATTTCCAAATTCTCATTTTCTTCGAAATACATACTCTTTCATTATTCAATGTAGATTTCGGAAATTATTACTTACTTATTTTTTTAAAAAGGCAGTGAGAGAGTTGTTGAGGTACTACTACAAAGTAGTGGTCAAATGTGACAGTTTTGTAATACTACATGGTGGTAAGATTATCTCTGAACATGACAATGATAAATTTCAAGTCCATCATATTCCATTTTCCCTTTCTCGCTTCCACCCACACATTATTTTTGCATTTTATCACCATATCCCACTTTCACATGGCTCTTTTGGGGGATGCCCCTTGTATTGTTTATTTCTGCAGATTTCAGGGGTTCCCCCAAGCCTACTGATACTTCCCTGTTTTATGAAGTTGCAGAGTTTGGCTACATATATGATAACATATAGGCAAATTTGACCTTTGTATGAAGAGAATAATGCATATAATTCCCAATTTTCATGAAAATAGGTCTAAGTAATTAATACACATGGGTAAGGATATAGCTTGCAGTGTCTCTTCTTCCTTCCCTTCTAAAGAAACCCTCTCATTTGGACAGCTGTGGATTTAAGGAGTAGACCTTTTTCGTCTTCTTCACGCTTCTCTCTGCCTACCAGTTGCCTACTTATATACATACTGTACATACTCTCTGTCTTAGGTTGTTAAAATGCACCTGGCCCTAAATGGATAAAATGAAGATACTGTTGTTTTGATTATTTTCCCAAAGACTGATTGTTTATATGATGAGATTTCCCCCCTCTCTCTTTCCTTCTGCAAACTACCGTTTCTTGTAGTTGGTACATAATTTAACAACATTCTGGGGAGGCTATTATACAATAGAGAAATCCTGTTTAGTAAATGGAGATCAGGATATGAATACAGAGATAAAGAACCTTTCCCCCTTAACCCCTTATTTCATCTTCATTATTTGTTCTCTTCTTCTATTTACTGCATTACTATTACTATTAATCTTCTCATCATTCCTATCACCCATGTCCTCCCACTTATGACTGTATGGCTATAACTTTGTTGCTTGTATCCTTACAATTTATATTGATTATTTCCTAGTATGAATTGATTGCTTATTTGTACCTTATGATTATCCTTAAGTGTTGTACCTTATGATTAGTAACGAATGTATTTTTTCTTTTAGGTACACCAAGATAGAGAGAGAACATATGCACCAAAGACAAATTCCTTGTATGTCCAATCACACTTGACCAATAAAGAATTCTATTCTATTCTATTCTATTCTATTCTATTCTATTCTATTCTACCCTACCCTACCCTACCCTACCCTACCCTACCCTACCCTATCCTATCCTATTCTATTCAAAAAAAGAAAAGGAAAGGAAAGAAAAAGAAAAGAAAAAAAGAAACATAGTTTGTGAGAGCCTTTTCTCTAGCTAGCATAAGAAACATCAGGGTTAAGATGAGGGCACCAAGTGAAATGCCCTCTGAAAGACAGGTTATAAGAATAGCAACTTCAAACCAGTATCCTTAAGGCTGTGGATGAGATAGGTGAAGTTTCACAGAGTTTCACTCCTAAAGATAGACCAGATTAAGAAACCAATGCTAAATCGGTCAGAATCTTGCAAGTCAAAGAAACTAAGGAGGACTTACTTGTTTTCTCCAGTTATTATCTTGGCCATGGCTGAAGCCACACTTACTTGGTTGTTACCTTGATGGTGGTTCTTCCTCCTATCCTTGAAGCCTTTCCCCATTCTCTCTACATCAGATTTATGCATGTATGAAACCTGCAGTTTTGCATGAGTAGATTAGAATCTTTACTCTTATATGAACAGAAAGATTAATTGAAATTATTTCGGAAAGCATAGAATGCTCTTATATACAACGTTCATATAGGGCCAGATTACTATTCATTATGCTTCTTGGACATGTAAAGAATAGTGTTAAAAGAAATATAAATTAATATGTGTCTAAGATAATAACCATGCATATAACCGGCCAAATACAAAATCCAATGAACGATCCTGGCTTTGGATTTTGGATTTTTATTAGATGAACAAATTCTCATTTCTATAGTTCAGTATTGCATTTTAACTGTTATGGAAACATATGAACTGCCAGCTAAGATATGACCTCTTTGTTCAGCCAGTTGCGAGTGAAGCATCAGAATCTGTCCTTGGGAGAGTGCCAAATCACGCTGCCACCTAAAAAGAATCAAGAGAAATGGTATTAACTTCTTTAATTAAGCATATCCAAGAACTCTAGGTATATAAGACTGGGCTTCAAATCCTTTCACTTTGTTGACTATGATGTCCTTCTCCAAGCTTCTCCTTGCTTTTTGGGCAGACCCCTAGTTTATTGTTTCTTCAAAACTCACGACATCATCTTATGGTAATGGCATAACTTATCAGTTCAAATACTTTTAGAATTTTCCAATTTTTCCTGTATTTACATTATTTTAAACTCTGTCTTAGTTTCTAGCACTTTTATGCCATGTCATTCAAAACTATCAGACTTATAAGTATTTCCTGTTTGTATCAATCTATGGCTTATACGTGACAATATATGAATGTCTTGCAGGTATCAGTTATCAGTTCCACGTGAGGGTTCTATAAATAGTTTTCAAGAGCAAAAATGATAAGCCATAACATGTTTATTTATGTTGAATTTATGTGCAGAATTTCCATTTTTATGACAAAAGCCAAAGTTGAATAATATTACTGAAAATAAAACAAAACATTAGAACAAAACAGTCAATTGTGAATGAGTTCTCAGGCAATATATCAAAATTTAGTTATATTTAGAAAGACATTAAGTTACAACAATAAGTACTGGTATTACCATAAGCACCGAAGATGGAAAAAGTCTAAGCGCCCTGAAAAATTAAGTAATATAATAAAATGAAAGAGAACTTGAACATGTTTTCATACCATTTTAGGCAAATATACTTTGTAAACCATAATGTATTTAATATAGTTATCATCCTAATAGCTAAACATTGTTTATACCTTCCAAGGAAAACAATTATCTTCAAAGTAGAGATTTCAAAATATTAAAAATAGATTTGTCTTCAGTCTGGCAGCAGATTGTGCTTACTTTAAGCCACAGAGAGTCACTTTAATGTGAGATGGCCAGCTATATAAATGTAAGAAATTAATAAATAAAAACAATGAAAAATCAATACAAATTTGATGTCATATTTTCTAAGGATCAGCTACGTTTATTCAATATCTATTAAATAGACAAAATACTTGCTAAATTTTGTAAGACTATGTATATTACTCAAGTGTCCAGGGTCTAGTGTTAATTCTGGCCAGTTACTTTTACCGTAGCCAAGCCAAATGGTATATGATGTTTAGTTTCATAGTTTTGTCAACTAACTTAAAAAACCACAAGAACAAGCAGCTAAGAAAAGGATGACATATGAATCAGTAGCCTATAGATAAGGAAAAGAGAGAGAGAGAAACAAATTCTTTGTTTCCTGATTAAATGTTCAAAACTTGCTTTTTTTAACCTATTTCTGGCTACTCAGAGATGTATGAGTGGTGATTTTTGGATGAACCAATGACTGGGGATTGGATCAGGGACAAGTTGCCAACCTCCACTGCAAATACATGTGCAGAATCTATCCAGGTTGGCAATTGTATCTTATTTCACTGGCAGTGAAGCGGAAACTTTTAATGGACAGCTGGTTAGAAAACCAGAAAAGAGCGCAATCACACATAACTCTGTCCTTCAAAACTCCTTTAGCTGCTTCAGCCTGAGGCATTGACTTTCCTTTGCTTAATAATAAGACTGGTTTTCAGCCTATTTTGAAAGGAGAAAATACGACAGGGCTATCGGCGAAATAGATTTTAATCTGGGACCTTTTCCTTATATAATGTCTGAAGTTATTGCTAAACATCTTCCACATTCTAACATCAATGGGGATGCTGAAAGAAGAAGTGTAATAGGAAAAAAGAAACCTTTTCTTATTTGGAAATGGAAAGGATAATGTTGTATGTAGTTTTGCCCTGCCAAAAGCTCATCTTGTCTATTGTGACAGTGTTTTGAAAAAAAAAAGGTCTATCTCCTTAGAAATAGTAATGGCAGGCCAGAACTGACAGAGCCTACAGATAAGGTTGTGTTTTTCTCCAGCCATGGTGACAGAGATCAGCCTTCAGTGTTTTTGTTCTTGCATCTGTATCTCATGATACACTTCTAAAATAAAGATTTATTTGCCCAAGGACATTTGTCTAAGTCTGGTTTCTTCTGGTAAAATCCCAGCCCCAAAGAGCAGAAACCAGCAAACCAGCTTTGACAAGTTTAATGCTGTTTTTCTCTGACTCCATAGGTTTCTTTTCACCATGCTGGGGCAGTTTCTTTTGGGTTTGCTGCAGAGGTGGGTTGCTGCTGGTTAGCCCTGGATTGGGTGAATGAGTGGTGGCAGTGGCGGGAGGCTCCACCCACCTGCCTAGATGCTTCCTCGCATGCATGAGCGCATGCACAAGCGAACCGGTAGTAAAATAAATTGCAACCCACCACTGGTATGTGGATCATTTGTAGATTGGAGAATTTGTGTTCCTCTTGTCTCTGTGACCATGAACCAGGTACCTGATAATCATCCTAGCCAATTGCTTCACCTCTGTGTCTTAGATACGACTATTCTCTTTGCATCTGGGTTCTCAGATGGTTATTATTTGCATGGGCTGTAGCTGGTAGCACAGCATGGAAATTTTTAAGTAGGCCTAGGAGTGCAACTTGATTCTGCTTTGCTCTTTAATTATGTTTATGAATAATTTAAGATCCATTTTAGTGACCTGGTATAAAGGCATTAAGCTTGAAACCGGGAGATAGTGAGTTCTAGTGTTACCCTGGGTATAGTCAACTGAGTGACCTTGAACCAATGGGTTTTTTCTCACCGTAGGAATGTGGCAGTGACAAACTACTTCTGAAAAAACCCTTGCTAAGAAAACTGGAGAGAGTCATCAAGGCAGTTTCCAAGAAATGGACCTGATAGAACAGAAGAGGGGGGGGGAGTATTTTAAACCTCTTTTGGGGATTTGAATTGACTTAGGCATGAATAGGATAATGTCATTTAAATAGCAATTTAATGAAATATCCTATAAGAAAAAAAGTGGCATTTGAAATGGCATTTGATCAATTTGGAATATCAGAGAGGGCTCCTCATTTAAAATATAATTGTTCAAGGGCATACAAGGGTGCAAGGAGGAACAATAAACAACAATATAGTGGCTAACCCATGCAAAGCCATGCACCTTTTTACGTATGTCAAACATGTATCACAAATAGAAAGGGATGAGGCTTCAATCTTGTAAAGTCATCTTGACTTTTTTGATTACCCCAATGGACAGCCTTATAATTCAGCATTTGACATTATAAGATCAATATTTTTCATGAAAGTCAACAAGCCTAATCAGTTCAACTATGAATGTTAATAAGTATTTCATGTGTCTTTGTATCAGCTTGACTAATTGATATCAATGCCCCACCCCAAAAAAGGTGAAAACAATTCATAGAGATGTCGCAAGAAGAATATGAGTAGGAAAGTGATGAAAGAATACCATACCACTGAGGCTTTAAAAAAGACATGCATGCAACTAACATTAGGAAATCATTTCTTGGATGTTTGGCTGGACCACAGCAAAGTCTGGCCTTTAGAAGGTGTAAGACAAATATATGCCTAGGGGAGCCAGGGAGAAAAAAAATTCATGTAATGCAGGGCTTTAAAATAACCAGGCCCCCTGTTTCTGATTCTGAAATGTTGATAGGTCTACTTTGAGGAATCTGAAGCATGTATTTACAGGGTGGGTATATTAGCTTGAAGGACAGGATGAATGGGTACCCTGACACCACCAGTTTCCTGCTTACTCTGGTTTAAGGCTTACTATTCAGCTGGATTTGCTGAACTGGAGTTCAGTACCATTTGGCATTAGGCTCTCCAGAGTGTTGCAATTAACTGCTAGAAACAACACATGTATAATTCCTGTTACTAGGTTTTAAAATTTCCAGTGAGTCATAATAATAGTCAGTTTGAATACCTAATATTTTATCTACCAAGAAGCAAGGCAAAATATTTGAAAGCAAATGTCAAATCAGAGCTTAGTTTGCTGTTCTTTATCCTTTTATGACTCAAATCCTCTTCTAAAGAGATAGGAATCAATGGTTGTTGTTTTTTTTAAAGCATGCATTTATGGACCAAGAACATTCCAGAATGTATCTAAAGAAATAAATAAACATGTAATGATTTGAGATACGAGCAGAGTTCAAAACTTTTGTACCCTGGCTTAGAGCTAAATTACTAATTAACTTTCAGAGCAGAGTTCTGTCTGGCTTATAGTCCACATATATTTCATTTTCAGAAAGGATAAATAACTCATAGAATTCTCAAGAATGTCAGACAGAAATCTACTCTAACATGTTAACAGAAAAAGAAACATTAACGTTGTGTCAACTAGGCCATAAACGAAGAGAAATTGGACTCCACAGAAAACTAATTTGTATGTTTTTCACACCCATCACCCTAAGAGCAGGAATAATTCTATTTCAGGCACGTATCATCTTGCAGCATCTATGAAGGTTTTGGCTGAATATTATTTCTCAATATTGGTTTTGTGTAATTCCAGTAGCTGAAGGATAAGCTCACTACTCATTTTTTTTTCATGCACCACATACTTTTTGGAATAAGCAAGATATGTTGGAATCCAAAGTGAATTAAAGTTGAAGCAAGTGTTGGGAAATAAAGTCAGATCACATTTTTGCTTTATTTTGTTTGCTATTATTTTAGTTTTTTGTGGGAGAAGTTTGCTTTCTTTCTGTTAGCCCATTCCTTTTCTTCCTGCCTGGGAAGAGAAACACTGCTGTGGCCAAAAGCTAAAATGCTGTGTTGCTTGCTTGCAGAAAGCTTCTGAAACTGCTTGAGTGCTGCATGAAATTAGACCAAGGGTGCTTCTTCTTCCCCAGGCTAACTGGATCTCTTTCTCCATAACTTAAAAGCTAGTTTTTCATATCTGTCCTATAGTTTTGTGACTTTTTCACACAACCTCCCCAAAACTAAGACAAGTTCTACAGGTAAGGAACCTAGCCAGTCCTGTGCAATAAATACCAATCTGATTTTCCTTAGCTATGGAACAAATACCACTGTCAAGTTTGTTTGAGGAAAACAAACTTGCCCTCCATTGAGAGTGGTCCGGTCGGATTGTCCGAGGCTGTTCTTGAGACAACATCTTGGGAGGAGTTTGACTTTGTTACTACCGAGGATATGGACAGGTTGTCAAGGAGACTCAAGGCCACCACATGTTTATTGGACCCATGTCCCTCCTGGCTTGTACTGGCATCCTGGGAGGTGACACGAGGCTGGCTCCAGGATATCGTGAATGCTTCTTTGAGTGAGGGGTACTTGCCTGCCATCTTGAAAGAGGCGGTGGTGAGGCCCCTCCTCAAGAAGCCTTCCCTGGACCCAGCATTGTTGGAAAATTACTGTCCGGTCTCCAACCTTCACTTTTTAGCGAAGGTTGTAAAGAGTGTGGTAGCTCAACAGTTTCCGCGACACCTGGAGGAAATTGATTATCTAGACCCGCGCCAGTCCGGCTTCTGACCCGGTCACAGCACCGAGATGGCGTTGGTGGATGATCTCTGGAGGGCGCAGGATAGGGGATGTTCCTCTATCCTAGTCCTATTAGACCTCTCAGTGGCTTTTGATACCATCGACCATGGTATCCTATTGCACCGACTGGGGGGGTTGTGCCGTGACTGGCAGGGGGCGGGGGGGGGGGTTCGTGCAGCCTAGCGCACTGTTCCGCCGCCCCTAGCCGGCAGGCTTCAAAGGCCGAGCCCTTCAGCTAGCGCTCGGCCTTTGAAGCCTGCCGACTAGGGGCGGCGGAACAGCGCGCTAGGCTGCGCGAACCCCCCGCCCCCCGCCAGTCGTGCCAACAGGGAAAGTTTTGCCGCGACTGGCGGGGGGCGGGGGGTGTGTGTTCGCGCAGCCTAGCGCGCTCTTCTGCCGCCGCTAGCCGGCAGGCTTCAAAGGCCGAGCCCTTCAGCCAGCGCTTGGCCTTTGAAGCCTGCCGGCTAGGGGCGGCGGAACAGCGCGCTAGGCTGCGCGAACCTCCCCCGCCCCCGCCAGTCACGCCAACAGGGAAAGTTTTGCCGCGACTGGCGGGGGGCGGGGGGGTTTCGCACAGCCTAGCGCTCTCTTCTGCTGCCCCTAGCCGGCAGGCTTCAAAGGCCGAGCGCTGGCTGAAGGGCTCGGCCTTTGAAGCCTGCCAGCTAGGGGTGGCAGAAGAAGAGCGCGCTAGGCTGCGCGAACACCCCCTCGCCCCTCGCCCCCCACGCCAACAGGGAAAGCAGGCCCGGCCTGACCCGGCAGCTTCAAAGCTAAAGGGCCTGGGCCTTGAAACTTTCCCTGCTAGCGATACATGAGCGAGCCACGTGTTCCTTAGATACTTCCGGGTCCACAGTCCAAAGGGATCGCTTGGGATCTGAAAATTTGACGAAAGGGCTCGCGGGAACCCCTGCGAGCCCTTAGGAACCCACCCCTGGTCGGCGGCCTGTGGACTGGCAGCAGAGTCGAGAGTGAGGAGGTTGGGGAGGAACATGGGCCAGTCTTGGACTCTGGAAAAGGCTCAGACGAGGGCTCTGCATCACAGACAGAGAGCATGTGCACTGCTGCTAGAAGGCAAGAACAGTTAAGACAAAAAGGGTGACTCAGAAGCAAGGCTTGGAGATATTGGCCCCTCCCGTAAGACATAACGAGAAGCAAACGGACATGAGCCTTTGCAGTAAGCAATTGGTTCTAGTTGGTTCAAGATCTGAGAAGTCCTGTTTGATTCTGTGCTGCATTTGGCCTTGGAAAATTAATCGGCAATTAGGTCTCTGGCAGCGTTTCAAGGGACATAAAGGTGGGTGCTTATCAACATTACCCTGAAAGACTTTGGCAACTCGAGCAGACATCTATAAGACTGTTTACAGACTGTTTGTGAAACATTATGGGCTATGAATGACCATAATTCACAGCCATTTAAATAGAGGGTTTTTGGGATTAAGACTGTGATTTAGGCTTTCTCAGGAAGCCTAGGTCAGAAAAGCTTGCCAGAAGGTCACAAAAAGTGATCACATAATCCCAGGACACTACAACCGTCATAAATATGAAACCAGTTGTCAAGCACCTGAATGTAAATCACATGACCATGGGGATGCTGCAGTGGTCATAAGTGTGAAAAGTGGTCATAAATCACTTTTTCAGTGTGTTGTAACTTCAAACAGTCACTAAATGAACTATTGTAAATTGAGGACTACCTGTACTTTTTTTTCCCCGCACAAATTTTTCTCAGATATTGAATGACTGAAGCAGCCTAAAATAATTCATGACAACTAGGCACACCCAACTCTTAACTGGATTATTAGCTAATTGCCAATTAGTTCATTCTTATATCAAGGGAAGAGGAAAAACACTAATCTGGATTAGCTAAAAGTAACTTTAGGTTGCTTCTACAAAAACTTGGGTTGAAATGAAGGTGATAGTGTGAAGAATGCCTCTTTTAATGATGTTTGTAACACATTTTTCTCCATGATTGCCAAAACATTCTAACTGTAGCCTACAGGAGTTGGCTATATTTTAATCTCTCATAATGAAATATGGTCACTAATGCTCTTATTTTTTGAGATATCTAGAAAAACAGCATGGATGACTTTTTTTCTTTTGGATCAGACAACATTGAAATTTCAGGCAACTTTTAAATATTTGCCTTAATTTTTTATGATGGTAACAAACTATGTTTAAATCAAGTCATACCATAAATTTATTATGTTTAATGTTATGGACTCTGAATTCTTTTCACATCTTCACTGGGGATGATTATTAAATCTGACATTTAATTGTTTTGTAGAGAATAAAATAAATATTTGATTACTGAGCTAAAGTATTTTTCTATATAGCACGGGTTTTTTTTAGAAGCGAGTAAATTTTTATGTATAGATAATAACATTTCTGATTTTGCATTGAGCTTCCAGATAATTATTCCAAGGATGCTGGTCTAGTTTTTGCCAACTAATCTAAATTATTGTCTATTCTAACGATATCAGCCCTATCTGCAAAAGTGCAACTGAAAAGTGATTCATCTAGATGACTTGAGATTGGTTTGTGGCTATAAGGAAAATTGTCCCAATCATAAAGTACATTTCTTTTAATTAAAAAGTTGGATCTCATGTAAATGACTCGTTTATTTTCACTTTGATCAGACTTTTACAGAAAACAAACGAACAAAAACAAGCCCAGAATTTTATAGTATGTTAATCAGATCAGATTTACATAGTCCTAAGAAAAGAATAGAAAATCTATAAATCTAATATGTTGGGAGTGGTTTAAGAAAGTCAAAGGATGAAATTACAAGAATATAGATCAGAGGAAGAAATATTTGAGTGACAGGAGAAAGAATTTTTGAGATAATACCGTAGATAAACAATTACAATTTTGCAGTAAAAGCTATTAAGAGCTAAAGACTCCTCAAACATAATACATGGCAAGCCTATACTGAAAGAGAACTAGTATATTTTGAGGAGGATTGGGGAAGAAGATGGAAAAAGCCAGACAGATAGACTGTACAATACGACATTTGCTCTCAGGTTCATAATCAAGTTTTCCAGAACCAGTGTAAATATAACATGACATGTGACGTGTGTATTGAAATTGAGATATTTAAATGGGAGACAGAGATTTTCTTTATAGCAATGCTTTATCAGCCTTTTCCAGGCATTTGTTTCAGGTGTAGTATTGGGAGTAATAGCATTGTTTTTTTATCATAGGTGATCTAAAACTGTCATGGCTAGTTGAATCTTTCATATGCAGAGTTCATATGCAGAGTTGTTAAGGAATTGGTGAGGAATAGCCCAGCAAAGAAGGAACATTATACTGGTAGCACTCCCATTTTTAATTAAGGGAGGAAGCATACTGCTTTTCCTTTTCTGCCTTTCGGCTCATCACCAGAGACCATCTAGACAGAAAGCCATGAATTCCATTGCGTAATTTTTTTATATGTGTGTTACGTTTTTGAGCTGATCAATAAATAAGTCAGGGAGACTAGGATAGAGCTTTCTATCCACATCTTCTCTATTTTGAGCTTTTTAGCTCTCATCAGCTAGCCATACCCTTACTGGGATTTGAACCGGGGCTGTATTACATGGCAGGCAAGAGCCTTGCCATTAAGCCAGCCAGGTTCCCTTCTTGTCAGCTGAGACAGGAGGATAGTTATATATAATTGTTTCCACAACACCCTGTTAGGGCCCCAATTAAGGGAGAAAGCATACTGCTTTTCCTTTTCTGCCTTTCGGCTCATCACCAGAGACCATCTAGACATGAATTCCGTTGTGTAATTTTTTTATATGTGTGTTACGTTTTTGAGCTGATCATTAAATAAATAAATAAAGCTGATCAATAAAGCTGATGAGAGCTAAAAAGCTCGAAATAGATCTATCCTAGTCTCCCTGACTTATTTATTGATCAGCTCAAAAACGTAACACACACACACACAAACACACATATATATGCTTTCATAGATTTTCACAGGTGTAGGTATGCTGGTATTGTTATCTTCGGGTGTTTTCCCGTGTTAAGTATGAAATTGTTTTTGCAGTGTTTCGGCAAGATCTCACTTGCCATCTTCAGGCTTCGGTCTGCGGTTACGAAGGCGTTGCCCTTCCTTAAATCTTGGTGGGGGGCGTGGAGTGCTGACTATTGTTGTGAGTGGGTTGATTGGCTGTGCAGCCGTATCATGATTGGTAAATTGATGCTAATTGGTCTTATTTGTATGTTTCTCCTTATTTTGAATTTCAATGGCTTGGATGGAGGATGGGGCTCGTCTGTTGGTCAGTGCTGGTTTCCAGATATCTGGTAGGCAGGAGGCGTCGTCACGTTTGTTCATATTGTTAGGTTGCTTCTCTATTTCGATGGCTTCTCTGATTATTCTCCTGTTGGAGATCAATTTAGTTCTCTCTAACGACATCTCCCACCTACCAGAAAGCAAATATATATATAAACTATATAAAAAGCTCATAAAACTAACACACACACATATATGTATGTATGTACGTACGTACGTACGTACGTATGTATGTATGTATGTATGTATACACACACACACACACTGATTTACATGTTACATTATCAGGCTCCTAATAGCAATAGTTGCAGCTATAGGCAGCTTAAGTCTTAGTTCAGTTTGTAGCTCCACTCTGCCTCAGCAGCAGCTGCCTGTTGTATTTGTGTTGCTCTGCCTGGATGTTGGACAAAACATCTCATTTCGTAATTATGGAAATTGTAGTCTGACACTTTACTGCTATGGTACAAAATTAGGGAAGACTGAGTTAGTCAGTATACCAACAGTTATGTTAATTATTATGTGATAGTAGCACATAATTCACCATTATGGTGTATTATGGATCCACCATAAGCAATTCTACACAGCATGCTTTCTGCCTGCACATTCTGTCATGGAGACAAGCCAATCTGCATGGCAGCATCAAACAAACAGTCCTTCACATCACCATTCTGATCTACAAAACTAAAGCAGAATTTCCTGAAGCCACCCAGTATTGTGTTCACCATACCCGATTTGCTAACAAGCAAAGAAAGTTGGTATTTGAATAGAGTGTTGGCTAGTTCTATTTATCTTTCTGTACTATAACGAATAGAAGTATATGATTGGCATGAGGTGAAAATGGCTCTGTCTTCATGCCTTGCTTTTAGAGCTTTGATCGAGACAAAGTGCATCAGCTGAGTAGTCTAACAAGTGTGGCAAGTTGCAGTGATTTTACAATTGCTTTGTAGGTGGCTATTCCAGGAAAAACTAACCAAACTGTTGCCAACACATTTACAGTAAGAGCTAATCAGATTACAAACTTCAAATGCCAAGCTATGTTTATTGACATTGCCTATGTTGTAGTTCTCAAAGTGTTCTATTGTATAAATGGTTTACTAATTCATAGTATGAGTATCTAATGTTCTACCTGAACATATGAATCTCTAATTTTCTTATTGGAAGATTGAGGATCTAATGCAGTGGTAGCCAACCTGGTCCCTACGGCTCACTAGTGGGTGTTCCAGCTTTCATGGTGGGAAGTAGGGACTTTATCTGATAATGAAGCACTTTCCTTTTTTTAATTTAATTGACTTCCCTACTTTATAAATCACCATTACTGTGGAATGGTGGGCGGTTAGAAAATTTTACTACTAACAGAGATACAAAAGTGGGCAGTAGGTATTAAAAGGTTGACTACCCCTGATCTAATTATTTTAGTTTTTTAATTATTGCAAAGATTATCTGGGCTGAAGTATGTTGCACTGCCACACAAACAAACCCATGTAGAAACAGGAAGGAGGAAAGCTAAATGCTTTTGTAAAAAGGGGTGAAGGGTCTATATGAAACTGTGTACTGGTAAATAATTTGTAATTAACAAAGGAGGACAAGCACAGTTATAAGGTGACTTGCTGAACCTCTTTAGGGAGTGGTTAAAAGAAGTGTTCAACTGGCTGGCATAATTTAGGTTTTATTAATGATGTACTCAAGAGCCAAATCTGAAAATCAGTGATGCTTCCTTCTCTGGGTATTTAAAGGGGGAAGCAAAGTAATAAAACATCTGTGGTAACACATATTCTACTGCTTACATAATTGTGGGCAATGCAGGTACAAAACCACAGATCTTTTGTCATGATATCACAGCTCATGTTTCATCATTTTGATGTCATTGGAGCTTGGTTATCACTGTGTTTCATCCAATGTAATTAACAGTGAGGAAAAAAAAACCACTAAAAATTACCACAAATTCACCTTTTTCAACCCCCAAAATTCTTCATCTAATTAGATTCTTCTCTCAATTAATATGAGGAGAGCAGAACATTTTTTTTTAAATTAAAAAATTGATACCTGTTCTTCCAAGTTATGGAATGAACTATGATGGAACATAAATCTTTTCAGGCCCCATTCTTTTCATCTTTGAGAAGACATTCGCTTTAATTTTGGGTTTTAGCCACTGTTATTATGAGCGTTATGTCATCAGATGCTTCTTAATGGAAAAGTTCTTAGCTCATGTTTCTACAAATTGAATTTAAAACGATCAGATACAAGTGATGATAAAAAAAACATCTGTTTGGTTCTTTTGAGAAATTTTAATTGTTTTCGTAGTTCCAGATGTATAGAATGTCACTTTTTAATTTATTTGCTTGTTTGTCAAACATGTGCAAGATAACATGTATAGGTATGAACATAAACATGAATAAAGGAAGTAAATACCGATAAATGGGGACAGTAAGAGACAGTAGACATGCTGGTGCCCTTATGCACATCCACTTTACAGAACTCTCAAGAACGGGGTGAGGTCCATGGTAGGCAGTTTAAGATTGAAGCTGTGGGGATTTGAGGTTGTAACAACCGAGTCGGGTAGAGAATTCCAGGCATTGGCCACTCTGTTGCTGAAGCCATATTTTCTGCAATCACTTGCTAGAAAGATCATATCATTTAGCATATCTTTTACACTTCTATTTGTCATCTGAATTTACCTATAATCTATTTAGTGATAGGATTGCAGGTGAGATGGGTCTTCCCAGCAACAATAATTTATGTGGCAATTATTAGGGGAAGTGATGAGCACTTAAGACTCATTAAGCTGGCAGCAATCATCTCCTGGGTGATGTAAACACCACAAGAACCATGTTGCGTGTCTTTTTTTCATAATTGAGGGAAGAATGCGAATCGTCTACGATAGTAGTCCTTAGAGGTATTGACAGCAAATTTAGCTGTCTTTTTATTTTTTATACAGAAAATTGAAAAAAGAAAGATTTCTTTTAGCAGGATAACTCTAAAAAAAAAAATGAACAGGAAAGAACTGATGTCCCAGAAGGGAAAGAAAACCCCCAATGCATTTCTATCAAAACCAGTAGAGCAATGATTATGAATGTGTGTATTTCTGCTCTCCTGTTATATTGCATTTCTAATTATGTGCACAATGCATACATGTGCATAAACTCAACCAGATGCAAAGGATGGAAAAGTGAAACCCATCCAAACACATGCACACATGCACAGGAACTTCATTACATAGAATAAATTAAAAAATACTTCCTACTATCAGTAATGATTATGACATAATTTAAAAGCTCGGTTTTGTGTGTTTTCTTTACCTTGTTAAATTCTTCTTGGATACTGCTCTTTTTGACTGCCTGGATTTCAAAAGAAATCATTACATAAGTATGTAAACAATACAATGGATATGATTCCTAAGTGAAGTAACATTTAAAACTTACTTTCACAAACAGTTGAATTACCTGGAATATTACAACACCAATTATTTGGGAATAACATTCTAAATTATGCCAGTATTTCACATCTGTGAATATGTCTTGACAACTACTAGACCAGTTTTTTTTACAATTAAATTGCTCCTCTGTGTTGGAATACAACACTCCTTATACAAGATGTGTGGGAAGAACCATCTCAAACTATCATGTTTGGTTTGCTTCTATGGGTATTATTTCAATATGACAAACACTTATGGAAAATGACAAAAACACACAACAAAGATTTTGCTTCCTGAATACTTTACAGATTTTTGGCTGGTCATCACAAAATAATATTCTGTTTAGTTGTGTGCCCTACTTGTCCTTTTTATCCCTCTGTTTTTCAGAGAGCTCTTTCTGCTACCATGATGGTTTTGTCTGGAATGTTTTGATTTTTCCTTCCTTGTGGTATTGTTTTTGTTTGGGCCTTTATTAGCTTGTTTTTCAGAGTTTGCCAGGCACCCTGAACTGTTGTTCCCTCTAGGATTTTTATCCATGGAATCTTGACTAACCTTATTTTATTGAAGGGGTCCACCACAATTGTCAAAAGCTTTTAACAAAGCAAGACCTTTGAAAGAGTTTGTTATTCAGTGATATTGGAATCATCCATTTTCCAGAAAGGTCTATCTGGATTGATGTTGGAGGACTATTAAAATATTGTGAATTATCAGATAAAAATCTTATCTTTCTAAGGAAAATTATCTACTAAAGCAGGGGTCTCCAACCTTTGCAACTTTAAGTTTGAAGGACCTCAGCTCCCAGAATTCTCCAGCCAGCAAAGCTTTCACTGAAATTTTTGAATTTCACTTGATTGATTTTTGCTACATTTCTAAACTTGTAATAACCACAGTAGGTTGTGTACAGAAATATGTTAAATATATAAAGTATAAAACAAATAAACAAAACAAAATCACAAAAGCAACAAATTAAATAACAGCATCAATAACACAACCACTATTATTCCAACACAGATAAAACCATAAAACAACCAACATCAAGTACTCAAAAAACTCTAAACTGATCTTTAAATTGAAACGCCTGAGAAAATAAAAACTGGTAGTAAAAAAAAAGATACAATTAGGTGTCCTGTGAGCATCTCTGGGGAAGGCATTCTTCAAATCAAAATATCCTTTCATTTGAGGTTATCTGCCTTACTGTATTTGGCAAGAATATGGGTAAAGACCTTAGATAAATATCAGAGGAAACATTCCTTTAAGTATCCATTGCTGAACAAGATTCAAACTCTTTTTTTGATGTAAAGATTAGCAATGTGTGACTTGCTTACCTCTCCTAGATAAACCTTAAAATAATTTTTAGAAGCATCTTTTGCAGCTTGCATATAGCTTACCAGCATTTCTATCAGGGGGAATATAAGTAAGATTGCCAAAAGTATTGGGGCTCAGAATAATCTCCAAACAATGTGTTACTGAATGCACATCCAGACCATTAGTTCTTTCAGAGTTTTATTTCAATTCATCTTATGTTACAAATATAAATAAAATTGCTCTAAATCAATTTTCTTTACTTTAGTGGTTACTAAAAACCACTGCTATTATTATCTGAGGATTTTACTTCTGTGTGTCTGATTCTCGGAGACTGCCTGGAAAAGTCCCTGCAGTTTTCTCGGCATAGTTTTCCAGAAGTGGTTTACCATTGCTTCCTTCCTATGGCTGAGACAAAGTGACTAGTCCAAAGTCATGTCTGTTTCTTTTATAACTACACCTGGAACTCACATTTTTAGGGCAATTTGCAACATATACAATAATAAGCTCGAAATAGATCTATCCTGGTCTGTCTAATTTAATTTATTGATCAGCTCATAAAAACTGATAGATAGATAGATAGATAGATAGATAGATAGATAGATAGATAGATAGATAGATAGATAATTGTGTTCACAACTTCCTATTAGGGCCCCTTTAAGGGAGGAGACATACTGTTTCCCTCTCTGCCTTTCGGCTCATCACCAGAGACCATCTAGACAGAGAACCATGAATTATGTTGTGTAAATACACACACACACACACACACACACATATATATATATATATATATATATTAGATTTATTGATCAGCTCATAAAACTAACACACACACACACACACACACACATACATATATATATATATATCCACCACAAGATGATTCTTTATGCTACAATACAATAAAACACTAATTTTATTAGTATTAGCCTACTAATACCATTAGTATTTTAGTAGTATTAGAACATTTCAGTATGCAATACGCTCTCTTGAATCTCAGCAAAAGAGCAACATTATTACATATACTGTACAATAATAAAAATAACCAATGAATTTTTACTGTGATCATGTCAAAGTCGCGTACTGAAGAACAGGAGGTAGGTTAAATTTTGAGTGAAATTATTTATGCTAGATGGTTAGGGAATTTTCTTTTCCTTTAATCACAATGGATACCTGAGGACAGCTTGAGAGCTGGGCTGCTGGGTGTTTCATCAGTATCCATATTCAATTTGGACATAACCCTGTATACCACCACATAATTTCCTTTAGGACAGAAAAGATAGGAAAAAGCAGGGGAGGATGCCCTTACATGCATATGTGCCAAGACCTTACATGAAATACCTAAAGAACCAGTAATTCTTTTGTCCATCATAAATTAACATAAAATTGATAGTCATTACACAGTCACTCCTTCTCTGGTTTACCATAGTACTAAGGATGGGAATTAACAACTGATTGTAAAATAACATAATACAGTTTTAAAAATACTACATTTAGGTTTTCAAATTTTCCATGCTTCAACAATACAAATTCAAATCACATTTCTATCATCAATTTGTGATTTATTAAGCATTCACTGTAAGGCTCTTCATCCTAATGTTACTGGATCCTGATTTTTTCCAGGCGTTACTAGAATAACTAGATGCTGCACTTACTGAGTTGTAGATAGCTGCAAGACTCTTCTTTTCAAATCATTGCCATTCTCAACAAATCAGCCCATGGTTAACTAGTGTAAAAAGTTACTTATTTGTTGGTTTATAGAACATCAACAACTTCCAGTTACTAATACATAATGTATTGAAATAACTACAGTCAGCTACATAATCTGCCACTCTTTTTTCATCCCAGTCCGTTAACTGTTCTTTTAACATACATGAAGTTAATGCAAGAATTCCATTTTAACTTCACAAGTTATTCATTCAGTTTCTGTTTTATAACAATAAATGAATGTTCTTTAAGAAATTCAATATAATATGTGTCTACTTCTATTTCAGCCTGGGTCAAGAAGAGAAAAAAAAGTGACAAATGTAAAGGCATAGGCATGTATTGCTCTAGGCACAGTAATAAATGATTTACTGATGAATGATGCAAAAATGCCAACTTTTTTCTAAAAATGTACATTCTAAAAATGTATTGTATATAAAACAATTGTATTACTTCATAAGAATTCCTCTTCATAAATGAATATCAACTATTCATGCGCATATGTATCCCATGCCAAAAACATCAATACAATTTATTCTTGTATTTATATTTGATAAAGTCAATATTACTTCTTGTTGAGTCTCCAGCAGGGACTTTTAGAGATTATTATATTAGGGATCCATTCATGCTCCATCAATTCAGTTGCAAAACTACAACAGTCATCATGGAAATGAATATTAATAAGAAAAGTTTATGCCAAAAGGATGGGAGTAAAATTATCTTGCAATTGACATGTCCCACTTTAGTGATAGCTGATTGACTAGCTCAAGAATAGAAACACTAAGCCATATAATTGAGAGAGAAAAGCCGGAGGATTCTACTTCTGGGACTGATATACTTTAAGCTGATCTACAAGGAAATTTGAAGAATGAAACCTGGCCACTTACAGAAGACAATTTTAAACATATTTTAATTCTTTGCATGAAGAATAGAATTTGCTTCAATGTATTTCATCTGTCACCAGGACCATTGCTTGCCTTTTAAACTACACATAAAGAAGACCAGTTCTACATCTGAAGGCATAGATGTTTGTGATGAGAGGCAAGAAGGGATGAATGACAAAACATGTGCCACTTCTGGACTTTCATACTAGTATATAACATGATACAAATACATACATTCTGATTGATTACACAATGTCCAGTCCATCATTTCTGCATTATTGCAGTTTATGCTGAATGCTAATATCTAAATGTCACCATGAAGTGAAGGCATTTTGACCCTCAGAATCTTTGTTAACTTTCAGGTTAAGGTGAAAGTTAGCAAATTTACTCTAGAAGATTAAATCTAATCATCGTTACATGTTTAATGCTTGTCTTTGTGGAGACATCTTACAAGGAGAACCTGTATAACGATTGCTAGGCAGCTGCTGATGCAGATTGCTTACATTCAAATTTGCTTCCAGTACAAATATAAACCAAAGGCAAATGTAACTTAATACGGTAATTTTCCTGTAATTATAGCTACACATGATTCTTTAGGGCAAAGGTTACTGGAATGAATGTCTTCATCTACCCAAGACACTGCCCAGTTTCTAATTATTGAGTCCTAATATCTACTGTAGTAAGCTGTATTTTCATGACACACAGGGCCATAAACAAGACAAACCCATTTAGGTGTGTGAACTTGCTCAAAGTTATTTATTGTGTTTTCTTAGGAAATTGGATTAGCTGAATGAAATATAGTTAAGCACAGGTGAAAAGGTCATGAAAAGCATATTAGGAACTAAAAATACTGTGGTTTGTATGGGGAGCATTTATGTTACACCAATGAGACCATACACAAAAATGGGGGACTCACTGGAATTGCCTTTAAGCACCCACATATGGGTAGCACTTAAACACTTTTTAGATGTATTGTATTAAAATGTGGTGTATTAGGTACTTAGCTTATTTACTAGCTACTCTAATTATGCTAATATTATTTTACTTCCAATAAAATAAACTTTCACATTTCTCTTTGCCTGGAGAAACCTCAACTGCACCCATAATATCTGTTCTCTTCCAAACATTTATTTATTTATTTATTTATTTTATTAAATTTATATACCGCCCTATTCTCCGAGGTAGGACTCAGGGCGGTGCACAGAAAAGATAAAACCACAACAAATATGTACAATATAAAACCGAATTAAATAATTAAATCTGTGCTAAAATAGTTAAAACAATTAAATATTAAATTTAAAATAAAACCAATTAATCTATGCCAGGCCGGCCAGGTGGAAGAAATGCGTTTTGAGCGTCCGATAGAAAAGGTGTAGGTCAGCGATGGTGCGAAGATCATGAAGTAGAGTAGGTAAAATTTCCTGGCTTTCCTGAAATTTAGAAAAACTAAATATTTTGTCCAAAGACAAAATATTTTCAGATTCTAAAGGGACTTAGTTTAAAGATGAACATTTATTTTAAAATTAGCATAATCATTTTTAGATTTGGGCCTTTAATTTTATTACTATTGGTCTAATAAGGAAATTAAGAAAGAGTCTGGTACTGTCCTATAGGCTTAAGCATACGTTTTGAATAACACTATTCATGGAAAAGGAATATTTTGTTGCTAAAAGTTGACACCAATTTGATGGCACATGATCAGCCAATCAAATCTATGAGATTTTTTTGATGTTTGCTACCACAATTAAAATGTTTTCCACCTATAAACTTCTAATAAGAGAGTGGAGTATGTATGCCTCCTGGTGGTAATCTGATGGAAGTATGATCAGTGCATACTATTACTACTACAGATCAGTATTTATAAATCTTTAGTTACTATGATTTTCAAAAATTCAGTATTCTAACAACTGTTCAATTTCATATTTAAAAGAAATAAAATGGAATGACTTTTATTAATATAGTAAAATGGAGTTAACAGTATAACTCAGCATATATGCCAATGTCCTTTTCCCCACTAGATGTCTTTTAAAAAGGGGACACGGCACAAAAATATTATAGGAAGCAAATAAGTGTTCTTACTTTCAGAGATTGTTCACCTACTTTAGTTTGTTGCAGTATTTGCAGAATATAAGAACAGGATATCAGAATAACAGAATGTAGTTCTCATTCCGATCTAGTAATTGAGTGATACCTGCCCAGAACTGAATTTACTGTGTCAAAGAAATATATCTCTTGTCACCATTGTAAAATATGTGGTAAAACACAATGAATGAAATGATTCAAGGTGTATGACTGAAGAGGAATGGAGTAGAAACTGAAAGAGAAAAATCACTTGTACTGAACAGAACAAAAGGAGTGAAATGTGAATCTGCTAAGAGCCTGAAGACAAAGTAGCCATAATTCTTCTTTCTCTGATTTGTGCAGCACAACTGCACATTCTTTAAAGAGAGGTGCTGCAATTTGTCAACAGTGAAGATTTGTTAAATCAACTTGCATACATAAGTCACCTTTTCTGTCAGTTTCACAGAAGACAACTCACTTTTATGGCCAAATCTTGTTCTTAATGGCTTGGAGAAAAAAAAAATTCCTAGGTCAAGATTGGTTCTTCCTTTAGTGGTCTTTCATCCATTGCTCCTTTTCTTATCCTTAGATACTTTCAAGAATAAGTCAACCCCTTGGTTTTTTGTGACCTTCCCTTAGGTTCTGTATCACCACAGTCCTTCATTTTTAAAAAAGATAGATATACCTTGTTCTCTTCATAGTTCATCATATAGTTTAGCCTCCGGACCCCTTCCTGGTATATTAGTTTCAGTACATCTTTTCCACTGTCTTTTGATATTCTTCCAATGCCCTTTTCTTCTTTTTCAACTGTCTAATATACTTGCAACATTCCATGCCCACCTATTTTCCTTGATAAGTAGACTCTGTCAGCATTGCTGTGAAGATGAAGAGCATGATTGTTGTTATTTTTCTGATTTTCCTAATCAGGGCTTTTAGTTCTGTTTGAGTCCAATCCACCATTCCAGCTATGTATCTAATAACTAGAATTGCTCACATGTTAATTGCCTTGAAGGTATTGATTTTGGACTTTCAGATCTTCTTCACTTCACTTCATAAGCAGGTGAAGACATCTGCTTGGGACAGTTGTGTTCAAAATTATTCAACCCCCACTGAAATTGAGTGTTTTGGCCAGTTTGACATTGATTTTGATCATTCAGTCATCTTGCTTACATTTACATCAAAGAGGCACTTGTAGGTCAGACAAATATAACATAAAATTTATAATGAAACAACCACAAATGTCTTTTCTGTGCTCACATCATTATCAGTTTTATTCAACCCCCAAGTGACATTCAATCTTAGTACTTAGTACAACATCCTTTAACAGCTTTTAAACGTGAAGCATAGCTTGACACAAGTGTCTTGCAGCGATCTACGGGTATCTTCGCCCATTCTTCATGGGCAAAAGCCTCCAGTTCAGTCACATTCTTAGGCTTGCGCACTGCAACTGCTTTCTTTAAGTCCCACCAGAGGTTCTCAATCGGATTTAAGTCTGGTGACTGCGATGGCCACTCCAAAATGTTCCAGCCTTTACTCTGCAACCATGCTCTAGTGGACCTGGAGGTATGCTTGGGATCATTGTCCTGTTGAAAGGTCCAGCGCCTCCCAAGCCTCAGGTTTGTGACGGACTGCATCACATTTTCATCCAATATCTCCTGGTACTGAAGAGAATTCATGGTACCTTGCACACGCTGAAGCTTCCCTGTACCTGCAGAAGCAAAACAGCCCCAAAGCATGATTGACCCTCCGCCATGCTTCACAGTAGGCAAGGTGTTCTTTTCTTCATAGGCCTTGTTCTTCCTCCTCCAAAGCGTTGATCCATAGCGTTGATCCATGGGCCCAAACAGTTCTAATTTTATTTCATCAGTCCACAGAACACTATCCCACAACTTTTGTGGTTTGTCCACATGACTTTTGGCATACTGCAGTCGACTCTTCTTATTCTTTGGAGACAGCAAGGGGGTGTGCCTGGGAGTTCTGGCATGGAGGCCTTCATTACGCAGTATGCGCCTTATTGTCTGAGCTGAAACTTCAGTACCCACATCTGACAAATATTTTCTTAGTTCCTCAGCAGTCACACGGGGACTTTTCTCCACTCTACGCTTCAGGTAGCGCACAGCAGTCGAAGTCAGCATCTTCTTTCTGCCACGACCAGGTAGTGTTTCAACAGTGCCCTTTGCCTTGAATTTGCGTATGATGCTTCCTATGGGGTCTCTTGGTATGTTTAACATCTTTGCAATCTTCTTATAGCCATTGCCCTTCCTGTGAAGAGAAATCACCTCTTCTCTTGTCTTCCTGGACCATTCTCTTGACTTCACCATGTTTGTAACCACACCAGTAAATGTCTAGAAGGAGCTGAGTATCACAGTCATTTTAAAGCTGCCTAATTGGTGCTTATTATGCTTGATTGCTGCTCGGTGACATCCACAGGTGTTTTCAATACCTGATCGAAAACACCTGAATGAACCTCTGTTCTTCAGAGTGGTAGTCTTTAAGGGGTTGAATAATTGTGTCAATGAAGAAATCACAAAAGAAACATTTACTACTGTATTACAAAAACAATTGATGTCATTTTAGTTGCATTTGGTTCTTTAAAAAGTCCTTGTAGGCTTTCATTCTGAATACAATTACAAATGTACACTAAATTCCCTAAACCCCTGTACAGCATTGGGGGTTGAATAATTTTGAACACAACTGGAATACCCTGAAGCAAAAGGGGAGCCACTGTGGGAGACAGAATGCTGGACCAGATGGGCTGTGGCCTGTTCCAGCAAGGCTATTCTTATGTTCTTATGTTCTTATGGGTTGAAAAAAACCACACACATTCCTGTATTCAGAAATGATGAACTGTTCATGGTGTCCAGCATGCACTTCTGTCTACTGTATTGTAATTCATGTATATTTCAAAGCTACTGTTAGCTGACTATTTCTGAAGCTGTTAGATAGTCAACAGATAATTCAGTTATGTGTTGAATTTCTATTCTCAAGATTTGTGCTGGCAAAATAGAATACATTCAGTAATCTGATTTATGAACTATTTAATATAAATTCATTCTTGTGGAATCTTTTGTGCTCTCTGATCTTGGTTGTTTGCTTGCAGACATTTTATTACCTGATAAGGTAATATAATTATTTTATCAGTTTGGATAATGAAACATCTGCAATCAATTCAATCAAACTCCACAGTTCAATCCTGAACTAAATATACAGTATTCTCTTCTTTTGAAACTTATTGCCATCGTGTTAATAAAGCCTATTTCAAAATGCTTTGAAAATAGGCAAAATATTTGTCAAAATACGATAAGGAAAAGAGTGATATCTTTCATTGCATCCACAATCCTGAATATTTGCAGTGGTTGCAAATGAAAAATCACCCACTGGATGGCAGCTAAACCTCATTTACTAATTCTTGTGGGGTAACCCAGAGTATTTAACAGAGTAGTTATAGGCTATACATTTCTCATATTTTGAACTCAATCATTGTTAGCATCTTTTATTAATTATGTTATATTGTTAGTTAAATGGGTGCTATGGAAGCAAGGATGGTTTGCAAGTATAGAAAGATATTGAGAGGTATAGTAAATGGTACTGACACAATGTGGATCATGATATTTTTCACAAAAGAGAATAATAACATGAGTATAGGTATATTTTTTACAGAAGTGTTCCCATAGTGACGATTAGTAGTCATTACACATTCCAGTATTTGCATTGATTTACATTCATGAATCTCATTAAATTTAAAAAAGAAATTTAGATTCCCCCCTTTTTTGTGCATTTCTTATTTCTATTGTGCTTGTCTAACTGTTTCAGTTACCTTGGGTTGAATTTGCAAATGGATTTCATTAATACAAAACATTATTCAATCTCTTTGAATTCATTGACAAAAACTTCAGTGTTTGTCTCTTCTGTCCAGAATAAAAGAAAGTAGGCTAATCACCAAGTCCTGGCTATTCCATAAAGTAGCCTACTGCCACCTATTACGTTAAAAAAAATATCTGTCAATGTACTTTACTGGAAAAAGTCAAAACTAAATTTTTTACACATATGGAGATGTGATAACACATTAAGATAAATTCAAACTTTTAATTCTGTCCATGAAATACAATTATTATAATTAATAATGTCCAATTCTGTTGTTGTTATAGTTCATTTACTTGAGTATAATTGCAATTCTAATAAGTTTGACTCTGAGTTAATTGACTTTGCAGGGACTTGTATAACTAGCACATAATTGCCAATTTAGTATTTGGATCAAGAAAAACCAAAGAAACCAGGATCTCTAGCTTGAATCAAATTTAAAAACAAAAATCCCAAAATAAGATAATTCCAACTACTCCTGTGTCATTGCTAAGAAACTCTCTGGGTATAAATTTACCCCCGCGAATAGAGAATAACAAGGTTACAAAGGGCCTTGGATGTCTTTTAGTGTACCCTTCCCTTTCCAAGCAAGATACCAAGCTTGATTCCTGAAAGATTTAAATAAACGAAAAGTAAATGATTTTTGGGTCTGTTTGCTTTACCTGAGTGAACACATAGCAATGGTACCATATGCCTATTGCTCGGATACAGAAGACAAATCTTGCTATTTGAAGAAGTTGGAAAGTAAATTGTCATCACACATGATAAACCTCCACAATATTTTCAATATGTTATTAACAGCTGCTTTTTTTTTTTTTGCACTGATGAGCTTTTATGCTGGATGAGTCCTTCAAATAAAAAAAGCTATTACATTTGCAAAGCAACTGTTTTTCAGCAGGATTTTAAAAAATTCTGCTTAATACACAAATGGGTACTGTGACCATAAATATTATATTAAAAAGGAGAGTCCTTTATTTCAGAAAGCTGTCTTTTAGATTTATTTATTTTTCAAGCAACAAATAAAATAAAGTACAGTAATTATTTTGGTAATTTAACTGTTACTGTACAAATGGTAGCACTCAATGCTCAGTCTTTCACATTCATGTGAGAAATATGGAAAACAAATTGTCTTTTTAAAATAAGTTTACATATGCTATTTGATTTTAGATATTTTTATTAGAATATATATTTTAAAAAAAGTTTTTCTTGGTTTTGAACTTGAATTTTTCTTGCAAAACAGATTAAACAGTGATTTAAAAAAAAAATCCCATGGACCTCTTCTTAAAAACAATTCCAGTGTTGGAGCATTCACAGCTTCTGGAGGTAATTTGTTCCACTGATTAATTGTTCGAACTGTCAGGAAATTTTTCCTTAGTTCTAAGTTGCTTCTCTCCTTGATTAGTTTCCACCCATTGCTTCTTGTTCTACCCTCAGGTGCCTTGGAAAATAGCTTGACTCCCTCTTCTTTGTGGCAACCCCTGAGATATTGGAACACTGGTATCATGTCACCCCTAGTCCTTCTTTTCATTAAACTAGAGTCTAGAGGACTAGGGGTGACATGATAGCAGTGTTCCAATATCTCAGGGGTTGCCCCAAAGAAGAGGGAGTCAAGCTATTCTCCAAAGCACCATATTTTCTTGAAAAGGGTAAAGATAAATCTGGAAATGAGGGCAAATAATAAAGAGGCCTGGGTATGTCTAGTAACTAGACATACCCAGACCTCTTTATTATTTGCCCTCTTTTCCAGATTTATCTTTACCCTTTTCAAGAAAATATGGTCACTGTATACATGGATAACATGCTAAACATCTCTTGAATAGGGACAGTTGACCAAAACAGAATGGTGAGAAATCTAGTAAGGGTTAAAGTTTCCTTTTTTGGAGGGGAAAATTAATGTGTTTTGTTTTATGTCTTCAACAGTTGTTGTAAAAATTAAGTAGAGAAATTGATACTATATTTTCTACATTAGACAGTGCAAGTGGTTATCTGTTACTCTAGTTATTTTTATTGTTTATTACCACTAGAGGACAGTCTCTTCTCACAAATTAGACATTGCTCTGAAATTGCAAACAGAGCTTATCTGAGTAATGTAAAAAAATTGGCAAACCTCTAGATGTGTCCAGATCTTATATTACCTCATGATTTGAAAGATTCCTATAAATTCACAGTTGCATTGAAATGTAAGGTTAATGATGATGGCCCATAATGAGAAAAAAATAGAAAATCTCATAAGGGATAACATTAGCAAGATATGCAAAACGTTCAGAATTAGGAAGGTAAGGGTAAGTTTTTATTTTATTTTATTTTTGTCATGATGCCTACACATTTACAAATGAAACATTACCTTCTATTGCAGCCTCTGTCTTTAGTATGAATCAGAATTCTGAATGAGGCATCAAACCTGATTCTTAGATTTGTAATAGTCTGATTTAATATTGTGTAGCATATTTTCCTAATAGTTAAAATAAATCATTGTATTCACATTTTCATTTAAAAACAATTCCTTAAAAATAACTCTCTTTGGAGATTATAGTATTAAATATATCAAATTAAATCAGTTTATTGCAGTTGTAAAGTTAGATGGAGGAAAATATCAATATAAGAACAGTTGCATTTATCTCTTTATATAAAACAAAAAATAAGTATAAGCTTTAAAATAAAAAATAGAATATTCTTATAAAAAGTGCTGAATAAATGAGTATCCAGACTTAATTATGGTACGGTATGATGAAGGGTATGATTAGTAATACAAAATTGGGTTTCTTGGAAGGATATTTTTAAGTTCTTATCTGAAAAAATTAAGAATACAGTAAGCAGAAATCATGTTCTCTGCCTGGCAGTTTTTTTAAGATTGAGTAAATGGTCTATCTAGAATGTTATGTAAGGAACAGCATAGCAGCATATGGCTTAAAGTTTCCATTGAGATATTATCAAATGGACATAACCAGTGAGATATAGAACTACCTTTTAAAAGGTCCAAAAAACAACTGCAGAGAAGAATTCATCCAGCCTAAAATTATGAAATTTTAGACTCACGCTTCTGAATAATAAAAAAATAGGAGGAGTGAACCCTTCAGTAGAATATGATAAATTCTACTCTATGGAGTGTTTACTTACATTTATTTGTATGCCTATATCACAGATATGTTTTTTGAAGGCAGTTCTAACACAGTCAAAAACTAAGGAAGGCAGACTTTCCATTAGAGTACTAACATTAAGTAAATAACTCATGGTTTGAATATTCTACTGCGGCTTCCCTCAGTGTACTATCAAGTTCTATTTTCAACTCATTAAACGTTTTCAACCAAATTATCCCCAAATTTAGAGTGAACTTTAGTATACTGGATGTTTGATATGTGTCCATTAAAAAACCCAAAAACCTACGCTCTTTTAAAATCAATCTCTGTTTTTGCTGTTGTCATGCTCGTTGAAAAAAAAAAGATTTCCTTATCGTCTTCAACCAAAAATGGCACTTTGCTTTCTTTTCATTCCCTCACATGGGAAAAAGTTGTGGTATTTATCTCTTGACATTGTGTGCTCTAGATGGCTATCTCAGTATAGAACCTCTATAATTTACTGCAAGACAGAAACAAGTACAGTGGTACCTCGGTTCATGAACGCCTCTGTTCACGACCAATTCGGTTTACGAACAGAAAAGTCCCTCAAAATGTGCTCCGGTTCACGAACTCCGTTTCGGTTCACGAAAGGAAAAGTTCATAAAAATATGGTCTGGTTCACGAACTCCGCTTCTGTTCACGAACTCCGCCTCGGTTCACGAACAGAAAAGTTCATAAAAATATGGTCTGGTTCACGAACTCCGCTTCTGTTCACGAACTCCGCCTTGGTTCACGAACTCTGCCTCGGTTCACAACCAATTTGGTTCGCGAACAGAGTCAGTTCAAGAATTAAAACCAAAAGAAAGATCAGAACGGATTAATTGGATTTACATTAAACCCTATGGGAAACTGTGCCTCGGTTCACAACCAATTCGGTTCGCGAACAGAGTCAGTTCAAGAATTACGACCAAAAAACAAGATCAGAACAGATTAACCGGATTTACATTAAACCCTATGGGAAATTGTGCCTCGGTTCACGACGAATTCGGTTCGCGACCAGAGTCATTTCACGAATTAAGTTCGTGAACCGAGGTACCACTGTACATGTTCTGAATAAAAATCACTAAACTTGATTGGAGATTATCTGCTGCACAACTCTACTTCATTTATGCTTACTACTTTTTATTATCTTTGCCTTGAATTATTCATATAGCATTTATTCTATTAAAATTGGCCAGCTTTATTACATTTATACATTTCAATTGTATTTATTTGTATAATAAAATGCTTCTGCTCACTTTGTTCTCTGAAAGTGAGGCTTGGGTACATAAGAGAAACGTACGTAAGTCCATTGAATTCAGAGGGACTATGCTAGTTAAGACGTGTGTATCGCTAAGCAAAGATTAAGAATGAATTGATAATAAATGCGAATGAAATATGAAAATGAGTGACCAGTATGAAATTAGTACATTGAAATAGTTTCACTATTAAGACAGAATTTGTGAAGGTGGGATTTCACCAGAAGTGGGTAGTTCCCAGTTTTACTACCTGTTCACTTCGTACATGTGCACAAGTCAATGTAAATTTTTCTTTGCGCACGCACAGAACATTTTACAGTGAACTATACACATGTGCGCATTACAAAACAACATACCAGCAATGACAGCAGGTAGGAGGGAACTGGTTCGGGGGCACGGCCAGCCTGGGTCACTGCTGGTTCTGCAACCGGGCCGAACTGGAGCAACCTACCTCTGGATTTCACCACTAATTCTGAAAGAAGAATGAATCAGTCAACAGTAATGGTTTCATGGAAGCTTTATGATTTTCATAAGTAAAGAAGTAAGAAATTTTAATATGAAAAGGGAATTCATGAAATGATGCAAAAATCCACAAAATGGGAGTTTATCTTATTTATTTCTTGATTAAATTTATATGCCATTCATCTTGTTTGCAAATATAAAAAAAGTATGAAAAGTAGTACTGAATGGTGTGACAGACTGTCTTCTGTTTTTAAATTTCTTTTGCTTGATATTTCTCATTTTCTGTGTTTTGTGTAATTTTGTGTGTCCCTAAAGGGAATAACATGTATGCAGGCCAGCTACTTCAAGACCATTTATTGCAAATATTATTTTGAGAACTGTATTTCAGATGTTGAGCTGTTGCTTTTTCTGAATGTGGTAGAATATGCCAGTTCATTGATACTTTTACTTTTCTTTTCCTTAAATTCTCTATTAGACATAAGATACCCTGAGCCAGAGCAGATTGGAGTAGTATAATTAAGTGCCTATAGAGGAAAAGTAAGGATTAAGAGGTTTAGTGCAACCAAGATTGCTTCTAAACATTCCTGCAAAGCCCTGATTAGTTCTTTACCATTGGCAAGAGCACTGTTGGTGATGATGCTGGGCATTAATAATTCTTTAGCTTTTTCTCATATTAGCAATTTTCAAAAGTAACTCATGCTGTCATATAATATATAATGATAGTAATTCTATTTAACATTTTATTTATTTATTTAGAAAATTTATCCTGCCATCTACTCACACATGGTGACTCAAGGTGGCTTACAAGGATATAAAAACAATGTATGAACAAATAAAATAATCAAAAAAGTAAATAATAATTCGCTCCCCCACCCCGCCGACAACACACAATCATGCAAACCATTTAATGGGCTCCATCCCACTCTGGGTTCCCCAGGTCCACTGACAGAACCACATCTTCATGGCCTTAAATATTACATTTTTTATTGGATATATAATTTGCTAAAATCAAATAGCACCTCAACATTTTTCCAGGCATTATTCATTTCTGTTTCAGGTAGTCCTCAACTTACAACAGTTCATTTAGTAACCGTTCAAAGTTATATAGCACTGGAAAAAATGACTTATGATCATTTTTCTTACGTATGACCATTACAGCAGGGGTGGGTTCTGGCAGGCATTAATGTTGGTTCGCTCATGGACATGCTTCACATGGGTGCGCTTGATGCGCACTGCATGTATTCACAGTGCAATAAAAATGGTTGCAGAAGCAAAAATCAAGATGGCAGCACCTATGGTGCTGACCGGAGAAGAAGTTCAGGGGCGTGGCAGACCTCAGTCACTGCTAGTTCCAGCGACCCAGACCACCAAACCACTACTGGTTCGGCCAAACCAGTCCGAACCAGTAAGAACCCACCACTGTGTTACAGACTTTATTATAACTTTGACTTTAGAGTAATTTTATTGTCACTTTGAATGTGCACTAATTGGCATAAATTGAAATGAAATTTCATTGCATACAGCTCTCAAAGGGTAACAACCTCCAATATACACTATATAAACAAATAAGTACAAAATTATGCATATACTAATAATAATAATAATAATAATAATAATAATTTAATTTTATATCCCGCTCTCTCTCCCCAAGGGGACTCGAGGCGGGGCACAGGCAATTAAAAATACAAATAAAACCACAGACAAATACAAAATTAAAAATTAAAAATAGATTAAATTGATCCTGCGCTAAAACCCATAAACTAAACTAAAAATTACCCCTAAAAACCCCTAACCTAAAAAGAGACTACCCAAGGCCGGCCAGACGAAAAAAGTGTGTCTTTAATTTTAAGCGGAAGGAGCGGAGGTCCGTGGTTGTCCTGATATCGGGGGGAAGGTCATTCCAGAGGGCTGGGCCCGCCACAGAGAAGGCCCTTCCCCTGGGCGTCGCCCGCTGACAAAGTCTAGTGGACGGCACCCGGAGAAGTCCCTCTCTGTGGGAGCGAATCGGCCGTGAGGATGTATGGGGCAGGATCTGATCCCGCAGGTAGCTAGGTCCCGAGCCATGGAGCGCTTTGAAGATGGTAATTAACACCTTGAAGCGCACCCGGAAGACGACAGGTAGCCAGTGCAGCTCGCGCAAGAGCGGTGTTACGTGGGCAAACCTAGAGGTGCCCATAATTGCTCGCGCGGCTGCGTTCTGGACCAACTGAAGCCTCCGGGTACACCTCAAGGGGAGCCCCATGTAGAGAGTTGCAATAATCCAGTCGGGATGTCACGAGAGCATGAGTGACTGTGCGAAGGGCGTCCCGATCCAATAGGGGGCGCAACTGGCGTACCAGGCGAACCTGGTAAAACGCCCTCCTGGCCACGGCTGTCACTTGATCTTCCATGGACAGCCGGGTATCCAGGAGGACACCCAAGTTGCGCGCCCCATCCACAGGGGCAAGATGTTCGCCCCCTATGGCCAGCGTTGGAGAGAGCTGGTTGAATCGGGCAGCCGGAAACCACAGCCACTCGGTCTTGGTTGAGTTGAGCCTAAGTCCGTTACTTCCCATCCATATACTACTTATATGTAGTATAATATACTACATATATTATATGATACAGAGAGGCAACACAGCCTAGCCTGGATTTATACATTCTGATTTTTCTTGCTCTACAGGTAGTCCTTGAGTTATGATCATAACTGAGCCCAACATTTTGGTTGCTAAGTGAGACAGTTATTAAGTGAGAAATAGTAGAAAAGTTATTAAGTGTATTTGATAACAGCATCACCATGGTCATATGATTTACATTCGGATGCTTGTCATGTGATCATTTTTTGTGTGACTTTCTGATGAGCAAAGTCAATGGGGAAGCCAGATTCATTTAACAACCATGCTATTAATTTAACAACTGGAGGGATTCACTTAACAAATGTGGCAAATGTGGTAAAATGGGGCAAATTTCTCACTTAGCAGCATAAATTCTGGACTCAATTGTGATTGTAAATTGAGGACTACCTCTATTTTATTTTCTGATTCCTCCTCTGTTAATCTAATCCCAGATAACTCAAATTCCTTTAAAAAAAACCCTTCTATATCCCTTTCATAACAGCACATTTTTTTTTGTACAAACATCACAGAAGTCACAAGCATGTTTGAACTGAAGAAGTTTCTTGGATGACAAGCAAAATGTTTTCAAGGAAAAAAAACCCCAAGAAAATTCAGTTGCCTTTTGGAAATGCACTTTTGGGATTGCTAGTCTAGGCTGCAATCCTGAAACAAAGCAGAGCCCAACATTTCTTGGTAATATAGAGCAATGTATAGAAATCATCCTCGAGACATTAAAAACTCTATGAGGAAAGTTTGATTGACAGGACAGGCAGTTTCCCTCTTGAAAACAATAGATGCTTGGGAATGGGGGAAGAGTTTTTAATGTCTCGAGATTTCTGGTGGAACTTGAGTGAAAGGGGAAAGGATTAATTGTCTCTTCACACACGATACAGTTTTAATGATGTTTTCCCAACTATTGCTGCCTATAAGGAAATAAAATACCGCATTTAGCAAGTGCATGTTTTCTATGGGATAATGCTTTCTATAATTGGTGGTATGTCCTTCTCCTTCTCCTCACCACTGAAAACTGCAGCTAGTTTTTTGTTTGCTGATAACCTCATACATAAATGACAAAGCTTTTAACCACACTCAGACTTTTTTTTCTTCACCTTTGCCCTGGCATTCTGAAAATGAAGCAAAAACATTTTGCTATTAATGCATTTTCAACAGTAATGATCTCATTAAGATTTGACAATATCTGGGAGCCTTGAATTTCCATAGATAAATTGAATGTTAGCCTTTGAGTAAGTACAAATTTATAGATAATTAAAATCACCATTAGCCAAAAATAATAATGTAAAAAAAAATACTGTCAGACACAAACTATTTTGAGTTATATACCTTTTGCCCTTGTGCAAATATCTAGCTAGTTTAGCATGTTGGTCTGATAAATACAAGCAGGGGTGACAGTTTGCTTCCTCTCATCAAAAAGTAGTTACCGTATTTATTCGAGTATAACGCGCACCCCCTAATTTTCGATTAAAAATCGGTATATAATTTTGTTTCACTTTTTCTCGGCTCAGACCAAGCATTTTAAGTGACAAACGTTGTTGAACACGTGCGGCCATGATAAAAATCGTTTATAACGCGCACCCTCGTTTATAACGCGCCCCCAAACTTTGAGTTCTTTTTTGGTAGAAAATTTTGCGCGTTATACTCAAATAAATACGGTACTTAGAAAAAGCAGGAAACTGCTCCCCTGAAGGAAAGAACAAGGATCACCTCAAACTGTGAGGTGTGGAACTGACTACAAATAAGTAACAATCTGAATACTTTTCAGGATTTCCAAAGAGTTAAATAATAGTTTTCAAAGTGCACCTAGAGAAGATAAATTCTGAAATCCTTTGTTACAAGCAGTAACAATTAGTGCGGAAAGTTAAATCCATGTTTCCTAACAGGCAATTGCAATGTGAGTAGTAAAACTTTTGTCAGAAACAATTTATTTAAGAACATATAAATTCATTTGAAATAATGTGGGGCAATGAAATTAGAAACATTTCTTAAAAGTAAGTCAACCTCATAGTTACATTCATTTTAGTCACATGGAATAAGATTGTAGATACCAGTCAGGTACTGTAGAATTAGAATCATAAAGATGCCCATAGATGGCCCTTTGTGGCAAAACAGAGGATAAGTAAACATTTTGCATTTGAGATTCATTTGAAATAATGTGGGGCAAAATGAATTTATTTTAGTCACATGGAATAAGATTGTAGATACCAGTCAGATACTGTAGAATTAGAATCATAAAGATGCCCATAGATGGCCCTTTGTGGCAAAACAGAGGATAAGTAAACATTTTGCATTTGAGATAACTTCCTGGGAATAATAAATGAAAGAATCAGAATACAACCTAAAATCCAAATGCTAAAGCATGTCACAATATTAAGATCCAATATATATTGAACAGAGTATTTTTATTTAGCACAGCTGTTAAACTCGCTGCCCACAAGCCATATGTGTCACGTGCTGGCCACGCCCACACCCAGTATAACAAAGGAGAAAAAATCCCGATACACCACGTGACGCCACTGTGATGACACAAGTTTGACATCCTTGCTTTAGAGAAACTTTAAAGCAAATTTGAGAAATGCTAAAGAATAAAATACCTTTTCAATATCCAGAAATAAATGCTCAATTTTGTCCATTTTGAATTCAGGCATTACTTCAATTAAAATATAGTGTAGTATCAGAACATTTATTGTCTCATATAAATAGTGGTTCATCTGAATGCATAAACATCATAAAAATTGACTATAGAATCTTTATTGAAAGCTTAGAAGAACAGATCACCTGAAAAAGTTTTAGAACTTATTTTTAATAATATATAAGAACCAGGGCCTTGTGATTTTCTCAACAGTTTTAAAAAATGTGATTTTGAATGAAATCATTTCCTTGTAAGTATGATAAGAACCAGCATCAAATCATTTATCCTCCTTAAGTGGAAATGAAATTATGTCTTACTTAAAGCAATACATTTATTTGTCACAGCTTTTCTGGCATTCTTAAACATTGTGTGGCGAGGTAAAGGTTTGCTTTTTTTGGACAAATGCTTTCTTTTGGTTAATTTGAAACAAAATAAATTTCCTGAAAATGATGAAGAATTGATAATAATTCTACGACAATGAATTATAGTTCAGACCTCTGAATAGTTTTTTTTTTAAACTTGCTGTTAAAAATGTATATACCAATCCTTAGAAATCAAAATGGGAATATTAGACATTTATTTCTTGGGGTAATCCAATAGTAGAAAAGGAAATTGTGGAACTTAAGACAGAAAGATGGATGTGATCATTAACCTAACTAAAATGGCCCCAAAAGAATCCCATAAAAAACAAAAGGCCAAATGAAGTACATTTATTAAAAATAAAGATAAAGTATCTAAAAATAGAAAACCAAGAGTGAAAATTCAAATTTAAAAGAATTATAAAAAGCTAGAAAATCTCAGCAATATATGAATTAAATTAAAATAAAATTTTTGTTTAGTCAAGGAAAGTGTACCTATTAAAATGGGAGGCTTGTATTTTAATATCTAAAATTAAAAAGTTCTAAAGTGGCAGATGATCTTTTTGAAAAAAAAGTTTTATTTTGCTTCTCTCTAATGAGATTGTTCTATGCCTCACAAAGGAAGGAAAGACACATCTACAGCTACATAGACAACAGATTGCACTCCCTCCTCTTTTAATGTTTTTTTAACTTTTTTAAAAGGCCTTATTTCTGATATCCAGCTGAGTTAAGGAAAAACAACAGCTGAGGTATCCCCTGGAGATTGATGGTGGCAATGGGAAGCAGAAAGGTGCTATCCCAAAACAAAAAGTAGGACCAAGGTATAAGGGCCAAACAGCCTCTGGGAGAAGAGATTTGAGACATTCAACTCTCTATTCTCTGGGCTTAGCTGCTATAGTATATCAACTTAAATATTTCAAAATGTGGATGCATATAATTTCTATTTAAAAAAAATGTTACATTTATTGTATAATACTTTTTTAAAAAGGTATGAACTCCTCATATAATATCAAGACTTCAATCCAGGGGAGTAGTAGGCAGTAAATTCAATAAGACTGCATCTAAACTGAAGATACATACATTTATGGCATTAATTATAAAGAAGCAAGTCATTTAGTATCCAGAAATTACCTCCAAGTAAATTTTCTTATAATTGGGATTTGGATCTATGGAATTTATGATCCTATAATTATAAGGGAAGGGGTTAAGGATTCATTGTCACTAATGTTTCAGCTTTCACATTTCTTGATTGGATCCAATCAATGTTTTCTCCCCAAACAGATATGTATTATGAAATAGGAGCTTGCAATTTGTCAATATTCTTAGTAGCAGACTGCTTCTAGTCCCTTCATTTCTACACATTTTTTATGGATAGCTTTGTAAAAGCACCAGCTGTGCCATCTGCCACCAGTATTATTTTGGTTCTTTCTATTTTGGGGATAAATTTCATAAACTGTATTGCTTATACATAGACTTAATGGAACACATGTGAAACCTCTCTATTAAAAAGAAAAACGCTTTCCAACTGACAAGCGGTGTCCAATTTCCATTCAGAGAGTTACTCTGGGCTTTAAAAATATGTGTGAATTCATCAAATGCAGGCAGATAGTATATCTGAACCAGATGGTGTGTTTTTCAAAGGAAAAGGAAGTTAAGTGATTTTCGCTATCAATTTTACTTTCTTTTTTCTCCCAAAGGACTAACATAATAAAGATGTGTGTATCACCAATATGCTCTTTAATGTGGTGAATGGATCAGGAAAATCGATTTAGATGGGTTTACTTTTAATGTTTAAGTATAGGAAGCCATTCAGAAATTTTGTGACTAACTGTTGTGAAATTATCTTTGCTTCATTGATGAACTTTTTAAAACCTTGCAATAAATTGTGATATATTGGGATTCTATAATGATAGTCTTGAGAATCACATGTGCATTTGGTTCAGACCACGCTGTGGAAGTCAGTCATGTGCCAATGCAGTATGTCCATTTTTCTTCAAATCACATAGTCCTTGTGTTTTTCCTTACCACAAAAAGAGAAAGAATAAGAAACAAGATTAGATTCAGAATTTAAGCAATTAAATCAAATTTTGAATCCAATTTTCAAAGGGGATTATTGATTTGAATTAGTTTAATATATTTAATGTATTTATGCAGGGTATTATAAAATACACTGTTTACTTTTTAGAGCTTAAAATTGCTTATAATGGCAAGGACATAAATCACAAATGAATCCTTTAAAAACCTAACCATAAAGGAAGCCCTTCCTTCATCAGTGTCCATGTATCCTGAGAATAATATGATCTTGGTTTCTTCCTTCCCTCCCCCCATCTTTATTTAATAAATCAAAGCAAAAAGGAGAAGCCATGCTAGCAACTCAGTGATCCTTGAAGATTACAGAGCTCAGGACTAAATTTTACGGGGAGGAATTTTACTAGGAGTGATGCATCATGTACCTGCTATCATGCAATGTTGATAATCTAGCACATATATTGGACTCAGAAGCAAAGCAGTTGCTAATACAGCAACTGTAGCTTTGGTGTCACATTCCTAAATCTGCCACTTTTATTTAGTAGATGGATTGCCATATGTTGCAGCTTCTGAGTTATTTTCAAAAGCAGCCCCACATGCAATGCTTCTAAAGACAAGGCAATAAAAATGTGAGCAACTGTTATTTCTTCGTCCAAAATGGACTGCAATTGATACATCGGTCAACCCTACATGAAGGTCTTCCATGGCCATGGTCCCTAAAAACCGTTACAGCAAGTTTTGTGAGTGTAGGAGGACTCCCAATCACAGATCTATCTTTTAGGAAAAGGGCAATCGTGTTGAGAATCAAAGTTGAATTGAATCAGTATTTCACAATGTAGAAGAACTTGCTGGTATTTAATCTGAATCTGAATGTATTTAATCTCTTATACCTTCCAGCACCAGGGCAAGACTTTGGTGCCTTCTTTGAACCAATCTACAGTGTTAATGTACTAGTGACAATCATCAATATAGTCATGTCTGATCTAGCAGCTTAATGTAGATCGCATGGAAAGACAGTTAATACTTTCCCATTCATTCAATTCAATTCAATTTAATATTCAATTTAATATTTGTAAACCGCTGCCTCTCCCCATAGGGACTCGGGGCGGTGCACAGGAAGAATAAAAAACAATAAATATATACAAACATTTCTTTAAAAAACAAATTAAACCTAAACCTGTGCTAAAATTCCCCATTAAAACTAAGCTATACTAAAAAACTTCCCAATAAAACCCCAGAGACAGAGAGACTATCTTAGGCCGGCCAGACAGAAAAGATGTGTTTTTAATTTAAGGCGGAAGGAGCGGAGGTCCGTGGTCGTCCTAATGTCAGGGGGAAGGTCATTCCAGAGGGCCGGGCCCGCCACAGAGAGAGCCCTTCCCCTGGGTGTCGCCCGCTGACAAAGTCTAGTGGACGGCACCCGGAGAAGTCCCTCTCTGTGGGAGCGAATCGGCCATGAGGATGTATGAGGCAGGATCCGATCCCGCAGATAGCTAGGTCCCGAGCCATGGAGCGCTTTAAAGATGATAATTAACACCTTGAAGCGCACCCGGAAGATGACAGGTAGCCATTGCAGCTCGCGCAAGAGCGGTGTTACATGGGTAAACCTAGCGGTTCCCATAATTGCTCGCGCGGCTGCGTTCTGAACTAGCTGAAGTCTCCAGGTGCACCTCAAGGGGAGCCCCATGTAGAGAGAGTTACAATAGTCCAGTCGAGATGTCACGAGCGCATGAGTGACTGTGCAAAGGGCGTCCCGATCCAATAGGGGGCGCAATTGGCGAACCAGGCGAACCTGGTAAAATGCCCTCCTGGCCACGGCTGTCACTTGATCTTCCATGGACAGCCGGGCATCCAGGAGGACACCCAAATTGCGCGCCCCATCCACAGGGGCAAGATGTTCGCCCCCTATGGCCAGCGATGGAGTGATCTGGTTGAATCGGGCAGCCGGAAACCACAGCCACTCGGTCTTGGTCGGGTTGAGCCTGAGTCCGTTACTTCCCATCCAGATCCGCACGGCTTCCAGGCACTGGCACATCACCGCTACGGCATCGTTGGGGTGGTTTGGGGTAGATATATACAGCTGAGTGTCATCATCGTAAAGATGGTACTCTACCCCAAAACCACGGATGATCTCACCCAGCCGCTTCATGTATGTGTTAAACAGGAGAGGCGAAAGGACCGACCCCTGAGGCACCCCACATGTGAGGGGTCTCGAGGTCGACCTCTGCTCTCCTGCCAACACAAATTGCGATCGGCCAGAGAGGTAGGAGGAGAACCACCGTAAAACGGTGCCTCCCACCCTCAACCCCCCCAGCCGATGCAATAGGATACCATGGTCGATGGTATCGAAAGCCGCCGAGATGTCTAATAGGACCAGGATGGAGGAACAACCCCCATCTCTGGCCCTCCAGAGATCATCAACCAACGCGACCAATGCCGTCTCGGTGCTATGCCCGGGCCGAATGTATTCCTATAATCATGCATTCCTGCATTCCTATAATCATGCATTCCTATAATCATGCATTCCTATAATCATGATTATTTCCTCTTTATCCACAGCAGGTGAAACCTCTACTGCAAAACCATGTAACCAATTCCTGTACAGAAGGTATTCAGAAGGATATTGTAATCAATTATACATTGAAGGGATGACAAAAATCATTCCCACTACAATCAGTTTATTCAATCAATATGTCATTGTTTCTGTTGTGCTATTGTTAGCTGAATGATAATAATATGAATGGTATTTATAAGATATGTATGTATGTATGTATGTATGTATGTATAAAATCTCACTTCCTTCTAATTAAACTGGCAAATCTATCTATCCCTTCTATAGTTTACTCTCTATCAAATGGACTATACCCTTTCAAAGTGTTCTTTTGGCCCAATCTTCCTCATTTCACATGCTTTATACAGTAGGTTTTGTGCATAGTTTTACATAACATTTTTGTTGAGTCCCCAAGCCTATGTCCCAGACAGCTCGTCTGGTAACCTATGAGTCACCGCATTCCGGAGCTGAGCCAGCAGCTGCAGTGATTAACAGAGACAAGCTGTCTGGAATCTGTCTGGAAAGGAGTCACAATGTTGCAATTGCATTGCTAGGAGTTTCCTGCCTGGTAACTCTATATAAGAGGTTGCCAGAGAAGAAACCTTGCCAGTTGAATCTTGTGTGTGTTGTAAATAGTGTGAATAAACGTTCCTGTTGTTTTGACCATGCCTGAGTCGGAATCCTTTGTCTGATCTAACACTGGCGACGAGGATGGGATTCAGGCCGTGGCCTTAGAACGCAACGGGTAACGAATACTTCAACAACAGAGCGCAGCGCGACGCACAGCCTCACCATGGCTACGGCGACAATGCCTCCGTTTGCACCGTTTGACCCGATGAAGGAACAATGGGCTTCCTTCTTAGCCCGGTTCGAGTGCTTCTTGATAGCCAGCGACTACGGCGAACTCGCGCCTGCCAGGAAGCTGAGCCTATTCCTCCAGTGCGGCGGCCCTGAATTGTTTGCTACCGCCCGAACCATAGCAGCACCCGCAGCGGTGCACGAAGTGCCGTGGGACGATCTCCTGGGCCGCCTGAGAGCACACTACGCGCCGGCGCCTTCCCGCATAGCGCATCGCTATGCATTCAGGCAATGTGTGCAACAGCCGCAACAGTCGGTAGCCGAGTTCCTGCAGAAATTGAGAGCGACCGCAATCCCCTGCGAGTTCCCTGCTGGCTTCCTGGAGGAATCCCTACTGGAGCAGTTTGTATGCGGCGTAAGAGACATCCGCCTAAAGCGCCGCTTGCTTTCAAAAACTGTCCTGACTCTCGAGCAAGCGGTGGAAGAAGCACGCGCGACAGAATTGTCGGAGATCTCCACATCCGACATGGGCCGCGCGCGCCCTCCTCTTTTCCCCACTCCGCGAGCGTGTCTGGTAGACGAAATAGCGCCGCTGGATGAGCTGGAGGAGGAAGACCGTGGGGACTGCATGAGGGTGACCGGGCGCGTGCTGAATCGCGCATTCACACCGCAGCAGAAGTCCGGGAACTGCCTAGGCTGCGGAGGGGCCCACCAGAGACCAGAGTGCCCATTCAAGGCATCGGTGTGCCGCAGATGTGGCAGGAAAGGACACCTAGCAGCTGTGTGCCGTGCTGCCACTCCAGCGACAACGCCAGCTGCCGCCTCCAGAACCGTTCCACCAGGACAACGAGGGTCGCAGAAGTGTTCAGGATGCTACCAGCCACAGCCGACCGACTGCTTCGCGCTGGCGGAGATGCCCCCAGCTCTAAGCTACGACCAGGCAGAGAGTAGGAGACTGTCAACAGTGGTTTGCTTAGAGGGGGTGGGGGTAAAAATGGAAATAGATTCAGGGTCCTCTAGATCACTCATGTCCTGGGCGCATTTAGTTAAGCTTTGCCCCAAGCTCAGGAAGCGGGATCTCGGCCCCACAGCGACGATCCTGAAAGATTACCAGGGCTCACAAATTCCCATTCTAGGTCTGCACAGAGTGAGAGTAGACTACGGCCCCTTCCACGGATCCCTTCCCATCCTGGTAGTGGCCAAACCCCTAGCTGCCTTGATCGGATTGGACTGGTTTCCAGCCTTGGGACTGTCAGTCCAAGGAGTACACAGCGTGCCAGCCAGTTTTCCGGTAGACGAAGTAATCAGAGAGTTCAACGACGTCTTTGATGGCAGCTTAGGAACGTACAAAGGCACTCCAGTTTCCCTAAATTTGGACCCCCAGGTTGCTCCAGTCCGCTTGAAGGCCCGCAGGCTGCCGTTCGCGCTGAAGCCCAAGGTTGAAGCGGAATTGGATCGATTGGTGGCGCAGGGCGTGCTCGAACCCGTCGATCAGGCGAAATGGGAGACCCCAATTGTGGTCCCCATTAAGCCCGACGGGTCCGTGAGGATCTGCGCCGACTATAAGTCGACGATCAACCTCGGGCTTCAGGCGAACCCATACCCGGTTCCGGTGGTGCAAGACCTACTCCACTCATTGGGACGAGGTCGAGTGTTCGCGAAACTGGATATGGCGCAGGCCTACCAACAGCTCCCGGTGGATGACGAGGCTGCGGAAGCGCAGACCATCGTGACCCACCGTGGGGCTTTCCGCTGTCGCCGTCTCCAATTCGGCGTGTCCGTAGCCCCGGGGATCTTCCAGAGCCTCATGGAGCGACTGCTCCATGGGCTCCCTGGCGTTGTACCGTATTTTGACGACGTCCTGATTGCTGCTTCCAGCATATCAGAACTCGCCAAAACGTTACGGAAGGTCCTCAGAGTTTTCAGGGGCGCGGGTTTAAAGTTGAAACGCAGCAAATGTACGTTTGCTGCGCATAGGGTGGAATTCCTGGGTTTCATGATTGACGCCCAAGGAATTCACCCAACCCCCTCCAAGGTCGAGGCCATCCAAAAGGCCCCCACTCCTGCCTCCAAAACAGAGCTGCAGGCATTCCTCGGCCTTTTGAATTTCTACGCGCCGTTTATTCCCCATAAGGCATCGCTAGCCAAGCCGCTGCATCGGTTGCTCGACCGATCCGCGGCCTGGCACTGGGGCAGCCGCGAAGCACACGCGTTCGTGGCTGTCAAAGCCATGCTCACGTCAGATGCGGTACTAGTCCAGTACCATGACAGGCTTCCTCTGACGCTTGCGTGCGATGCCTCCCCTTTTGGCCTGGGGGCTGTCCTTAGCCACGTCTTTCCAGACGGCTCGGAAGCCCCCATTGCTTTTTACTCCCGGACAATGTCTCAAACGGAGAGAAACTACAGCCAAATCGACAAGGAGGCTTTGGCTGTAGTGTCCGGGATTAAGAAGTTCCACAATTACCTCTATGGGCGGACCTTTTCTGTTGTCACGGACCATAAGCCGCTCCTTGGGCTATTGGCCGGTGACCGTCCGACACCCCCCATCCTGTCGCCCAGGATGACCCGCTGGACGGAATTCCTGGCAGCGTATGACTATACGCTGCTATACCGTCCTGGCAAGCAGATAGGGCATGCTGATGCCCTAAGCCGCTGCCCTCTCCCGGGGCCGGATCCGGCCCCTGTGTCTGCTCTCTCTGTCCTGATGGTCACGGAGTCAGACTTGCCCCTGTCCTCTTCCGCCGTTGCCGCTCACACCCGCGCAGACCCTGTCCTCGCCCAGGTCTGCCGATGGGTGCTGAGGGGCTGGCCTTCGGGCAGTGTGGCTGAAAACTTTCGGCCTTACAAGTCACGCCAGCTGGAGCTCTCGCTCCATTGCGGGTGCTTGTGTTGGGGAGATCGGGTCATCGTCCCTTCCCCTCTCCGGCACATGGTTCTTCAGTCGCTCCATGCCAACCACCCAGGCATCGTCCGTATGAAGGCATTGGCCCGGAGCTATGTCTGGTGGCCCGGCATGGACGCTGAAGTGGCGGAATGGGTGGCCGCCTGCTCCTCCTGCCAATCGTCCTGGCCGGCCCCGCCGGTCTCCCCGCCGAGGGAGTGGGACGCCCCCAGGTGCCCATGGTCCAGGCTCCACTTGGATTTCGCGGGTCCCTTCCATGGCCAGAATTTCCTCGTGGTGGTGGATGCGTTCTCATGCTGGGTGGAGGTGATTCTCATGGCTTCCACCACAGCGGAGAGCACGGTGCGTGCCTTGCGCCGTCTGTTTGCGACCCACGGGTTGCCGGACGTCGTTGTGTCCGACAACGGACCCCAATTTCAATCCTCCACCTTCTTGGACTTTCTGGCCACCCAAGGGATCCGCCACGCGCCGGTCGCCCCTTATCACCCAGCGTCTAATGGACGCGCGGAACGAGCCGTGCGCTCAGCCAAGGAAGCCTTGGCCCGTTTGGATAAAGGGGACTGGCAGGCAAGGGTGGCCGCGTACCTTTTGGGACAGCATGTCACACCTTGCCCAGCCACAGGGAAAAGCCCTGCGGAGCTCTTGATGGGCCGACGCTTGCGGACCACTCTGGACAGACTGCACCCCGATTACGACGGGTTGCAGAGGGGCAACCTGCAGATTCCCACTCCTCGTTTATTTGAAATTGGGGACCTGGTTTGGGCAAGGAACTTTTCAGGGGAGCCGCGATGGATTGCCGCAACCATTTTGGACGTAACCGGACCCTGTTCTTACAGAGTAGGCCTTCAGGATGGATCCGAGTGGCGGCGCCACCTGGATCAACTGAGGCGCCGCCTGCCCGAAACAGCAGTCACCACGCCAGGCCGTTCCTGCCCGTTGGCCCCCGTTGGGCCGTTGTTCTCTGCTCAAGCCGAGCAGTTGTTTGGAACCCCGGAGTCCCTAGCCGGTCCAGACCTCGTATCGGCGGGAACAGCACGGGGAGACCGCCAGGACCTCACAGCCCAATCTGACTCTCAGCTGGGGGCCTCGCCCATCGGGGAACCACCCTACCAGAATAATACTCGCCAGCAAATGCCAACTACCTCAAGCCCGGTCGCCACGCCCCCTCACCCGGACTTGCTAGGGTCGCCATTGCCGCCTACGGTGACTCCACCTCCAAGGGCAGGCCGCGATGACGTAGGCGAAGGCTCCGTGTCCCACAGGGAGGAGCCTCCTCAAGAACTAAGGCGGTCAGGGCGGACCCGACACCGCCCCGTCTATCTGAACGACTACGCGTGCGCATGTACTGTGTTGGACAGAGAACCTAGACACATGCGCACTGACTATGGGGGAAGGAGAGTTGAGTCCCCAAGCCTATGTCCCAGACAGCTCGTCTGGTAACCTATGAGTCACCGCATTCCGGAGCTGAGCCAGCAGCTGCAGTGATTAACAGAGACAAGCTGTCTGGAATCTGTCTGGAAAGGAGTCACAATGTTGCAATTGCATTGCTAGGAGTTTCCTGCCTGGTAACTCTATATAAGAGGTTGCCAGAGAAGAAACCTTGCCAGTTGAATCTTGTGTGTGTTGTAAATAGTGTGAATAAACGTTCCTGTTGTTTTGACCATGCCTGAGTCGGAATCCTTTGTCTGATCTAACAATTTTCGTTCTACTTCTGGTACATGTGCTATATTGGTGCCATTTCAGTAAAATTTTATATATTTATTATATTTATTATTTATTTTATTAGATTTCTAGACCGCCCCCTCTTCTTGACATAATAGTAAATCTTTCAGACTTCCAAGGTATCAAGTTAATTACACATCAAATTATACACCCATCTCTACCTATTTTCCATTTTAAATAACCAACTGAAGCCACACTTACTTACTGTATTTATAATGTAATTAATAGTCAATGTTCAATAGTAGTAACTGTGAAAGGGATCTTGGAATCCTAGTGGACAACCATTTAAATATGAGCCAGCAGTGTGCAGCAGCTGCCAAAAAAGCCAACACAGTTCTAGACTGCATAAATAGAGGGATAGAATCAAGATCACGTGAAATGTTAATAGCACTTTATAATGCTTTGGTAAGGCCACACTTGGAATACTGCATTCAGTTTTGGTCGCCACGATATAGAAAAGATGTGGAGACCCTAGAAAGAGTGCAGAGAAGAGCAACAAAGATGATTAGGGGACTGGAGACTAAAACATATGAGGAACTGTTGCAGGTATGTCTAGTTTAATAAAAAGAAGGACTAGGGGAGACATGATAGCAGTGTTCCAATATCTCAGGGGTTGCCACAAAGAAGAGGGAGTCAAACTATTTTCCAAGGCACCTGAGGGTAGAACAAGAAGCAATGGGTGGAAACTAATCAAGGAGAGATGCAGCTTAGAACTGAGGAGAAATTTCCTGACAGTTCGAATAATTAATCAGTGAAACAGCTTGCCTCCAGAAGTTGTGAATGCACCAACACTGCAAGTCTTTAAGAAGATGTTGGATAGCCATTTGTCTGAAATGGTATAGGGCTTCCTGCCTAGGCAGGGGGTTGGACTAGAAGACCTCCAAGGTCCCTTCCAACTCTGCTATTGTATTGTATTGTAAATTACAAATGTCTTCAAATGATAATGGATTAAAAACCATAATATGTAATGGAAACCATGAAAGGACCCTCTTATTTTAATCAGATACATATTTATTTATTTAACCTATATGCCACCCATCTCACCAGAGGTGAATCTAGGTGGCTTACAGGCATACAATTAAAATACACTGTAAATAGGCTTCTCACATTTAACATTCAGTTAAAATAACACTGACCCAGATGTAGAGGGAAAAAGAAACAAAATGTGCACAGAAAGAAGGTTGGAGTGTTAGCTACTTCATTAGCCCCCTCCAAAATGCCACACTCCATTGAGTCATGCTCAGTTTCAGTTTAATCTATATCAAAACATTTTCATAAAAGGACCAGAAGCAACAACAAGAGTATAGAATATGTTATTAATGTTTGAATGGACACTCAACTTTGATTTTTGTGCAAAAGGCTTATTCCACTATCTTCTCTGCCCATAGGAAGAGTTTTCCAATATTTAAGAAACACCACTGTCTATAACAATTTTTCTTTTGTAGTTTGTCTTAAGCTCTGTTTTGACTATACATTGCAGAATCCCCAATGAAGTGGCTGGGAGTTCTAACAGCTCTCTGTCTCATGACATTTTGCAGTAAGGAACTACAATGGGAAAATTTGGCCTAGATTTCATAAGAGGCTTAAATAGTTTTTGGTTCCTCCTAAAAAATGATACTTAACAACAGAAGATAAAAATACCAGAGAAATACAGAAGGAAAGCAGAACCTTAATGGTATATTTTGTGCCTACATGCAACATAATCTTGATAACCAATTGATGTGAAAGACAATATCATTTAGAAATCTCCTTGTTACCATAGGTTTCATATCAGAGTGTTCCAATTCCCATAGATGTTTCCCACCTATTTTTGCTTGATTGAACAGAATTATAATACCTTATGCTTCAAAGCCTCTGTTGATATGAAAACCTTAGTAAGAATGTCTAATCCATAAATAAAACTGACACATGTCAAAATAGGCTACATTTCTTTTCAAGGAAATAATTGACACAACCAAGCAGTGTATGACTACATTTGCTTATATTTTTTGACAGACGAAGCCTTAGTTGTGTAAATCTGTTGAATACAGATGGGAATGTGAATACAGCATTTACAAAAGGAGAGTCTGAATACCAATTTGGGAGGGATAGAAAGTGTTTAATATCTTTTATTGTTTTCATCAGAATTTCAAACCTCATTCAAACAGATGACTCTGATCTTTATAGCCATATACAAAAGGAACAGAAGAATGATACAGAAAAGCTCTTTGACTGCAAAACTGATTTTGTTATCATATTACAAGTAAACGTCCATTTAGAAACCTATTCAGAAAAATGATCAGTGGCTTCTTTATTTAGTAAAATACTTTACATGGTTGGAATAGATGTGCTTTTGTTGTGTGTATGTGTGTGGGGGTGGATGGGTGGAAGTGATGTGTATGTGGGCATGCTTCAATCTTTTGGAGTAAAGCAATATGTGAAAATTAAATCAGAAGATAAATAAGTTCAAAAGAAGTTAGCCAGTAGTTTTCTAAGTATACATGTTTAACAGTTGTTTTCAAAGATCTGGTTTTGCTTATGAAACAAACTGGTAATTGACTACTTTTACAGAAGTTAATTTATTTTCTATCAGTTGCATGAGGGTAATCGTAATGCTACTTCATCATAAGCTATATTGCTGTCATAATAGTTAAATAAACCAGATTCATCTAAATATTTAATTTCATAAAGTTTTTGTTTGTGTAGAATCTCTAGTGAATGGCTATTTAGAATTATGTATTATACATATTTATATCAATGTGTAAATTAAGGATTATAGAATAATCCTAGTAACAGAAAGGAAATCTAGAAATCTTTGAATAGAGCATCTTTTCTCATGTTAAGAAGAAAAGAAGGTTTGCATATTAGGGAGATAGTAAGTTAATACAATTGTGGGCATATTGTTGTAAAACACGGACAGCGTATTTTAAGGTATTAATTGTGACTCTTTTCTTTTTTAGATATTGTAAGTATCATTGCCATATTATATGCACAGGGCAAATATAGACACAGATTCTTTAACAAAGACATTTGTGTGTAGTCTTTGCTCATTTGCTTTAGATTGATCAAAACTGTAATGCAGATTGAAGGATGATAATATATGGTCTACATTGTCCCCAACTTTTATTCCATTCAGAAAACAACCAGAAATATAACATGGAGCAACAAATGGAGCAACCAACTCTGGTATTTATTGTATTGTATTGTATTGTATTGTATTGTGTTGTGTTGTGTTGTGTTGTGTTGTGTTGTGTTGTGTTGTATTGTATTGTATTGTATTGTATTGTATTGTATTGTATTGTATTGTATAAATGACCCATAAGTCATACTTTTGTATACTGAGCTGTCTTGGCATCAGCTCATATGTAGGCCCATAGTTATGCATACAGTTAATAAATAATAAAGTTGAATTTATTAACCGCTCCCTCTCCCCACAGGGACTCGAGGCGGTGCACAGGAAGAATAAAAACAATAAATATACAAAATACATGCAATTTAAAACAGATTAAACTAATTCCTGTGCTAAAATCCTATTAACTAAAAATCCCCACTAAATATAAATAAACATTAAAAAACCCATAGAGAGAGAGACTACCCTAGGCCGGCCAGGCGGAAAAGATGAGTCTTCAATTTCAGGCGGAAGGAGCGGAGGTCCGTGGTCGTTCTAATATCGGGGGGAAGGTCATTCCAGAGGGCCGGGCCCGCCACAGAGAGAGCCCTTCCCCTGGGCGTCGCCCACTGACAAAGTCTAGTGGACGGCACCCGGAGAAGTCCCTCTCTGTGGGAGCGAGTCGGCCGTGAGGATGTGTGAGGCAGGATCCGATCCCGCAGGTAGCTAGGTCCCGAGCCATGGAGCGCTTTAAAGATGATAACTAACACCTTGAAGCGCACCCGGAAGACGACAGGCAGCCAGTGCAGCTCGCGCAAGAGCGGTGTTACATGGGTGAACCTAGTGGTTCCCATAATTGCTTGCGCGGCTGCATTCTGAACTAACTGAAGCCTCTGGGTGCACCTCAAGGGGAGCCCCATGTAGAGAGAGTTACAATAGTCCAGTCGGGATGTCACGAGGGCATGAGTGACTGTGCGAAGGGCGTCCCGATCCAATAGGGGGCGCAATTGGCGAACCAGGCGAACTTGGTAAAACGCCCTCCTGGCCACGGCTGTCACTTGCTCTTCCATAGACAGCCGGGTATCCAGGAGGACTCCCAAATTGCGCGCCCCATCCACAGGGGCAAGATGTTCGCCCCCTATGGCCAGCGTTGGAGAGAGCTGGTTGAATCGGGCAGCCGGAAACCACAGCCACTCAGTCTTGGTCGGGTTGAGCCTGAGTTGCACTTCTGGCCATCTTTTTATTTTTGTCCTGAAGTATCGTACATTGGCAAGTTTAGTCCTGGCTTATTTGGAGATTTTTTAAAAAAGTTGCTTGCTCTCTTCCCTCCCCATTTAAAAAAAAAAAAAGATGCTTCAGAACTTACAGCACATTGTATTTGAAAAATAAAGGCAACGATCAAACTGTTAAAAGACCATTATCTTGCCAAACTGAGAAGATTTGAGGACAGAATTCCAGTGATAACTCCCCAGTGCCTGGAAATGGCTTTATATTCTTGTGTTTCCTAAATAATCTAAAAATCAACAAGACTATAGCCAAACAAGCATTGAATATTGCTCGTTGATAGTTAATATCTCCCAAGATTTGTATAACTGTGACCCTGGAAGCCTTCAGAAAGGCCCTTCCCCCCCCCCCCTGACAATGGGCATATGCTTTAAAGATTACTTTAGTTTGTGCTATGTGAGCTATTATCTCTGGCAGCATTATGCTTTTTGTTGATTTATGGGTTTGTTATAATAATAATAATAATAATAATAATAATAATAATAACAACAACAACAACAACAACAACAATTTATTACATTTTTAAACCGCCCCCTCTCCCCGAAGGGACTCGGGCGGTGTACAGGAAAATTAAAAAACTATCTAAAAACATACAAGATATACAAAGTTAAAAACAAATTAAATTACCCTGTACAAGAATTTAAAACATTAAAATTATAACCCATTAAAACCAAATAGATAATTTGCAACAAACAGACTGGGGCAAGAAGCGTCGATTATAACACCTGTAAACTTCCCAGAATTTCTTGGCAAGTGGGGAGTCATATAAATTGATCTGAAAGAAAGAAGGAAAGAGATAGATGACTGGACAGATAGGTAGGTAGATGGATATATAGATAAATAGATAGATAGATGATAAATACCAATTCTTTGAGCTTCATTTCAAGAATGTGTTCAATTGCTTCTTCATATAATCTTGTCTCAGCTAAATTACATTTCATAATGTAATTATTATCTTTCATAATACGTATTTTGACACTAAAAGGTGGTCCTAATGTTAGGATGCTAGATATTTCATGTATCCTTCTAAGGAAGAACACTTTCTAAATATTCTGTCTAGGTGACATCATTCTGAATCAAGAGAAGAGCAATTTGAAATAAGAGATAGTGCTAACTTTACATATTATTTCTTCCTCATTCATCATAAATGCCAAAAAGTAGGAATATGCCAACATCCACTGATTTTTTTCCCTGTGCAATGTTTTAAATTTTCTTTCTCAAAGCTTAAATACCAATCTTCCTTAATGTAAGCATAAACAAGTGAATTGTCATTATATGACACTGCAAAGAAAACCACTCTAAACTTAGATTGTCAGTTTATGTTTCCATCAATACCTAATGCATCTGAAGTGAGCACTTTAGCTTAGGTCATCAGTTTTAACAGAGGGAAATTGTTATCTGTCTAAGTTTCTCATTAATAATGCAAAATTTGTAGGAAAACCTCCTATAGTCATATGAGTGGGTTTTTCTCTCTCCTGAAATGAGACATGGTATCTCAGGCAAATGAGATAGCAAATAATATTTTGTATTTATCCTTGCTTGCTCCTGGGGAGGAAAGCTATGGCAAATCTAGACAGCATACTAAAAAGCAGACACATCACCCTGCCAACAAAAGTGCATATAGTCAAAGCTATGGTTTTCCCAGTTGCAATGTATGGCTGTGGAAATTGGGTCATAAGAAAGGCTGAGGCCTTTAAACTATGGTGCTGGAGAAGACTCGTGCAAGTCCCTTGGACTGCAAGATGATCAAACTGGTCAGTCCTAGAGGAAATCAACCCTGACTGCTCTTTAGAAGGCCAGAGGCTGAAGATGAACCTGAAATACTTTGGCAATCTAATGAGAAGGAAGGACTCACTGGAGAAGAGCCTAATGCTAGGAAAGATTAGGGCAAAAGAAGAAGGGGACGGCAGAGAATGAGGTGGCTGGATGGAGTCACTGAAGCAGAAGGCATGAGCTTGACTCCAGAGGATGGTAGAGGACAGGAAGGCCTGGAAAAACGTTGCCCATGGGGTTGCGATGGACATGACTTTGCAGCTAATAACAACAACATTTATCCTAAAGGAAATGTATCCAAATTATTACAACAGTAAAAACAACAACAACAAAACAAACTATCTGTTTATCACAAATCTAGTTCCTCTCTTATTCTAAATATCAACTAACTGGAGAAAATATCTACTCTTCCTGTCAGGTAAATGTGTCTTCAGGTTATACATAGCAACTGCCATTCATTATTTCCGTATATTCCTTCTCCATATTTCTAGGTTTCAATCTTGTGCTTTCCAATGGCTTGGTTTCAATCTGGTAATCCTAATAATGCCTGACTTTTTCCTTAAAGGAAAAATCTTTGCATATGGATGGGAAGATCCAATCTTGGAACCCATCTTCAGAGTTCAGTACTTTTTTGATTTTGGTATTCAAAATCCAAAATTGTCTACTGGGTTGGGGTTGGTAGCTCAGAAAAGCTTGTGGAATTGTGAAGGGAACATACTAGGAGAAGTAGTGTTTTCTTAGAATCCATCAGTATTGTCCACAGATCCAGTTTCAAACCAGCACCAATCTATTCTAATTCTGGCCTGTTGTACTTTAAGTTTTTTTAATTGCCAGAAAAACAGAACATAAAAATTAGTTTTATGTCTTTCTACCTGATATTCTCTAATATGAATGCAGCTGAGGATTGTACAAGGAGGATTCTTTTCAAAGAATCAATATTTATGTTAATTAATACAGGAAACAACTTAGATATAAATTCTTACACACATATACAGATAAATGCGCAAACACACACACACCTATCAAGGATAAAAGCTTGCTGATCAGTTAAATTTAATATGTTAAAACCATGTAGTGTTAAATTAATCACATAATATATCTAGTTGGAAGCTGCCAATACTCTTAAATATTCAACCAATCAGAGGAATGGCTTGTACCCAGAGGTTTTTAAAAACTGGAGGTTTTTAAGCAAAGTTTTGACAGCTATTTGTTCAGAATCATATAAGGTCTCCTGTATAAGCAGGAGTTGGACTAGAAGAACTCCAAGGTTCTTTTCAACTCTGTTATTCTTTAATTCTGCAGGAATGAATGATGCGGCTGGAAGAGATCTTAACAGATGATGAGCTTATGACAGCAAAGTGACAGAACTGGAAATACAGATAGAAAAATCTTTCTAGTTGAGGTCATGGAAGAAGAAGGGAAACCAGTATCTTGAAAGTCAACAATTGATTATATAAACAGTGTTGCACAAAATAGAGTGTATTCTCTGATAATACTTTTTAGAGGAAGTAAACAAAATACTATGTAATATATCATTAGTTTTTGAATTAGCTTATGACTGTAACATTAACACAAATAGAGAAAAATGGTGGCAACTGTACGTTCAGCTCACCTACATGCTAAATCACTCCAGAAAGCATTTGTGATCCATGTAATTTATAGGAATTATTTGAACTTTTTACTGTTTCTTATGAGAACTGTATTAAACATATTTTAAGGCTAAAAGAACATGCATAAGCAATGTAGCAACAGAAGGCTCCAGATAAGTTACACATGAAAGAAAACTTAACAGAAAGCTGAAGAAGGTGCAAGCAAAGGTTTGAATTACATTGATTCGGTGGCTAGCAGAGTTGATAAAAAGAATGAATAATTAAAGGCATATTTGTCTTTATGGGAGAAGAGACAACAACATTCAATAGTCTTCATTTTAAGAAGGAAACTGATAAGAGAAACTATTTTATAAACTTGAAAGTATTTTGGACTTGGTAAAGAGTATTTTGTACAGTTTAATTAAAGACTGTGTACGTTGGAGTAAAATCAGAGAGAGTAAGAGCAAGAATAAAGATAGAGAAAGAATTCAACCAAATTGAACAGTAGAGACTTAGAATAAAAGCAAGCAAATTTACTGACTGAGAAAAACCAAGAACAAGAAAGATTAATATTTGTCTAAATCCCAGGAATTGGAATAACCTCATTTTCAGAAAATACTTTTCAGTTAACAAATGAATGAAATTGCAAATAATTCAGTTTCAACAATTTTTAATATGTTAGACATTAATAATTGCTTCTGGGAAATTCAATTCAAGCTATATACTTTTAATAATCTTCTTATGAACTTTCAAGTCACAAACTTTCACCAATACAAACAAATCTGTTCAGAACTCCAACCTAGAAGGCCCCAGAATCTGGGAAAAGGCATGCAGTAAGCTAACATTTTCTTGCCTTCTCCCACTTTCTGCTTAATTTTTTTGTCTTTTAATGATTCCGTAATAAGAACATAAGGACATAAGAACAGCCTTGCTGGAACAGGCCACAGCCCATCCGGTCCAGCATTCTGTCTCCCACAGTGGCTCCCCATTTGCTTCAGGGTCTTCCCAAGCAGATGTCTTCACCTGCTTATGATTCCCTGCAAATGGCATTGAGAAATATCCTGCCTATCTCTCCAACCCGGAGGGTGTCCTTAGGCATCCATAATGATAGCCATGGATACCCTTGTTCTCCATTAACTCATCTAATCCTTTCTTAAAGGTGTCAAGGCTGACAGCTGTCACCACTTCTTCTGGCAGGGAGTTCCATAGACCAGTGATCCTGTGGGTGAAAAAGTACTTCCTCTTATTTGTTTGAGGTCTAGCATCCAAAAGTTTCATGGAGTGCCCCCTAGTTCTAGTGTTGTGCGATAGGGAAAACAGTTTTTCCTTTTCTACTTTTCTAATCCCTTGCATCGTGGTGCGGTTGGGGCAATCCACCACTAGGCCACTGCACCACTCCCACTTTTTGCTTCAATACCATTCACAAATCCACATGCATACTGTTTGCTGTTAATTTGCATAGTCACTATATGTGGTGTATACTATAGTTATTGTTTATGTCTGGAATGGAACACAAGAGTGATTTTTATGCTTATTTGGATTTGTGAGCAAGACAGACTTATAAACAGCTGTCAGAACTTAACATGTTTATAAGCAGAGGAATATCTGTGTACCTTTTGGTAGATATAGATTTAAACAGTTTCGTTTTGGTATTTCATTTGCTCTAAAGTTTACAAAAATAGTGAAAGTTTCAAATGTTTTTTATATTTTATGGAAAATATGCTAATAAGCCAAAAAAAGAAGAGCAAGAAGTGAAGCATGAAATCATTTCATTGAGTTGATATGATATGGAAACAGGGTAGAGAAGAAGACGCCTATATTGCTTTGAAGTGTTTAGAGAAAGGTTTTATGATAAATAGGCAGATACAGTAGTACATTATCACTGCTGAGAGTTTTCCTATTGGACATTTACGTCATGCCACACAATTGTTCCAGAAACAAGATATCAAAGTGTAAGGATAATTGAACTAGGGTCAATCTAAGAACAATATGCCTAAGAGCCATGGTGGTGCAGTGGTTAGAATGCAACATTGCAGGCTAATTCTGCTGACTGCCGACCACCAGCAGTTCAGCAGTTTCACACTCACCACTTCAAGGTTGACTCAGCTTTCCATCCATCTGAGGTCAATAAAATGAGGATCCAGGTTTTTGGGGACAATATGCTGACATTGTAAACCACTTAGAGAGGACTGTAAAGCACTGTGAAATGGTATATTAATCTAAGTTTTATTGCAATTGCTATCCTTGTAAGTATTATTTTGGAAACATATTTCATATAGCATAAAAGCAAAGAAATAGAGTGGAAGTATTTTTTATGTTGCAATCAATCATAAGAAATAAAAAAAGGAGACACCATTTGTTTCTCAGCTCATATTATGCTAGAAGTGATCTTGCCAGACATAGCCTATGGAACATTCCTAGGGCCATGTAAATTGTTTTTCAACCCCAGCACTTTTTATTACTTGAATGGCTGGATTTGCTTCCTAAGAAATTGGAGAAAACAGAGGGAGAAGGAATCCTGCATTACATTTCATTTGTGTGGTTATGCATCACAAATTTTAACATGCTGGAAAAAGCTCTGATATTGCTGGTTTGCTGCCTGATGTGCATCTAAGCATGGGATATTATGTATGAGAATCTAAACAATCTTATGTATCACAGTAATGACACTTTCTGGTAGTAGGAGAGATAGCAGGAGAATTACAATGAAGACTGTGTTAGAGGAGACTGGCCATGCCATCCATGTAGAGTGGATTGCAAGTATACTGAAATGTGTGACTGAAATGTGGTTGCAGCCCAATCGGCAGGCAGTTTGGATAACTATGTAGAATTCCTATCTTTTTCTAGTAGAACAACTGATTATTCCACATCTAATGTATAGATAAAATTGCCATGAGTAGAGGAAACAGTATTAAAAAGACAGTTCCTTTGGAATATGAACGTTATTGATATTTATAAGTTCAGAAATACTTTATGTTGAAAGACAATATTAAATATCTCAAATGGTGTTTTTCTCCCCCCCCCAAAGGCAACTGGACTTTCTTTGTTTTCCCTTTGAAGATACTTTGCTTATGTTCGCTCCATAGACAATATGAAACAATAACTCAAACTATCTGCAGAAGCTTTGAGATTCTAAATTACAAAGGCAATTGTTTTCCAGTCTAAAATAACATCAATATTAGCACAGTGCTTTTAGTAGTTAAAGATTACATGCTGAGCTGCTGGGATTCAGGTCCCCTATAAATTACATAAGTAAATAAATTAAATCTCCCATTTTCACATAACTTTTTTTCCTAGGTAATTCAGCTAGGCACTTTCTTATTGGTACTGCTAAAAATTCTCCGAGTTTTCCTGAAACAGGAAGCATGCATATTATTGATGCCACTGTAAAAAATGCTGATGCACTAAACAAATCTCCCGTGATTCTTTCTTTTACTGTGTGCCATAACCTAATTTGCATAATTATTTTAATTACACCATTTGTTTATACACATTTAATCACATATTTGCAATTATTTTCTAATTATAAGCTGTAAGAAAAACAGAAATCATTTTCAGATATAATCATTGGTGATTTAATAGTGTGAATTTAAACCAGCTTTTCACTAAAGTATTTTTACCATATGAGCAAAAAATGAATTAGAAAATGAGAGATTTCCACATCTCCTGATTGATTCATTGCTTGGGTTGACTAAATCTGCAGACATTTGTATGCGAAATAACAATAGTTGTGATGAAACTTGCTTTGTATTTCATTATAACCATATAGTTTGCATTATGCCCAATTCAGAAAAGGGATTTCCCTTTATTTAGGAAAGAAAAGAAAATAACATTCTTGGAGGCTGATTTTCTGATCACAGTTGATTTAAATATCTCCAGGCACATGCATGTTTCAGTACTTACATACAGACACATTAATGACTTAATAAGAGTGTTTTTAAAGATTTTTTTACAAATATTTTAAACAACTACTTGAATATATTAATTATTGAAGCAAGGAGGATATTAATTGTGCTATTAATACATTTCTATGAGAAACATATTGCCTAATACATTCTTCATTCTGCATTCTGCTTTAGACATTTAGAACTAGTCAACAGATGGAAGATCTTATAGTTTAATTTCAGTGGAGTCATTGTAGTCTTTATAAATACTGTTCAGAAATAAAACAAAGCTCAGGAGATTGGAAAATAGTTTCTAGAAATATTGCTTCCAAAACGCTTGGGATAATTTGCAAGTTAAATCACAGATTCTACTTGTCTGACATGAAAAGAGTGATAGTGTCATGCATTTCAGAAAAGGCAGAAGCTGGTAAACTGTGGACCTGCATTTCTCAGGTTAGACAAAACTGCTATATAAACTTGTGTGTGTATTTCCAATCTCTCTTTCTCCCTCCTTCTCTTTTAAGATGCCACTGCATGATGGCATTTCCACAAGAATTTATCAGCAAGTGTGGGTCAGGCTGAAAATGAGAATGAGTAGATGAAGAAATGTTGGTTAGGGACAGAAATGTTTTACAGTTTTGAAAAGAGGGTCTTAGAGACTGTGTCATGCAGGCACAGATGAGACAAAATCATGCTTCACAAAGCAGTGTCCTGGATAGAAGTAGGTACTTTGGTGGATGGAGAAAGAAGAAATAGACTATAAATTTGATTCATAGCATTCTTTGGGATGGAATGTGGCCTGAAATCAGGAATGCTATGTCAAAGTGAATCTACCTGGGTGGTAAGATTCCGGGAGGCGGAACCAACTAGGTGGTTCCGCCCCAGGTGCCTGATGGACCCTGATAGGTTCCTGATGGAACTTGGGCCATTCCCTGAAGCTATGGCTCATGACTGGAGAACTGGTGGCCGCATGGGACAGCGAAGCTTCTGGGGCTCTGGACCATGTCGTGTCTTTGCAGTCTCTGATCCAGTGCTGAACCCGGTTGGCTTCTTGTTTCTCTGAGGAGCTGAAGGAGCTGAAGTGCAGGAAAAGACACCTAGAGTACCAAGTACCTTGGAGGGCCAGCCGTTCCGAATGTGATCGGACACTGGTGAGGTCTTATATCAAGACCTACCTAGTGGCGATAAAAGTGGCAAAGTTTAATTATTTTTCCGCTCTTATTGAGTCTGCAGATAATCGCCCAGGTGCCCTGTTTAGGGTGACCCATTCCCTCTTACATATGGAAGCGCGGGAGGGCCCCTTGCAGGGTAAATCTGATGATTTTGTGCAATACCTGCAAGACAAAATCGTTCAGATTTGGGAAGGGCTGGACTCTGACTGGGTAGGGCTAGATGGGGTGATGGAGGCAGGTCTTGAGAATGTGAGCTGGCAGGAGTTTGACCCTGTGACTCCTGAGGATGTAGACAGGATTTTGGGTAGGCTTAGTGCTTCCACATGTTTATTGGATCCGTGTCCCTGCTGGTTGGTGCTGGCTACCCGGGAGGTTACACGAGGCTGGCTCCAGGGTATTATTAATGCTTCTTTGAGAGAGGGTTTCTTCCCCATCGTTTTGAAAGAGGCGGTGGTGAGGCCCCTCCTCAAGAAGCCTTCCCTGGACCCGGTGCTTTTAGCAAACTATCATCCAGTCTCCAACCTTTGCTTTGTGGCAAAGGTTGTTGAGAGTGTGGTGGTGCGACAGCTTCCCAAGTACCTGGATGAAGCTGTCTATCTTGATCCATACCAGTCGGGTTTCAGGCATGGGTACAGCACAGAAACGGCATTGGTCGCATTGGTCAATGATCTCTGGAGGGCTCGGGACAGTGGTTGTTCTTTTATCCTGGTCCTATTAGACCTCTCAGCGGCTTTTGATACCATCGACCATGATATCATGCTGCGGCGGTTGGAGAGGTTAGGGGTGGGGGGCACTGTACTTCGGTGGTTCTCTGCCTTCCTCTCTGACCATTCACAGTTTGTGTTGGCAGGGGGCAGAGGTCGTCCTCAAGGTGCCTCACTTGTGGAGTACCCCAGGGGTTGGTCCTCTTGCCCCTTCTGTTCAACATTTATGTGAAGCCACTGGGCAAGATCATCCGGGGTTTGGGGGTAAAGTTCCATCAATACGCTGATAATATGCAGCTGTACATTTCATCCCCAGACCACTCCAATGTTGCCCTTGACATAATGTCCCAGTGCCTGGAGGCCGTGCAGATCTGGATGGGGAGGAACAGGCTCAGACTCAACCTCTCCATGACTGAATGGCTGTGGTTCCCGATGTCCCGTTACAGTCAGCTGGTTCCATTGCTAGCTATAGAGGGTGAGACCTTAGTCCCCACAGGAGGGGTTTGCAACTTGGGTGTCCTCCTGGATGCATGGCTGTCCTTGGAAGATCATATGATGACTTTTGCCAGGGGGGCTTTTAATCAGGTTCATCTGATCCACCAGTTGCATCCCTTCCTGGATCGGGATGCCCTGCGCACAGTCACTCACATCCTTGTCTCTTCCTGTCTGGACTACTGTAATGGTCTCTACATGGGGCTCCCCTTGAAGAGCACCGGAGGCTCCAACTGGTCCAGAATGCGGCCGTGTGGGTAATTATGGGGGCAACATGATGCTCCCATGTAACACCCCTCCTGCACGAGCTACACTGGCTTCCGGTGGTTTTCTGGGTGCGATTCAAGGTGTTGGTTATTATTTTTAAAGCGCTCCATGGCTTAGGACCTGGGTACTTACAAGATCGCCTTCTGCCACCGAGAGCCTCCCACTGGCCAGTACGCTCCCATAGAGAGTGTTTCCTCATGATGCCATCGGCTAAACAATGCCGACTGGCAACACTCAGGGGGAGAGCCTTCTCCTTGGAAGCACCTGTTCTCTGGAATGAATTGCCCCTGGAATTAAGAACTATCCCTGACTTATGCACCTTCCGCCATGCTCTCAAAATCTTTTTTTCCAACAAGCCGGGCTGGCATAAAAATGAATTTTTAAATACGAATTTTTATTAATTTTAATCGGGGTTTGTTTGGTTTTTTAATTTTAAGAGAGGCCAAATTGTTTAATATGCTTTTAAAACTGTTTTTAACTTTTATATATCTGTTTTACTTTGGCTGTACACCACCCCGAGTCCTTTGGGAGTAGGGCGGTATAAAAAACTAATAAACCTAAACCTATTAGTCACCAAAGGGCAACAGCTGTTGAAGAAATACTGATTAACTAAGCTGCAGCCACAATTTCTGGGACTTGTTTGGACAACATGGTTACCAGCATTGCCATTATTCTGCTAGCTCATACACTGCTATTTTTTTCTTTTATCATATATCACTTATAGCAGATGTTTATAATGTCTATGGTTCTGTTCTTGCTTGATAAAAATCAGCTATGGATTCAATCTACACATATGTAAAAATGAGTGTGTGTGTGTGTGTGTGTGTGTGTGTGTGTTCCAGCATAACTCTGGAATGCCTCGAGCAATTTCAACCAAACTTGGTACACAGATATCTTACTCTCTGGAAACAAATACTATGGGGGTAAGATACCCCAATACTCTTCAGGGTATGTTTCCTGTTAAAATACAGCCTGTTATGCCTTAAAATGGCTTCTACTGTACTTCCTTAAAATGGCTTCTACTGTACAATGCAGTGGAGTTGTCATGGTAATGGCTTCACAGTACTCCACAAGAGGGCTCCCTTTGGTAAGGTGAAAAGTCCAACATTAAAAATTAGGCTTCTGGGGGTACAGGGAAATAATTTTTAACTAATTTAATTGTCGCCAAAATCAGGGCTCTGGGAGAAGTTGCTCTTGCAGTTCACAGTTCTCCACAAGGGGGCTCCCTATGGTAAGAGCGAAAACCCAACATTAGAAATTACGTTTGGTCTGGACATTTCCCCCTATAATTAAATACCCGGGCAACGCAGGGTTATTGGCTAGTAGTGGATAAAATATTATGTGGTGCAAAAAAGACAGAAAGAGTCAGACAATACTTTGCTGCATGTATTCAAGCAGAGGGTGTCTAGCCTTTTTCGTCAGATATTTTACTTGGAGAAATAAATAAAATAAAATAAATAAATACATTGTGTTGTGATATTGAATAATGTTTTGGTTTAAGTAGCCATTTCAAATATGTGAGTCTATGAAATTTAATTCAGATAAAACAGAAATGTATATTGAAATTGGGTTGGCTGTGTGTAGCAGTATTGCAATATTTCTTCTGAGATCACTGTGGCATATCGAAGTAGATTCAGATTTTTGGAATAATCTGGAATGTCTTCATACCAGAAATCAATGTGACAACTCTAAGAAAAAGAGGGGTTTTTTTTTAGTTTGACTACGCCTGTCAGAAGACAACATTATAACTCTATTTTCCACACAATGAGGAAAACAACTGTCCATGCTTCTTGAACACATACAAATAGTAGTAGAATTAAAATTATATTTTTGGAATAACAATTGCACATTAAATATTGCTGGCCTTTGAAATTAACATACTTCTATAATTAGTTCATTTAAAATAATTGAAGAACTAAAGCATCAATTGCTATATGAAAATAATCTGTTCACACACTTATTTACTGAGTGGAGAAAACAATTTACGGTACTTTGGGGGATTTCCCCAAGCCAAATTGTTTCTTAACCAACATTTTTTGCTTAAACATTTTAATGCACCAACTATGTATTAGGCATGATAAGGTATGTGATGAACTTTCTCTAATCCTTGTATTATTATTTGCACTGGCATGTTGCATTAATAATGCATTATTATACATATGTCACACCTGTTTTGTGAACTTTTGACAACTTGTAAAGTCTACACATTCTTTTACAGTTTCTATCCTCTCCAAATTCTTCTTCTCTTATTTGCAACAGGCTGTTCTTTTATTTCTTTTCTTCCTTATTTTTTCTAGGTTTGCTTTTTCTCTGGGGTTCATCGAATGTTCCTTATTTGTTATGTCTGATTTTGGTATGACTGTTGACAGAACAGAAAGAATTCTGTCATACAGGAGAGGCGTTGTTCCTTCCATTGCACATAAAAACTAATTGGAATGGAGTGTTTGCCTCGGGTGAATTCAGTTCTCAAATGAGATAGTACTATTAGTGCAAGTAAAAATTCAGAAAACAGAAGATATTGGATATGTAGCCTGAAAGTGGGTAGAGGACATTGTCAGATGTATTGTCTTTGATGTATGATTGGTCAAAGGACTACATTTATGCTTACTAAGTTGGACATACAATAAGCCTCAATGGACTAATTGAGTAAGCCCGGCACTGGATGAATCCACTCAACTGGCTTTAGTCAGTGAAATTCAGATTAGCAACATCCATGAATAAATCCCAGATTAAAATAAAATGTGTAACAAATATAGCCCATAATAATTTGATCAGTTCTTCAAACTCGTGACAAAGGATTCTTTTCCCCATCTCTTTGTTTTTTTTTTTTGTATTGAAAAAGTTTTATTGGTTTTTACCATTTTCGAAAAGGGTAGGGTAAGGGATACAGAAACATATTAAGAACTTTCGTGTCGGGATCATTGGCCCTTCTAGGGCTTCATAATAAAACATTAAAAGAACATTTTTCCAAAAGTACTACAAGGTGAAAATAAGTACAAGATTCCTAAATTCTCCATTCTATGCTAGCAGTCGTGTACAAACATCCAGACATAAGGTTATGCAATATTAATAATAATAAAAAAAAGCAAAGTTATTTTTTCGATCTAAGTCTCTTGGCAATTGTATCTTCTTTTCCTCCTCCCTGGCCCCCAGCGGACGGGGCCGTGGCCCCCTCCGCCCCCCCTGAATCTTCCCCCAGGATAGAGGAATGTTTTTTAAGAAAGGCTTCCGCCTAAGCAACTGTTTTAATCCTTACTCTTCCTTCATCCCAGAACACCAACATCCCTTCCAGCATCACCCACTTAAACCAGATCCCGTGGTCAAACAATTTTCTGGATAAGAAGGAATACCTCCTTCTCACCTCCCTAATCTTTTTTGGGATCTGCTTCAAGATGGTGACTTCCTTTTGTTGGTAAATTAACGGCCCCCCTCTCTGCGCCTTCAAAATTCCCTCTCTGGTTGACCTTCTAACAAATTTAATATGTATCTCTCTGGGTACTTCATTTATCCTGGCATATGCTGAATTTATTCTGTAGACTAGGTCAATGTCCCCCCTGATCTCATCTTTAGGTTTCTGTAAATCCCATCTCTTTGTCATGGGACAGAAACTTGGAGAATTCTATTTTTTTTTCATTTATCATTTTGAAAAGTAGCTAAGATATTTCTGTATATTACCCATATGAAAATGTCACTTCATTTTAGAGGTTGTTCCTGAAGAACCTGGCTGGGAAAATGTATGTAATTACTAGACAGATATAGTGGTTTTACATTGGCTTCAACACATATACACATGTTGGTTTACAAGAGGATAAGTACCTGATTTGCTAAAGAATCAACAGGTGTAAAGCTGTACTTGGCAAAGTTTTCCTCTTGCAGAGATTCATGCTAAATGTGTGGGTAATCACTCAAATAATGCTGGCAGAGGATGGCCTGAGTGTTCATGTATTCAGTGCTCCTAATGTCATAATCTGTCAAAAGAAATGGACAAAACAGGAGTGTATGTTTCAAACTATGATGAGAGTTCAATTCAATTCTGGAGAACTGAAGTATTGATCCAAAGCAAATGAAAGCAAAGGGGAAAAACCCCTTGGATTTGGTTTTCATGTAGAACCCTCATTAGAAATGTATGTTAAATTGTCCTAATTAGCTTCCTTATTTTAAAAGGGAAAAATGATAGGATCTCCTTCTTGTTTTTCTACCATCTTATATGTCTTATTTTACACTGTAACTTTCATATCTCTGCCAATATAGTTGGCACCAAATATATTAAATATAATCATTTCCTTCTCCCAAATACTTGTTTATCCTGTACCTGCTGCCTGTTAAGAAGAAATATATCTTTTTTATTATCTGTTCCATGCTCAACTTTACAATTCAGATTGTGCCTGCTTCAGAACGTGAGTATAATTGTATAGAAATGTTGCATTGCAAGGAAGCTTCCAAGAGCTGATTTCTCCTACCTGATGAAATTGAACCATCTCTGGGTGATGCTAAATCAGTTTCTTCCTGAAATTACTTTATCTCATGCCTCATAACAATTCCCTTCAGCAATGCAATTTTTATTTGCTTTCGGGGGAGATTAGATTGCAGGCAGAAAGCTCAGCAGGTGTCAAAGAATTTGCCAAGGTCAGAAGATTCTTGGACCCATTTGTAGAGTTTCAACTTTTCATTCACTCCCCACTCGCTGTGGCATATGTTGAACAATGGACAAGGGCATATATTATTTCATGTACCCTTGAAAGAGATGAGAGATGAAAATTGACCAAAGAATCTGAATTCTGAATGGATTGCGGACCTAATTTATAGCAAGATTGGTGACAGAAATATCCACCTGCAATCCTTAGCTGCAAATCTAGTCTTTGTATTACTGAGAAACAGGCTGCTGAAAAGCAACGGGGTCATGTGTAGTTCGCTGAAGTATTTCCTTATGCCAATGATTTTCTGCTCTTTCCGCAGATAAGAATTCTTCCTGTGGAGATTTGCTGAAGCAGGTGTATAGCCAAGAAGATTGCTATGCTAATTATCGATCATTTAGATGGAATACATAGCATTTTAAAAATCCTGTGCCAAAGGAGCCTGCCAAATACTAGATTGGTCTTCTGCTGAATAAAGAACAATATGTAGAATCTAAAACTGCATAAACTAGGTGAGGAAATCTCTGGCAGAAAGCAGAAAGTGATCTTAGCCACCTCATTGTCCAGGCCAGACAACCAAGTCTGGTATACCTTAGAGCCATTCACCCTTTTATTTTGACAGGTTATTCTTTATCGTAAGTAGTAGTTCCTTACTTCTTGAGTAAGGGTGGCAATAACTACCTATAGCTGTTCTAAGTAGATTTAGGAAGTGAAGTGGCCTTCCTCAGTTCTATAAAAGAGAGCATTATATATCTCAACTTTTTACTATTTGCATATCCATTCACTTCATCTAAACAATGAGAATAATGTATCTCAGAAAATGTATTGCAATTTAAATAGTAAGATGAGCTATTACTTTGATATTAAAAAAATCTAAAATTTATTTATGGAGAATCAGTCCTCCCAGATGTCTTATATGAAAAGTAATTTTAAGGGTCTTTCTTGATTAAAGATGCTAAGTGGTGGTGGTGGGGAGAAATTAAATGGTATAAAAATGATTCTTGAAGCTTCCCCCCTTTTTGATTGCAAAGATGTTCAAACAAGATACTCTAATCATTCTGGCTTATAATGTTTTCATTTTGCATAAAAGCATTTTGTTTTTATTATTACACTTAGTAAGCTAATATCTCTCACATTATCTGCATTACAAAAAGGAAAAAAGGCATATTCTTTTTTTTGCTTTTGTGCACTATATTCATAAATCATCATATAAACATTTAATAATTAATTGTTCTGTTATTTTCCTCTGATATGCAAAAGGACAGAATTTTTTGCATATAGGCTTATACTGACATTATAATGGTCCTTGAGGCCACATTCTTAATTATGACAAGATCATAGGCAACAAATCTATCTGTTGTCTCTCTCTTTATCTGTCTGTTTCTCTCTCTCTTGTACTATTGCTCCATCTTTTTCATTTATTTGGAACAGTAAGAGTATTTATGTGAAATGAAAATGAAATTGGCTTCTCAAAATAAGACTAAATCAAGATTAGTATCTTCTCATTGGATTTTTTTATTGCCACAATAAAACCCAGCCAGTCATCCAGCCCATGGATTTTGTTTATCCTATTTTCCAGACAGGAAACAACATCTGTTAGTTGTAGGAAAAAATAATAACAACAACCCAAGAGTTTTCTATCAGCATAAAGGTTAAAAAAATTAAGGGTTGATGGATTAATTCCCAAAAGCTTACTGTAGTATATTTATTAGTTTCACAAATGTACTAAATAACACTTGTTATCTATAAAACTAAGTCAAGAAAATTCTTTGGGTTGATTGAGAGAGTGGTCTGTTCTCCCTGGATAGTCTCTGGGAATATTGGAATCAGAGGTGGTATTCTACCAGTTCAGACCGGTTTGCTCAGTGGTAGTGGCCCCGCCCACCCACCCCAGCTCTATGGCATCCCATTTAGGCCCTTTTTTTTAGCCAAAATGCATGTGCAGAAGCACATGTGAGCGAAGTGCATGTGAGGCACATACGACATAGCCAGTTAGTTCCATCTCTGACTATTGGGGGCGAGTTATTAGCCCCCGCAGAAAGGGCCCGCAACTTGGGTGTCCTCCTGGACTCTCGGCTGTCCTTAGATGACCACCTGACAGCCGTAGCCAGGGGGACCTTCTATCAGGTTTACCTGATACGCCAGTTGCACCCCTTTCTGGATTGTGGCGCCCTACACACAGTCACTCAAGCTCTCGTCATCTCCCGCCTGGACTACTGTAATGCTCTCTACATGGGGCTCCCCTTGAGATGCACCCGGAGGCTCCAGTGAGTGCAGAATGCGGCCGTGCGGGGGATCTTGGGAGCCTCAAAATACTCCCATATAACACCTCTCCTGCGCGAGCTGCACTGGCTGCCTGTGGCCTTCCGGGTGCGTTTCAAGGTCTTAGTGACCATCTTTAAAGTGCTCCATGGCAGCGGACCTGGTTACTTACAGGACCGCCTACTACCACATACCTCCACTCGACCGCTCCGCTCCCACAGGGAGGGCCTCCTTAGGGTGCCGTCCGCCGGACAATGCCGGCTGGCGACTCCCAGGGGAAGAGCCTTCTCTGTGGCAGGTCCCGCCCTCTGGAACGACCTCCCCCCAGATCTCCGCACAATCACAGACCTTTGCCTCTTCCGTCGGACATTAAAAACTTACTTCTTTCATTTGGCCAGCCTGGCATAGCTGGTACAGCTATTACTATTTTAATTGGGTTTTAATTAACGTTTTAACACGGGTCTAATCTTATTTAATCTTAATTTTAACTATTTGATTGTTTGTACTTTTATATTTTATATTTTATATTTTATAGCTCCTGAGTCCCATGTCGGGAGATAGGGCGGTATAGAAATGAAATTAAAGTTAAAAGTTAAAAAAGCTCATATTTGTGAACCATTAGGGAAGGTAAGTGAATATGTGATTGGAATGGAACATTGCATATAGCATATACTTTGCCAACTGTAGCTTGTTTGAACCCTTAGAGATCTGGATAAAGATTATCTGGAACACTTTTAGTTGGGTTTCACTTACTATATTTCATACAGATATGACATTCATTCATTATACAGATGTGGCATTCCTCATAGTTGAGGATAATCTGTAGGAACTGAAATAGTAGTAGTGCAATTGTCCTTATTCTGCTTGACTTCTCAGTGGTTTTCAATATTATTGCTTACATTATCCTGCATTGGGATTGGAGAAATTAAGAATGATGTGAATCCTGTTGTAGTGATTTTCTTTTTGGTTCTTGTCAGTGTTGAGGGGGGAAAGAATTTGAGCCTAAAGTCCTTGGTGTTGGAGTGTCATAGAACTCAACACTGCCATTTTTCATATTTAACATCTATATTAAGCCAGGGGCTGAGAGAATCCATGGCATGGGGTCAGATAACTTTAATATGATGAGAATATCCAAATTTTCATCTCAATTCTGAGCCAACAAGCCATTGAGGTCTTGTCCCAGTACCTGGTGGCTGTTGAGATCTGGTTTAGAACAAATTTAAGCTTCAACCTGATAAGACTGAATAGCCCTGTGTTTTGGGTCATTTAAAAAAACTTTCTATCTTCAATTCTGAATGGAGTAACACTTTGATAACTTGTATGCAACTTGTGAATTCACAACTGCTGTGACCGGGAGAAATTTTACCTGGTTCATTGGTGCATGAATTATGCATGAACTATAAATCATTCTCATGGTTGGTCATTCCTTAGACACATTGTATCTTATTGAATAAGGAACGTTACCTTGACAAAGATTGCCAAGGTAATAAGGGATAAACATCCCTTATTTTAAATTCAGGAGGTTGAGGTAACATTGGGACTTCCCTCAGACAGACATTTCCTTAATTCACTGGACTTTCAATGAAGAGGAGAAGGAGGTACAACACAATCAGACATCAAGATGCCATTTGTGGCCTAGATATTAGTTAGTACATGCTATATGAATACCATACCATACCATACCATACCATACCATACCATACCATACCATACCATACCAGAGTTGGAAGGGACCTTGGAGGTCTTCTAGTCCAACCCCCTGCCTAGGCAGGAACCCCTATACTATTTCAGACAAATGGCTATCCAACATCTTCTTAAAGACTTCCAGTGTTGGGGCATTCACAACTTCTGGAGGCAAGCTGTTCCACTAGTTAATTGTTCTAACTGTCAGGAAATTTTCCTCAGTTCTAAGTTGCTTCTCTCCTTGATTAGTTTCCACCCATTGCTTCTTCTACCCTCAGGTGCTTTGGAGAATAGTTTGACTCCCTCTTCTTTGTGGCAACCCCTGAGATATTGGAAGACTGCTATCATGTCTCCCCTAGTTCTTCTTTTCATTAAACTAGACATACCCAGTTCCTGCAACCATTCCTCATATGTTTTAGCCCCCAGTCCCCTAATCCAGGGGTCCCCAACCTTTTTTGCACCAGGGACCGGTTTCATTTTAAAGAAAATTCTGCAGACCGGCTGGCGTAGAGGAGGAGGGGGAGATTCTGCACTCTTTCTAGAGTCTCCACATCTTTTCTACATCGTGGTGACCAAAACTGAACGCAGTATTCCAAGTGTGGCCTTACCAAGGCATTATAAAGTGATATTAACACTTCACACGATCTTGATTCTACCCCTCTGTTTATGCAGCCTAGGACTGTGTTGGCTTTTTTGGCAGCTGCTGCACACTGCTGGCTCCTATTTAAATGGTTGTCCACTAGGATTCCAAGATCCCTCTCACAGTTGCTACTATTGAACAAGGTACCACCTATACTGTACCTGTGCATTTTGTTTTTCTTGCCTAAATGTAGAACCTTACTTTTTTCACAATTGAATTTCATTTTGTTAGATAGTGCCCAATGTTCAAGTTTATCAAGATCCTTCTGTATCTTAAAGCTATCTTCTGGAGTGTTGGCTATTCCTGCCAGCTTGGTGTCATCTGCAAATTTGATGAGTTCCCCATTTATTGCCTCGTTCAAATCATTGATGAAGATGTTGAAGAGTACTGGGCCTAAAACAGAGCCTTGGAGGACTCCACTCCATGTAGATGCAGTTCCATTGAGGACTACATGTTGAATACGGTTGGTTAGCCAACCGGTGGTGATGCTGTCTAACCCACATTCTTCTACTTTATCTAGTAGAAGGTTATGTCTACCTTATCAAATGCCTTACTGAAGTCCAAGTAAATTATATTGACAGCATTCCTCTGGTCCACTAATTTTGTCACTTTGTCAAAGAATGCAGGACTTTGAAAGACTACATTTCTCCTAGGACCTAGCCAGAGTGCCTTCATTGCATTGCATTCCATTGCATTGTACTGCACTGCATTGCATTGTATTTTGTATACTGAACAGCCTCTGCCTGTTCACCACCCTGAGTCCCGCAAGGGAGATAGGGCGGTATATAAATACGAATAAAATCAAAATCAAATCAATTTACAAAAGATAAGTAAAGAAACATCCTCTTTGGACAGCATATGAAAATGTAAAATATATGTTATGCATATGCTCACTTTTAAATGTTATGTTTATGGATGGAATAGAATGCAAAACTTCCAAGGACAGAGTGGATTCTTTGTGTCAACTGTCTGAAAAAGACAAATCTATCTGGCTATTTTCATGAAGGGATTTCTCTATGTGAAACAGCCAAGCCAGCTTCAGCTGAAAAGAGCTTTCTGCTTTCTTTTACTGCCAGTTCTAGCTGAATGCTTGATGATTGGAATACTTCCGCTGGTAAACAAAATGAAACACAATTAAACAAAATGCTCCCTTTGCAATGGATTTTCTCTTCTTTGCTGTGCTGGGCAGCCTGGAGTACTTCTCTGCAGTTTGCAAAATTCAGACAAGAGAGTTTTTGCTTTTTTTCTCATATGGCTTAAAAGAGGATTGAAGAAAAGCCTTGTGACAGACATAAAGGCAGCACTTCTGCCAACTGAAAATGTCATCTTTGCAGATACAACAAGATGTAATTCCAACTCTCTCAGTTATTGCTTGCTACAGGACTAAAATTTATGCATAGTAGACAGGAATCATGCAAAATGAATCGCATCGACATGCTCATTCCTGCTCCTAGTTCTAAATTATTCCAACTGGCAATAGCTTTTATGAAAATGGAATAAGCTACAGATACTATATGGTGAAATTTGCCTGGTTTCTAAAGGTGGGAAGTACATATTCCTTGTTTTTTAATGGAGCAATGGTAGTAAGGAACAAACATACTTTGGTTTATGACTGAAAATAGGTTACAATTATCTTTAGATATGCCAGTTTCAACTAGTGTTTTCCTGTCTTTCAAAACATTTTTGCCATTGTAGTATCCCTCATTGAAGAAGTAGCAGATGACCCAGTTAGTGATTTTGATCTGCCCACCTTCTATTTATTGCTGTAGGCATGGTCTCTGCTTTCTGGTCATTGGACACTGCATTTTATGATAAAATTGCAGGAGAGATTAGCTACCTGGCTTCTGCAAAGGCATTGTCTGAATAATGTTTGACCATATTTTTCAAAGCACTTCTCAGGTTTTATAAGTCTCTTCTTCTTCTTCTTCTTCTTCTTCTTCTTCTTCTTCTTCTTCTTCTTCTTCTTCTTCTTCTTCTTCTTCTTCTTCTTCTTCTTCTTCTTCTTCTTCTTCTTCTTCTTCTTCTTCTGCAATATCTTTCTTCGGACATTGGTGATCATGTTGGCAATCCTATTTTTATCAACAGCTGCACAAAAAAGTGCTGCTGACTTTTGTCCAAACCAGTCCTTTGGATTTTGAAGCCATGATGCTCTTCTTCTGCCTGGACCTCATTTGCCTTCAATCTTTCCCTGAAGGATTAAGTGCAGTATGCTGCATTTTTCTGGGTGTCACATCACATGGCCAAAATATTCTAACTTTCACTTTTTAATGGTTTTGATGTTTTCCCTTGGCTTTCCCAGATGGCTTATCACCTCCTCATTTCTGATTTTGTCAAGACAGTTTATATGTAACAGCCATCTGTAAATCCACATTTCAAATGCTTCTAGTCTCTTCAAGTAGCTTTCTGTCAGAGACCAACTTTCTACTTTGTAGAGCAGGATAGAAAAGATATAACATCTGACAAGCATGATTTCAATCTTAGGCTTATGTTGTGACTGCAGGATACCTTTTGCATTTTGAAGAATGCTATTGGAGCTTTCTCTATCTTTACTTCAGTGGTCATGTCTCAGCTTTCCTGTATATTAGAACCAATGTATGTGATCCTTTCAACTTTTTCTAGTGGTATTCCTTCCAAATTTATTCGTAGTAAATTAAAGGGCTGTTTGCTGATGATCTTGGTTTTTGAGGTGTTACACTTCAAGCTGCATTTTTCAGATATTTCTGTGACTCTGTTGTTGAGGAGTTGAAGGTATTCATGCTTACTGGCAAGCAGAATTGTATCATCAGCATATCTTAAATTGATCCGAACACCATTTACTTTTAGGCCAGCAGTTTTCCAGTGCTTTGTTGAAAATTGACTCAAAGTAGATATTAAACAACAGCAGAGACAGGATAGAGTCCTGTCTGACCCCTCTTCGTATTTCTGCATCATCTGAGTATTTTCGGAGTAGTCTCACATTTGCTACCTGATGCCAATATAAATTCTTTATGTCTTTGCTATCTAGTCCCACTTATTTCAGGATTTGTAATAGTTTGCTGTGTCTTATTTTATCGAATGCTTTTTCAAAATCAATAAAGCACATGTAAACACTGTGACTGACATCTCTACAACACTGTACAAGAACTTGAATGTTGAATAGGGCATCTCATGTACCAAGATTGTTTCTGAAACTAAATTGTGTGTTACTTAGACACTCCTCAATTTTGTTGTATATTCTTGTGTGAATTATTCTCAGAAATATTTTCAGGGCATGACTCATTAAGCTTATTGTTCTGTATTCTGTACACTTCTTTGCATTTATTTTTGGGGGGATTTTTACAAAGGTAGACTTCAACCAATCATTTGGTATCTTTCCTTTTTCATATATTCGATTGAAGAGTTGCAATAAAAAAAATCCCATTGCTTTCCAGCAACTGCAAGATTTCTTTGCATCTTTTTGCAAACCACTTTTCTTTTGCCAGTTGATTTTTTCTTCTAATTGCTTTCTTTCCCTTATGTATACAGACTTATTATTCTATTGAAAGAGTTCTAGACCTGTTGTTTTAAAGGTGCATTGAGTTTAATGCTGTCTTGGGAGTGTACTAGTCCTGAAAGTTGATTTAATCCAGAAAAGACATCTGTCAGCTTGCATTGCAGGTTTTGTTACTTCTCCCATCAGCAGGTTTTGCATGACTCTGCACAAGTGGTGGGTTCTAAATTTTTTTATTACCAGTTATGTGGGCGTGGTTAGGAGGGGGGCATGTGACTGAGTGGGCACGACCAACTTGACATCACTCTCTCTCTCTCTCTCTCTCTCTCTCTCTCTCTCTCTCACACACACACACACACACACACACACACAGTCACATGCCCCCCCCCCAACCTAGCCACGGCCACCCAACCAGTGAAAATTTCTGTTTTGCAGACCGGGAGGCTGGCAAAGAAGCCTTGCTTTCCCTGCTGCCGCAGCTGCTTCTACCTTAGTGCCAAACAGTCAGTGCCCCTCCCTTTCACACACGCACACACAAACACCAGACTGCTACTCCTTCCAGGTTAGCCTTAAACTCCACCCTACATTGCCTGAAAATAGGAGCAGAGACCGCAACGCTCTCTGGTGCAAGCAAGAAAATAAAGCTCCTTTTCCAGGTGGTTTGGGGTGGAATTTAAGGCTAAACTGGAAATGGTGACCGCCTGGTGCTTGCTGCTTCTACTGGCTCAGGGAGATGCAGCTCCGCCAAGCTGGAATTTCTCTCTCCTTCCTTGGATGAATCTGATGGCGGGGTGTGGGGAGGAGCGGGCTTCCTTGCCAGGCTTGAGGATGGTGGAGGTGGAGCTGTGGCCCGAGGGTGAGAGCAACCCCTGGCCACCTCTGGGTGGAGAGCCGCCTTGAGCCTCTCTCAGTCTCCTTGCACTGGGAGCATCCTGTTCTGGGCAGGGGTGAAGAAGAAGAAGAACCACCTCCCTCTTCCTCCTATGGCTCCTGCCCAGCACTCTCTCTTCTCTCCCCCTTCGCCTTCCCACACTTGTTTACCCATTCCAGAGAGCTCAGGCTTCAACGCTCTCTGTCCCATCCACCTTCCCCACCAGCATCATTCCTGAGTGAACTCTTCCATCCTCAGCTGTTGTGAAGAAGCGGCAGCTCTGGGTACACCACACCTGCTTCATTCTCTTTGAGAGCTGATTTGCACCTTGTTTATAAAGCGGCTCTCAAAGAGAACAAAGTAGGTGTGTTGCACCCAGAGCCACTGCTTCTTTGCAACAGCTGAGGACCTCTTCCACTTGGAACTCCAGGTGGCAGTGGTATGTGTGTGAGAGAGAGAGCTCTCATCACTTTTTCCACCGGCAGGAAATACTGCTGAGAGGATTCTTGCTCACCTTTCATCCCCCACTTGGAACTTGCTGCCACCATGTCCCCTGCTGCCACAGGCCCTGCTGCCACAGGCCCTGCTGCCGCTTAGACCTCCAGGTGGCTGGTGAAAGGTGAGTAAGGATTCCCCTCAGCATTTTTTTCTGCCAATGGAAAAAGTGCTGAAAGCTCACCCTCACTGCCCCTCCTGCTGCTTGGAGTTTGTTGCCGCCGGCCTGGGGTTCCAAGTGCTGGGAAGGGGGCAGCTCCAACACTGGTGGCTTTGGCATATGCTGGCCATTGGGGAGGGGGGAGGCTAGGCTAGCGCCAATGCTTACCTGTGTGTGTAGGCTGGAGGATTCTGTGAATCCATGTGGCAAAGGCAAGGCAGGGTGAGCATCTGAGTGGGCCAGATTGGGGTCATGGCCAGCCAGCTGTTACTACCAGTTCACCAACTCATGCCCAATTACCACTATTGGTTCACCTGAACTGGTCTAAACCAGGAGCAACCTACCTCTTCTCTGCACACATTTGAACTGCATTCACTACCAAATCTATAACACACCTTCTGTACATGCCAACTGTTGAAAGTACCTTTGTAAGAACATATACTTAACAAGCTAAGTTGAGTATGAGTGGCAATGGGAGGAGGAATCAGGTGGATAATAGTGACCCCACGAAACAGAATTTTTATATTAAAAATTCTTTATAAACTTTACAAATAAATATCAACTGACCATATCTCAAAGATATTATGGCTAACATTCCTAGTAGGAAGGAATAAATAATAACAAGTTAATAAAGATGAATTTATCAAAAGCATCCTAAAGTCATGCTGTAATTTACATTGTGTCTGCCTTTTTCTTTGTCTTGTTTTTGGAATGTAGTAGATCACAGTATGTAATCTGTGTTTCTGCTTTTGCTCAGGGCTGCTCAACATGCTGCCAATACTTGCTGGGAGTTCGATGTGCACTGTAGACGCTTGCCTGCTTAATCCATTTATGTTGTACTTTCAAAGTAATTTGGTTGCTTTAAGTGAGCCAGATATGGTCACAGCAATAAACAATTACTTTGTGTTGAACTCTGTTTTCCTTCCTTTCCAGCCACAGGCTATATCTGGATGCTGCCAGCTCTAAGAACAGAAATGGACTTGCTGCCAACACAATCATTCCCTTGCAGCATTTGTGAAGGATGGACCTTTCTTGTTAGCTATAGTTCCCAGTCTTTCCATCTTCTGTGGCTAGCTGGCTTACTTTTAGAAACAGCCTTGGCACATTTTGTGCTAGAGACATAATCAGATTTAGTCCAGCTGACAGGTGACAGGTGACAGGCTGGAACATCTCTGCTGCTTTACTTAATTTGTGAGTGATGTAAGGACAGCACCACTGGCTCATAACAGACGGAAGAGGACTTAACATTTTGGGCCATACAGTTCCCCCCCCCACCCCACCAGCTCAAGATCTGGAAGCTAGTATGTTAACCTGGTTATTAAAAAATGTATTTTACTTATTTTTAAAGGTAAGCTGGATATACCCAGCAGTGGTGGGTTTCTGCAGGCTCGCACCTACTCGCGAGAGCCGGTTGGTGAAATTTAGAGAACTGGTGAGAGGGGGTTCCACCGGCGTACCTGGAAGTAAATCTGGTCCGCCGCTGCCAGTGACCCAACGGGAAGGAAAGGAAAGGAAAGGAAGGAAGAAAGGAGGGAAAGAAAGAATTTATCATCACAATTGAGTCCAAAATTTTGGTTGCTAAGCAAGAGCGTTGTTAAATGAGTTTCACCACATTTTAAAAGGTGGCCACTCCCACCCTGTCACATGACTGCCAAGCCACGCCCACAAAATAGGCCACACCTACAGAGTAGGTTCTAAAAAATTTGAAACCAACCACATTTCAGGAAAAAAGCAAAAGGAAATAAATATCTCCCAATGGAACAACAGGTATAAACATAGGGCACTTATGCAAATGTAGTGCGAATCTCAACTTTTACATTATATTGCCAAAAGTATTTGCTCACCCATCCAAATAATCAATCAGGTGTTCCAATCACTTCCATTGCCGCAGGTGTATAAAATCAAGTACCTAGGTATGCAGACTGTTGTTACAAACATTTGTGAAAGAATGGGTTGCTCTCAAGAGCTCAGCGTGGAACTGTGATAGGATGCCACCTGTGCAACAAATCCAGTCGTGAAATTTTCTCGCTCCTAAATATTCCACAGTCAACTGCCAGTTATATTATAAGAACAAGGAAGTGTTGGGGAATGACAGCAACTCAGCCACGAAGTGGTAGGCCACGTAAACTAACAGAGCTGGGTCAGCGAATGCTGAGGCACATAGTGCGAAGAGGTCGCCAATGTTCTGCAGAGTCAATCGCTACAGACCTCCAAGCTTCATGTGGCCTTCAGATTAGCTCAAGGACAGTGTGCAGTGGACTGACGTCATATTGAACCCTATGGATTAGTAATGGGATGTCACTTACTGTAAGTTCATACGCGAGTAAAGGCAGGCGAGTGAATACTTTTGGCACTATAGTGTATGAACAGAACAAAAGATGCTTTTTGATGCATAGTTTAAATACTGCATAATTAACAATAAATTGATGAAGTCCTAGCATAAGACTGGGGGGGGGGGGATCCACTTCACATTTTGAAGATGACACTTAATGTCATTATCTGGATTTCTATGTATGATTCATTTTGGAAACGATTGCCAAGATAGTTCCCAAAGGACCATACTGCTGATGATCCTTAGCTATCAAATTCTACTTAAGTTTAAGCATCAAAACATTCCATTAGTAAAATTTGATGTTTGAAAGTTGTTTCCATTTGAAGTTGCCACTGAGAAATTTGCCAGAGACCAGAAACTAAGCTGCATGACATGAATTTCTTTTACTCCCATGGACTAGCTTCATGTTAAATTACTGTTAAATTAAGACTATAAATCCACAGAGATTGATCACCTGCTGTGGTTTACATCAGATGATGGATAACCTGCACTCTCATGATGCCCCTTGCAGTGTGTGTGTGTGTGTGTGTGTGTGTGTGTGTGTGTGTGTGTGTCTCGTCGCTTAATTGGGGCCCTAACAGGCGTTGTGGAACAATTATATATACTTATCCTCCTGTCTCAGCTGAGCAGGAACAGAACCTGGCTGGCTTAATGGTTAAGGCCTTTGCCTGGCATGGAATACAGCCCCAGTTCGAATTCCAGTAAAGGTATGGCTAGCTGATGAAAGCTAAAAAGCTCGAAATAGATCTATCCTAGTCTCCCTGACTTATTTATTAATCAGCTCAAAAATGTTACTTACATACATACATACATACATACATACATACATACATACATACATACATACATACATATATATATATATATATATATATATATATATATATATATATAAACAGTCACAGACAGAAGCCTGCCTGATGATGACAAGTGAGATCTTGTCGAAACGTTGCAATGACATCTCCATGCTATATACACGGGAAAATCCCCGAAGCCAGCAATACCAGCATATTACCACCACCAACCAATATATAATACCAGCATAATACCACCACCAACCGATTTATATAAATATTTATATATTTATATATATATATATATATAAATCGGTTGGTGGTGGTATTATATATATATATATATATATATATATATATCTATATATATCTATATATCTATATCTATATCTATATATATATATATATATATATATAATCTATCTATCTATATATATCTATATATATATATGTTAGTTTTATGAGCTGATCAATAAATTAAATTAGAAGAGACCATCTATCCTGGTCTCTTCTAATTTAATTTATTGATCAGCTCATAAAACTAACACACATATCTAAAATATTATACAACGTAATTCTTGGCTTGCTGTTTGGATGGTCTCTAGCAATGAGCCGATGAGCAGTAAGGGAAACAGTATGTCTCCTCCCTTTAATTGTGGCCTAATAATAACAGGTTGTTGTGAAACAATTACATATATAATTGTCCGGATCCATTCCGGGCTTTTTAGCCCTCTTTGGCTGGCCATACTTCTTCTACTGGGAATTGAACCGGCACTTTCCAGCACATGAGGCAAGCCTCTCTATGCCTTGAGCTAACCAGCTTCCCTGATTACATCATCCTTTTACAGGACTCTTATTGATTAGAGAATATTTTTACAGCTCCTGTTTTTAGGCTCATTTTAAGGGAGGAGACAAACTTGTCATCCTTCTTTGCCCTTCGACTCAACCTAGGTCTCTGTCTGGATGATCTCTAGGTTTATTATTATTTATTAAATTTATACCCCGCCCTTCTCCAAACGGACCCAGGGCGGCGCACAGGGATGTTAAAACACATATAAAACATATAAAATTTTAAAAAACTTATTCTAATAGACCCTGTGCTAAAAACCGAATTTAAAAAACCCAAATTTAAAACTATCTAAGAGTCAGTAATGGGGGTTATGCTAGGCCGGCTAGATGGAATAGGTGTGTCGAAGGGCAGAGAAGGATGACAAGTTTGTCTCCTCCCTTAAAATGGGCCTAAAAACAGGAGCTGTAAAAATATTATCTCATCAATAAGAGTCCTGTAAAAGGATGATGTAATCAGGGAAGCTGGTTAGCTCAAGGCATAGAGAGGCTTGCCTCATGTGCTGGAAAGTGCCGGTTCAAATCCCAGTAGAAGAAGTATGGCCAGCTGAAGAGGGCTAAAAAGCCCGAAATGGATCCATCCTGGTCTCTTAATTAATTATTAAAATCATCCCTTAAAAAATCTAACACATATCTAAAAAGACAGCAGCAATCTTAATAGGTCTCTGTCTGGATGATCTCTAGGTTGAGTCGAAGGGCAGAGAAGGATGACAAGTTTGTCTCCTCCCTTAAAATGGGCCTAAAAACAGGAGCTGTAAAAATATTCTCATATATAGATTTAATTAATTGAGGGATTCTTTAATAATTAATTAAGAGACCAGGATGGATCCATTTCGGCTCCTTAGGCCTCTTCAGCTGGCCATACTTCCCTACAGGGATTTGAACCGGTGCTCTCCAGCACTCTGTAGGGAAGTATGGCCAGCTGAAGAGGGCTAAGGAGCCCAAAATTTATTTATTTATTTGTTTTATTACATTTATATCCCACCCTTCTCCACAGAGGACCCAGGGCGGCGCACAGGAAATTTAAAAAGATATACAAAATAGAAAATGAATAAATAATTTAAAATATATATTAAATAATCCCAATCCTATGCTAAAACCAATTATTTGAAACCCAATTTAAAACTTTTCTAAAAGTCCCCATGGGAGGTTAGGCTAGGCCGGCTTGATGAAAAAAGTATGTCTTTAGACATTGGCGGAAGAGGCGGAGGTCGGTGATGGTCCGGAGTTCAGGGGGTAGGTCGTTCCAAAGGGCAGGGCCCGCCACAGAGAAGGCTCTTCCCCTGGGTGTCGCCAGTCGGCATTGTCCGGCTGACGGCACCCTGAGAAGGCCCCCTCTGTGGGAGCGTATCGGTCTAAGGGATGTATGGGGCAGGAGACGGTCTTGCATATAACTAGGCCCGAGCCATGGAGCGCTTTAAAGATGGTCGTCAAAATCTTGAAGCGCACCCGAAAGACCACAGGAAGCCAATGCAGCTCGCGCAGGATTGGTGTTATGTGGGAGCTTCTGGTGGCTCCCGTAATTACCCGTGCGGCTGCGTTTTGGACTAGCTGTAGCTTTCGAGTGCACCTCAAGGGAAGCCCCATGTAGAGAGCATTACAGTAGTCGAGACGGGACATCACGAGAGCTTGAGTGACTGTGCGAAGGGCAGCCCGGTCCAGTAAGGGGTGCAATTGGCGCATCAGGCGTACCTGATGAAACGCCCCCCTGGCCACGGCCGCCACATGGTCCTCCAAGGACATCCGGGAATCCAGGAGGACACCCAAATTGCGCGCCCTCTCCACGGGGGCCAGTGTTTCGCCCCCAATGGCCAGAGTTGGAGTAATCTGGCTGAACCGGGGTGCCGGAAACCACAGCCACTCAGTCTTGGCAGGGTTGAGCTTGAGTTTGTTACCACCCATCCAGATCCGTACGGCTTCCAAACACCGGGACAGCACTTCGACGGCATCGTTGGGGTGGTTTGGGGTGGATATGTACAACTGAGTGTCGTCAGCGTACAGATGGTACTCCACCCCAAAACCACGGATGATCTCACCCAGCGGCTTCATATATGTGTTAAACAAGAGGGGCGAGAGGACCAACCCCTGAGGAACCCCACATAAGAGGGGCCTCGAGGTCGACCTCTGCCCTCCCGTCAACACATATTGCGACCGACCAGAGAGGTAGGACGAGAACCACCGCAGAACGGTGCTTCCCACCCCAACCCCCCCAGTCGGTGCAATAGGATACCATGGTCGATGGTATCAAAAGCCGCCGAGAGGTCTAACAGGACTAGGATAGAGGAATAACCTCTATCCCGCGCCCTCCAGAGATCATCAACCAACGCGACCAATGCCGTCTCGGTACTGTGACCAGGTCGGAAGCCGGACTGGCGCGCGTCTAGATAATCAACTTCCTCCAGGTGTCGCAGAAACTGTTGGGCTACCACACTCTCAACAACCTTCACCAAAAAGTGAAGGTTGGAGACCGGACGATAGTTCTCTAATAAAGCTGGGTCCAGGGACGGCTTCTTGAGGAGGGGCCTCACTACCGCCTCTTTCAAGACGGCAGGTACGGACCCCTCACTCAAAGATGCGTTGACAATGCCCTGGAGCCAGCCTCGTGTCGTCTCCCAGGATACCAGTACAAGCCAGGAGGGACACGGGTCCAATAAACATGTGGTCGCTCTAAGTTTCCTTGACAACCTGTCCATATCCTCGGTGGTAACAAAGTCAAACTCCTCCCAAGATGGAACCTCAAGACTAGTCTCGGACAATCCCACAGGACCACTGTCGATGGAGGGTAGCTCATTCCGAATCCGAGTGATTTTCTCCTGCAGATAAATCCCAAATTCCTCTGCTCGCCCTTGTAGAGGGGCTTCCCGCGGCCTCTGGTGAAGGAGGGAGCGGGTCACCCCAAACAGGGCGGCAGGGCGGTTATCTGCGGATGCAATTAGGGTGGCACAATACTCATGTTTGGCCACCATTATCGCCACTAAGTAAGCCCTAATATGAGTTCTCACTAGTGTTCGGTCGGCTTCGGAGCGAGAGGATCTCCATCTGCTCTCTAGGCGTCTCTTGTGGCACTTCATCCCCCGAAGCTCCTCAGTAAACCAGGGAGCCTGGGTGGTTCGTCGCCGCAAGAGAGGCCGCAAGGGCGCGACTCGGTCCAAGGCCCCCGTGGCCGCACTTAACCATGCGGCCACTAGGTCCTTAGTCGAGTCGCGAGGCAGGGTCACAGGAATTGACCCAAGCTCCCTCTGGAGCTAATGGAAATGGATCCATCCTGGTCTCTTAATTAATTATTAAATCATCCCTTAAAAATCTAACACATATATAAAAAAAAAGACAGCAGCAAACTTAATAGGTCTCTGTCTGGATGATCTCTAGGTTGAGTCGAAGGGCAGAGAAGGATGACAAGTTTGTCTCCTCCCTTAAAATGGGCCTAAAAAAACAGGAGCTGTAAAATATTTGCATATATATATATATATATATATATATATATATATATATATATATATATATATATATATATATATATATATATATATATATATATATATATATATATATATATTAGTTTTATAAAACTAACACACATATCTAAAAAATTTACACAACGTAATTTCATGGTTCTCTGTCTAGATGGTCTCTGGTGATGAGCCGAAAGGCAGAAAAGGAAACAAAAAAAAAATTAAATTAAATAATTAAATTTATAGACCGCTCCTCTCCCCATAGGGACTCGGAGCGGTGCACAGGGAAACTAAAACCACAATACAATATACACATACAATTAAGAAAAAATTAAATATAAGCCTGTGCTAAAATCCCCTTAATCTACTAAAATACCCAATTAAAAAACAGCTAAACCCTGTAGAGAGAGGCTAACCAAGGCCGGCCAAACGGAAAAGATGTGTCTTCAATTTCAGACGGAACAGTATGTCTCCTCCGTTAATGGGGCCCTAACAGGAAGTTGTGAAAAACAATTATCTATCTATCTATCTATCTATCTATCTATCTATCTATCTATCTATCTATCTATCTATCTATCTATCTATCTATCTATCTACATATATTAATAATATCAGCTACTCAATATAAACATATTGCAGAATAGTAAAGACTTTAATACCTGTTTCAGAGATATTATTTTTATATGTATGCAAATATTTAATTATTTTAGTAGTATTTCTTGGTTTCAGACAGTACATAGATATCCCTTTCTGGATTCCCCTCCGTGCTTTTCAGTTTCTTATGATTGAGCACAGACTAAAGCGAAATTCCCACTACACTTGTAATTAAGCTTGCAGTCCAATAAATGCTTGGGGGATAAATAAGCTCCACTCAAAACAGCACGCACCCCTTTTAAAATGGCATAGAATCCTTCATAGACATAAGAAGCATTCTTCTTAATGTATTTGTGTTTTGCATAGAAATAATCATTTTCAAGCAAAGGCAAATTCCCTTACGTCTCTGCTATAAAGTATCTATATACAGTCAATTTGTTTGATAAATCTACTCATACAATTCAGTGACAACGTACCTTTTCCACCAGTAATTTTGGTTTTCTACTGCTGCTTACTGAACTAACATACATATGCTAATTTTGATTACCTATTTGTTTATGCTTGTTTAAGTAAAAGGGGGAACAGGAAATTTAAGTAGCTACAATGATGAAAATTTATCATCTAGTTTGTCGCTCTTCTGCTTCCTACTGGCATCCTTTAATGAAGGGTGACTCAGTGGCTTTAATAAAGGACTGTGGTGGCTCAGTGGCTAAGATGCTGAGCTTGTCGATTGAAAGTTCGGCAGTTTGGTGGTTCGAATCTCTAATGCCCCGTAACGGGGTGAGCTCCCGTTACTTATCCAGACTTCTGGCAACCTAGCAGTTTGAAAGCATGTAAAAAATAGGGACCACCTTTGCATCCTGTGCGCCTTTGGCATTTAGTCATGCTGGCCACATGACCATGGAGCCATCTTCAGACAGCGTTGGCTCCTTGGCTTAAAATGGAGATGAGCACTGCCCTCTAGAGTCAGGAATGACTAGCACATATGTGCAAGGGGAACATTTACCTTTACCTTTAAAGAAGCAGTATTGAGGGTAACTGTTCAAGAATGGGGGTGGGGAGGGAAATCCACTATTCTGTTTGTTTAAAAAAACATCCTAGAATTTGCTACCAATGCAATGTTTAAAAATGTAGTCACCCGCCTTTACAATATAATACAAAATGCTTATTGCTTTTTGTCTGATCAGTAGTCCATTACAATTCCTCCTGAGTGCCAGATCAAGAGAGTGAAGCTCTTTCAGCAGTTTAACAGTATACTTCAGAAAATGTGAAACCAGGAAATCTTTTAGAGAACAATATATCCTCTGTATTGCTTTCTTTCTTTTTCCTCAGAGGGATGTTGTTCAGCACCTGCAAGTGTGCTGGGAATCATCTCAATGGGAGAATCTGTCTATGCTCCAAAATAGCTAATGGGCTGTTTGTTTCTTGGCCAAAAGAAAGAGCAGCAATGCCTGAGCAATTTTAGGATTAAGGATACAGATGTTAGACAACAGCGATAATTTTAATATGGCCTTTTAATATTGGAAGTCCATCATTATCTCAAGGTTTAAACAAATCATTAAGTTTCAGAAGAGGACAAAAGAAAGTTAACTTTTGAAAGAGTTTAAAATGTCCCTGAAAGAAAAACCAAAAAGATTGCTCTGTGTCAAAACAATTTTTAAAAACTAGGACAAGTGAGTGTTGTTTTCTTTTTGTTTTGTATTTTTGGCTCTTTACCAATTAGAGTTCAAGAAAATGTAAACAATTGTTAAAGGATTATGTTGTATTTTAGACAATGATCTTGAAAATTTGATAATCTAGTGAGGGATAATGATTAGAATTCTAGTTAAATGGTAGATTATCCTGTTTTGATAGTTTTTTAATTATGTTCACGGAAAGGAATGAAATTGTGGCTTAGATAAATTTCTTTAGTTAAATAAAAAAATAGGATTAAAATATACAACACATTTAAGATATGCATTATGAAAAGGCTGTTATCATTTTTCCAGTTTACTAAAAAAAAATATTTACATAGAATATGCAGTTTGTATCCTAGTGATCTACTCAATACAGCAGGGGTCCCCAAGCTGTGGGCTGTGGCCCACTAGTAGGCCATGATGGAATTGCAACCAGGCTGCAGAAATGGCTGGTGAGCACATGTGTCCACACGCCATTTGTGTGAGTGGCAGGCACACATACATGCCACTTGTGCAAATGAAGCCATGGGCGCATCTTACTGGCCACTCATGCAGAACCGTTCCGTCTCCCCTGCCACAGGTCTGCAAAACTGGAAACATTAGATATGTCTGTAGCTCTTTTGAATAATGGCTTATCAAACCCCCTTTTTTCAATGAACAGGAAATTATGTTTGCAAAGATGTGTCTTATTATTGTGTTATGTTTTATGCTTTCTGAAACTTTAATCAGTTGAACAACTGTGGCTGTTTAGCATTAGCGAACGAGTGCAAAATTTTCAGCCTTTTATTTGATTAAGAATATTACTTTGTCTCCTTTCTGTCTACTTTAGCAAAATGTTCTGAATATCAGGTTTTTATTTGTTTGTTTCTACTAGGCTCAACTTTAGGCATTCTTTATGATATGAGAATATGAACAAACACCACTTCAAATTGTTAAGGGGAAAAAAAGAAAAGAAACTAAGTTTTATAAAATTTTCTGAAAAGTTAGTATTAGATATTAGAATTACTGATATCAAACAAAGTGCACATATAAGCATTTAGAGTCCCACATGGACATCTGAAAATAAAGGAAATGTATCCCAATAATGAGCATAGGACTTTGTAACAGTGATATTTCAGACATAGCTAAGTCTGTCTTTTGCTTTCTACTCTTGTGATATATGAGGCAGTTATATGCAGTTTTATTAGTTCTGCTTACAATATCTGTTCACAGTTGCCATGAAAGGGCCCAAAGAACTCTCTGCTGGTTACATAGCAAAATCCTTTCTTTAGAAGTGAAGACCATACAGCAATAAAAATATAAACAGTTTACGAAGTTAACATTCTTTGGGAAAGGACTAGCTGATGCTGTTTTATGTATCTAAAGGAATAAAGGGAATAGGGACTTGATTTCTGTTTCTCTTGACATGTTGAAAACCCAATATTCTGCTAGTGCTAATGAATAAATATAGTTCTTTTTTAAATAAAATATTTATCACACAAGGTCTAAGTAGTACAAAAAATTATCATTTGGCAATCACAAACAGATCTTATTTATTCAATGGCTGTGGTAAAGGCATACATTTGCTTCTGTGCTGTGAGTCTGATGATGGTGTTAATTTGCTAATTTTATTATTTGTATTTTTATGATCTTCTTTTGTATTATATACTATACACCATGAGAAATATCTTGCTGAAAAAAAGGCTGAAATTTTCTATGAGAAATTGTGTTCTACCTCTTTGGAAGCAATAATCACACACGACCTACCCCCCGACCTTCGCACTTGGACCTCCGCCTCTTCCGCCAACGTCTTAAGACGCATTTATTTCAACAAGCCGGCCTAGGATAGCCCCCCGTTCTGACTTTTATACATAAATTATAATTTGGTAGGGTTTTTAAATATGGGTTTTAGCACGGGTAAATAATTTAATATATTTTAATGTTGTAAATTGTATTTATTGTGGTTTTTAAATAATGCCTGTGCGCCGCCCTGGGTCCTAACAAGGAAAAGGGCAGGGTATAAATTCGAATAAATAAAAAAATAAAAAAATATTCACATAGTGCTGCATTAATGTTCAACTGAGATTTAATTGCACCAAAACAGGCTGCTGAATGCTGCCATTATTACTTTCTTTGAATCATATAGTTGAGAGGTCTACTTGGGGCACTGAATCTAATCTTGTTCAGTAGAAGAACCCAATTAAAAGATCCCAAGAGATGATTTCCTAACATTCACTTGACTATATCCAATGAAAGGGACATACCACCTCACTAGGAAATAAGCTGCTGTTATTATTAGGGAATGCAGTGGCTCAGTGGCTAAGAAGCTTGTTGATCAGAAAGGTCAGCAGTTCGGCGGTTTGAATCCCTAGTAATGGAGTGAGCTTGTCCGTTACTTGTCCCAGCTTTTGCCAACCTAGCAGTTTGAAAGCATGTAAAAATGCAAGTAGAAAAATAGGAACCACTTTGGTAGGTAGGTAACAGCATTCTGTGCACCTTTGCCATTTAGTCATGCCTACCACATGACCACAGAGACATCTTCGGACAGCACTGGCTTTTTGGCTTTGAAACGGAGATGAGCAGTGCCCCCTAGAGTCAGGATTGACTAGCACATTTGTGAAAGGGGAACCTTTACCTTTACTATTATTAGGAATCAGCCTCCCTATAATATAAAATCATTATTTTTTGGATTTAAATATTTCAAGTTTGGTATCATATATATCCTTCATTGGCCATCTTTTTGTGGATCCTAATTTCTAGTCCCTATTCAAATATATTGCTCTTTTTGAACCTCTTCTAATTTCTCCAAATGATTCATAAATGGCACCTAGAATGAGGTACAGAACTAAAAATGGGTTCTTTTAGGAAATGTACGCCTTGCCTTAGGAATGGGGAAAGCTTGAGACAATTGTTATGAAAAAGTCCTAGCTTTACATACTACCTGTCTATCTTCTTTTGTGATCCAAATCTCTATTTCTTACATTTATCCTTTTTGTATTTAAGATCTTTACTAAACTTTGTAGCCATAGTACCATCTTCTACTGCCCTGCCTTCAAGGAAAATATTTTCAATTGATGATTTAAAATCTATTTTAAGAAATCCAATCCATTTTGACCTTTCCCTCCATTAGATTTCTACTATCATGAAAATCTACTTATTATGGCTCTCAGGTTACTAAACTATATGTTTTGCTTTCTATAACAGGAAGAATTTTAGTATTACATGGTTATTTCACAAATGCTTTATCTATTTCTATTTTTTCAACTATATTTTCCATATAATTAATACCATTGAGGATTGGTGATTCTTTTGTACTTTTCTTTATTCTCTAAAGGACAATATTTTCAGTAATGCAAGAGAGAAATTTTCTGGAAATACCATGCTTGACAGATTTTGTCTCAGAGCAGATGTTTGACAAATTCATTAGGATTTCATGATCTTTGTAATACCTGAAATTTGCTTTTGGAAAATATCCTTCATACCTTTTTGGTTGGGAGCACGCTAGTAGGTACTCAGTGTCATTGCCATTGTTTTCTCCACCTTTCATTTTATTTAGTTGCTTTCTATAGTTCTAAGTTTATCCATTTTGACTCTGAGAAGGAATACATATGCTTAACATCTAGTACATTTTCTTTTTGCTTTTAACTAGTCTGTTCCTTTTGAACAATTTTTCAATTGTTGTATTCCTTTTATGTGAGATGCCTTCCAGCTCTTTCTTATACCTATTAAATCATATCCGAGCATCTACCCGAAGTATTTGATGTTTAATTCCTGTACTACTATACTAATAGTGTATAAACAGTGAATATGGTGAATATTTTAAGCCATATTATTTCTACCATTTTTAATTGTTTAAAAGGCCTTATTTCAGCACAACTATAGGAAGACCACAAATTTATAGGAACTGTAATAAAGGTAAAGTTTCCGCTCGCACATAAGTGCTAGTTGTTCCCAACATGAGGGGGTGGTGCTCATCTCTGTTTCAAAGCCGAAGAGCCAGCACTGTCCAAAGATGTCTTCTTGGTCATGTGGCCGGCATGACTAAATGCCAAAGACACAAAGAATGCTGTTACCTTCCCACCAAAGGTAGCTCCTATTTTTCTACTTGCATTTTTACATGCTTTCAAACTGCTAGGTTGGCAGACGCTGGAACAAATAACGAGAGCTCACTCTATTACGTGGTGCTAGAGATTTGAACTGCCGACCTTTCTGATCGACAAGTTCAAGGTCTTAGCCACTGAGCCACCGCATCCTTTCTATAGGAACTGTAGATATTGCTTAAATGACCCTGTTAAAACTATGTTTAAATTTTTTTTAAAAATAAACAGTTTAAAATTTTCTGAATGGTACCATGTTTCGATCAAATACATTATACCAGTTTTTGTGAAGTACAACCCATCATGTTACAGCAGTCTACTATATTAATAACTTAGAAGTTTGTCCCAGAAATCAAATCTATTCTGTCTTCTGTGTCATAGTAAGCATTCTGCAATTTTCAAAAAGATCAGTCTCATCTAGCACACACTAAAATTAAAGCAACTTTTTTCTTCTTTTGACTCAGTCCCTATCAACAAAACATACATAGTTTCAATTCCCTGGAAAAAGAGATAAATTAAGCATTCCAATAATGAATCTCTGCTGCTGTTTAAATATGGAAAAAGAGAAGTATGCAGAGAAGTATGTATTGCTCAGAATAGGGTAAAAGTGATGTAACCTCTCTGATTGGAATTTGGAATTCCAATCAGTAACAAAGATATATCATGGTTTTTATGCTAGTTAAATCACAGAAATAAGACTTTTCTCAATAAAGAAGTAATGGCAACCCATCATAATTTCTCTAGTGGAACCCATATAATTAGGGTTGTGAAATCCAAATTAATTTTTGAAAATTTTTAACAGGATTATGACATTTAATTTAGCTTGTTTTTTAATGTAAGAGGTATTATTAGTTGATGGGTTTCTATTCTATTTTTTTCCATTGGCAGCAGGCCCCTCTAATCAGGCATCTCTTTGTGAGATGCCTAAGCTGGAAAAAAAAAAGGAGAAGGAAAAGAAATCCATGTTTTTACTAATTGCATAATCTGATCTTTGGCTGGAATTAGAAAAGGATTTTGAACACTCAGTGAGAGCCTCAGAGTAGGAATTATATTAGGTATGCCTACAGAACAAATGCAAAGAACACTCAGTCACTGAAATTGTAAGATAAGAAGATTATTATTATTTTTATAAGGGAACAACCATTCTCCCATTTACATGAAGAATTTTTATTCTTATTGGCTCTAACTATAAAAATGAGTACTTGAGATATTTTTCTCCCTTCTGACTCATTTTTCTTCTCCCTGTGCAAGATCTATAAAGAGAAGACTGCATAGATCTACCTTATTATCGGCATTTACAAGTAGTTCTATATACATTTTTATTGGTCAAGAAGTAGCAATTTTTCTTTTAAACATAAAATGTTTACATATCATTAAAGAAATGAGCCAAGAAGTGATCAGAAATAATTAGAGTAAAAATTAAGAGTTAATTAAAAAAATGATAAAGAATAAAATTGTTCAATAGTAACCATAAAAATATTGAAAACACTATAAAATGTACAGAATTTTGAGTTCAGCTCAGTATCTGTGAATGTAGCTTTCTTAGCAATTTTACAGAAATGGTTTACCACTATACTGGTCCAGCCCACAAAACCAATTTTTCTTAGTGGCTTCATTTGTGTTTGATTGGAAGCCTAATTATGTGTTAGTGTGTTAGTCACCACTTGGTTTTCCAAATTTAGTCAAATTGATTAGAGCAGGGGTGGCGAACTGTGGCTCTTTTATGACTCATGGACTTCACTACCAGAATTCCTGAGCCAGCATGGCTGGCTCAGGAATTCTGGGTATTGCAGTCCATGAGTCATAAAAGAGCCACAGTTCGCCACCCCTGGATTAGAGTTTCTATCTGATAAAAACTAATAAAAGAGTTGAAAGCAAGATAAGGAAGGAAAAGAAAGATTATAAGCAGGATAAGAAAAGGAAAGAAGGGAAAAGAAAGAAAGATTATATATAACACAATGTAGTCTTTGTGCATTAAAAGTAGAAGATAAAATAGTTGAAAAATGTAAGTCCATGAGTTTTATAGCATCAGTTGAAAAAAGCCTTTCAGTATTAAGGAACTGTACTTCAAAAAACTCGATGAAATTCTCCTTGCTTCACTTCTTCTTAACACTTTAGCAAAACAAAAACAGCTGTTTGTATTTTTCAAATTTTAGGCTATAGAACTCTCTGCTCTTCCTACATTTCATTCTTTCAGATTTTGCTTGAGAACCAAGCAATGGAAATGATTCCTTCTACTCTAACATACCAGATTAGGCTGGATATTTAACTACCCCTAATTAAAATGGCCTTTTTCTACAGGTCTATTTTGTAGATTAAACATTCGTTCATCATATATTTTCTTTCATTAGTATTGTATAATATCTATTGGGTAGAGGGACACCTCAGTTTTATTTGGTATGAGGAATTATTTGAAAGAAGGATTCTGAGGGTTTAGGGATGAAATCATTCTTTAAACTTCTCTAAGGCAGAAAGAACCTTTCATCTCTTCTACCAATGTATATTGAAAAACCCAGTTTAATTTTGTATCATATTGTATTTTCAAATACAGATTTTTCCCCTTTCCATTTTACAAAAGTGAATTAAAAATCTGCATAAAATTGTGTACAAATAAAATAAGCTTTTTTTGTAAACAAATCTTAGCAATGTATTTCCTATATGTTCACTACATTAATAACAATAACAATTTGGAAATACGTAAAAAGACAATAATGTCTTAAAGTTGATTTATTTTGGAAATACAAATTAACTACAAATACAAATCATATTAAATCTTTCCTGATTTACAATAAATAGTAAATATTACTTCAATGACATTTACAGTACAAATTCTGCCCTGTATCTTATTTGATCTCAATACTGAATGCATTTTCATTCCTTCCCACTCTGTTCTAGACTATGAACACCACTGAAAAGAAGTTAGAAATTTCTCACAAAGCACAACAGTTATAGTGATAACCTTGCGAGCTAGTGACCGATATTATCTCTCTGCTCATTTCTTTCCTCTTTTTATCTTTTCCCCCCCTACAGATAAGACTTTCTTTCAATGTGCCGATGACAGAATAATATCTCAGATTGATTGCTTACCCCACACGGACCTGTTGAAATATTTCTACCTTGGAAGGCTGGAGATCAAAAGCACCAGAAAAGAGAAGGGGGGATGGGTGGGATACAAAGCAGAAAAAAGCTATCATAAAGAACCTACTCAACTTTCAGTCAGAGCATGAAGACACTTAATTTTTTTCAGACCTGACAGAGCTTTCAATCTAAAATCCAGACATACCTAAATAATAAATAAATAAATAAATAAATAATAATAATAAAAAAATCATAATGGGTACCTCTTTTCTCTTCTGAGGAACTGGTGATTTTTTCTGCAAAAGTTCTGTTAAGCTGTGATGTTTAACACTTGATTACATGTAGCAGAACAGGATACATGGAGTATTGCTAACTCAGCAGGTACACAGGATTTGGGTAAGTGACCTTTTATAGAAGCCACTTAAAATATTACCTCATTTTTTAAAAATAAACATCAAAGATTGTTTCTGAACTTTTTTCTACAATATCATGCAGTTTATATTCAATGTTGGAAGTGATAAGGGGCATTGTGAAATAAATTTCTGTCAAAGTTCCAATGGGCAGAAATTTTTGTTTTTCTTTTCAGTTGTTGCTTCTGAAATCTAGTTGGGTAGCAGGTCTTTTTTTGTTCAGAGAAGGGCCTTATTGTGGAAGTCATTTTGAGATGATGATGAAGATCTAAACAAAACTCTGTGAATCAGGGAGAACAGACATCTGTATGTCAACTATGTTATCAGTCTAACATGTACCCAAATTAGAAGTGTGAATGAAGGAACCTTATAATGTGAGATTTTCAATCAAGATTCTACTGTCACTGATGGATATTAATCCAGTAATTGGAAGAATAATAAACCAATTATCATTGAGTTTCTGATATTTTTAAAGGGCATTTTAAGTGACAGAAAAGATGAATTTGAAATAAACCTCCCTGTATTCTGGGAAGACTTTCATTTTTCTCAAGAAATAAAGTGTACATACAGATTTTACCATATTCATATTATTTATACAGAACATTTGATGCTAAATTAAGATTACTTTTGAAGTAGGAAAAACATGTTTCAACAACTGCTTCCAGGATCAAAGTATCTCTTAAATCCAAAATGAATACTGATCAAGATTTGAAATAAATAAATTCTATAAAAATAGACTTTAAAAAAAAAGTATTACCATAAAACTTGGCTTTTTAGTAATGAAAAGTAGAAAATGTTTTTATACACTTACTTAATGAAATATCAGAAAATGCTCATGTCAAACGTATGCATAGCTTTTGGGGATTAGATCTGCCTATGAAATGTTACAGCTAGATTTTATACGAATGAAGGCAAGTTTTCAAATTCCCAATCCTGAGATCATGATTGCCTGCAAAGCAATAATGGGATACCGCCTTTACATAGCAATGCAGAACAACTTCACTACTTTTATGTTATCTCGGTTGTTATAACTCAAAGAAGAAAGGCAACAGAATATCAACAAGACTTTTAAATTCAACCGCAATCACTCCATGCACATGCTAGTTTTTTTTTTGTTTTCTCTCTTTTTTGTTTTTGTTATAATTTTGCACCAGTGAAGTTAAAACCAATTTCATTGTAATTTTTACAATGACAATAAAGAGTATTATTATTATTATTATTATTATTATTATTATTATTATTATTACAATATCCATAATTTAATAATAAAATGAATTATAATTACTATTATTGCTAAAGTATCAGCTGCTAATGTAAGACAGATATTCATATTGTTGTTTACTTCCTCAAAAATATACAGAATAATTAAAGGCACCATGACAATTACTTTGATCTATAGAAACATTTGCAATTAGTGAATGTTGACCCTATGAATCTTTTCATGTTCTCCAAATAGTATTTATTTCTCTAGTCTGGTATTGACTATTTGAGAGATAGACAACAGCAACAACTTTTCTTCCACAATACTCTAAATCCCAAAAATGGTATCAGTAAGACTGAAAGACATTTGCATGCATTTGATGTTGATCTATTGATCATCCCAAAGGAAACTACACAAAATCTTCAAACTGCTTCCAATTTAGTGAAGTGGTTTGTTTAGTATGAAATATGCAGAGAGAGCATTTAAAAATGTTAATTAATTATGGCAGCTGTGAATACAATGACATTTGCTCTTTGTCAGGGTCCACACATACAGCTGTCCCAGTATATATGCTTATTAGTAATTGCACAAATATTCCCAAAATATACACCTTTAGAAAAGGTTAAAGCAAAACCCTGAAGAAATGAGATGCAAATCCTAAACACACCTGAGTGGGAGTAGTACCAACTGAATATATTTGGATTTATTATGACTATTGTATATTGTTATTATTTTCTATTCCTCCAATACTGATGTGATTTTAATAAATATACCTAAATAATGTAATGTTTCATAAATAGTATTTTAAAAATTGTTTCTGAACAAAATATTGGAATGATTTTAATGGTTCGAACAAATATTTGTGGTTGCTTTGTGTTGTTGGTGATGTTAATACTTGAAAGACACTTATAAGATTTTGGTAGTACTATGATAAAACTTTTAAAAACACTACTGTGATATTTTTTTTATAAATAGGAATAATGTCTGATATAATAAATTCTTCATTTTATTATATACTACTTTTAATACAGACAATATATATGTATGAAAGAGTTATATCTTATTTCAACTAACTATTAACTTTTTAGTCTATGTTTTTTATTTATATTGACCAAAATGTTTCCTACCAAAATGGGATCAGATACACATAAATAAACAAAGAAACAGATCTTAGAAAGGATTGGAAAGAAAACATGTCTCAACCCACTTTGCTCAAATGTAAGAATATTAAAAATTTAAGGCATTTTTTTTCAATATTATGGAAATGGAAATATTATTAACTTCAGGGTTGCAACTGGGAATGATTATTTATGGCTGTAGCATTCAGGATGAATAGATATAAATGCAATGTTGAAATGCTATATATTACAAAGTTAATTGATAAAATATTAATATGTTATATATATATGGATATATATATATCCATAATTGTTCCACAACACCCTGTTAGGGCCCCAATTAAGGGAGGAGACATACTGTTTCCTTTTCTGCCTTTCGGCTCATCACCAGAGACCATCTAAACAGAAAGCCATGAATTCCGTTGTGTGATTTTTTTTAATATGTGTGTTATCAGCTCATAAAACTAACACACACACATATATATGTATATATTATTTACAGATTTTTATTTTCATCATATGAATAATATTTCAATCTTGGGTTGAGACTTAGAGATGTACTTAGAGAAGACCCATGATGATTTCTGGGGGGGAAAATGAACTAACTGATTTCCTATTTCTTACAGTAGAAACACTCAGGGGATTGAGATATATTTTAGACAATAGACATAAGCAGTTATTTAGTTTTTTGATTGGGGTGTTTGAATTCCATACATTTTAAGAGTTTAGATAAATATCAAATTACATAATGTTATTGTTCTAGTTTATTTTCTAACTATTAATTGATACAATAGAATATATTGGATATTTCTGTTCAGTGAAATGAAAACCAACAGATAGTAGGAGTAATTTCTTAATACCTTATTTAATGAATTGCTTGGACTGTCTCATTAGAAGATAAAATCTATATGATCAGTAGTCTATTAGATCTACTAGTTTCCTGGCTTCTAGCTTAGCGCCTTAACCATGACACTAAATAGGCTTTCATTATTTGGTTAGAGAAGATAAAAACAGATAAAAATGAGGGTAGAAGCTTATAATTGACATAAAAATATGGGGTATTTTCATATGTTATACTTTTTTGTTTGAAACAGATTATCTGATGAAGCAGAAAGCCTACATTCTGTATGCATGGATGTCCAAACTTGGGAACTTTAAGACTTGTGGACTTCAACTCCCAGAATTCTGGGAGTTGAAGTCCACAAGTCTTAAAGTTCCCAAGTTTGGACATCCCTACTGTATAGTCTACCTAATTTTGCTTAGGCATTTTCCTAACAAACATATTGCTAGTTATCCTTATTAAACAAAACATATAACAGCTTTAGTTTTTTATTGGTGGCCTTTCCTGTATATTGGTTACTATTAATTTATTGTAAATGACCTGAAGAGTGAAATTGATAAACAACAGAGAACAATTAAATCAAGTGTCACTACTGACAATAATCCATTCATCGTTTGTTATAAGCCTGAAGAAAAAAGAATTGTGCAAACATTTTGTCCATAGTACCACATAGAATTAAGTACACAGTAAGAAAGGAATTTAAAAGAAAATATATTTTTTTATTTTGAAAGAAAAGAAATTATAAAATAAAATATTTTGAATGCAATGCAAAAAAAATGAAAACAGATTTAACTTGGTTAAAGAATTATAAGAAGAAATTCACATTCTGTGAGAACTACTTCACTTATACTGTGGACTTCTTTTCTAAAATCAGACCAAATATAGCATCCTTTTCTGAAGCCTTCTATTTTAAATACGATCTGCCTAATATTTTCCTAGGTTTTGCAATGGAACGAATATGGCTTCTGCTTTTGCTGTCTGTAAAATTTCTGTCAGTGACTGCACAATTCAATGGGTATAACTGTGATGCTAATTTACATAGCAGGTTTCCTGGTAAGTATTTACTACTATATTTTAAATGTAAAGTTTTGATTCCCCTGCTTTGAAAGGATACTTACTTGTAATAAATGCCAACCTTTTTAGTTAAAGAAACATATGGAGAGTATTCATTAAGTGACTGAATTCCATTGAAAAACATAAAAATATCAGCTCTGCTTCATTCAGGTATGGTCCCTAGTAATGAAAATAAAAATAACAGTTTCATGTCATTAAAAAAAGTGAGTTTAATACACCAAGACATTTTCCAGCAATACTTGAAGATTTTAGATGTATAATTAGAGAATTCATGATTTTTGTTTTTAAGATTGAATATACAGTTGCTAGTTCTGGGATTACCATTATTTAAGAATTATTATCCTAACAGTTTTGATCAAGAAATGTTAAAAACTTCCAGTAATTCTCAATTAAAATATCTTATTGATCTTCCTAATAAATATTGCAAAGTTCCAAGTCAGGAATATGAATAGATTATTTGAGCCTTATGTACATAATGATTAGAGGCAGAAAGTTAAATGGCATGAATTTGCATTATTTTGCCATCTTGAGACTGCTAAATCAAAGGGAGGCATGTTCAATAAATGGTTAGTGAACTTTTTCTGCTTCCAAGTTAACTTGACCATATTCTAAAGGCTATAGAACTGATCTATTAAAATATCTCTTCAGGATGGTTTGGTTAATCCTGTCTTTATACATTAAATATACTGTACAATTAACAGCATAGCATATTAAAAATAATTGATTGTCTATAATTAATCTCAGAAAAAAAATACAAAATAAAATAGAAAAATAATTGAGCTTTAAAAGAAATTTAAAATTTATTAAATGCTAATTTAATAACTACAGTACTTAGTGAATCTGAGCAGTTAGTAATGAATAACTGAAAATGATTTATAATTTTCTTTGACATGGTGGGATGCTGATTTTAGAAATTAGAATTCTGGATTAAATGGTAATCTCTTTAATTCTACACTGCTTTATTCTTTAATGGGGAACAGAAATTGTGACACTTTTTTTTTCTATGATCCAAAATAGATATGGTAGAAAAAATAAAGTTTCTACTTGCCCTTCTGATCAATCAACACTTCCAGCTAAAGCTGGTTCCAACCTCCAAAAGAAAAACCACAAAATTCCCCTGGTTTATGATTACCTCTTTCAGATTATTTACAAACTTTTAGAATGAACGAATTCATGCAGATAAAACTCTGTGTATAATTTGAATCTGAAATTTAGAACTTGATGTAATGCTTTAGATGAAAACATGGCGGATTCTGAAGATTCTGAAGATTAATTTGCATTAAACAAGAAATACTCTGCTTGAATTATTGTGATAACTGCTGTGCTACAGATGTGGAAAACCCTTTGAAAGAAAATGGATTCAAAATGAAGTAATCCACTTATTCAATTATCACTGAGATAATTTCCAATTTCTAAACATTTCTTATAATGATGAGCAAGATAAGCTTATAGCAGTATTCAGAGGAAAAAATATGCCATTTGTTTTTACTGCTGCTTGAGTGGATGCTTGGAATAGAAGTTATTTTTCAAGCTGGTTTCCACTTCCACTTAGATCCAGCCTTCTGTGCTGCTCTTGTGAAATTTCTGCATTTCTCTTGCCAAGTGAGATCTCTCAAATAGAAGGCAAAAATGATAATGATTTTTTTTCCAGATGCTTTCCTCCCAATCTAGAATGAAAGTTATTGAGAAAAACTCATCTGGTAGCTAATAGTAGTAATTAAAAAAAAATCTGAATTGTTTTTCTACCAGTTTTTTGTTTATAGGTAGATTATTGTGTGAAGAAGTATTTGCAGCAGATGCTTTGGAAAAGCTTATTGCCACAGGACTGAATTAGAGGAAGGGAAACTTTTGATGATAATGATAATGATAGTGAGGTTGATGATTATGGTTTTAATTTCTCATTTAGAGAAAGACTGCCCACCTTGGCTGTGGAACAAGAGAAAACCAAATACTTCATTTTCAATATGCCTTGTAAGGAAATCTCAACAAAAAGTTGATTTTTAGCATTTTAGACTTTTTTAAACAATATTTTGCTTATTATTGTTATTATTTTGGGTAACATTTCTAAGAAATAAAGATCAAATTTTAAATAATATTATTTAAATAAATAATAAACAGTCTTTCAAAGATTACAACTAGTCACATATTTTATATGAACCTTAATGTCTTCAAATAATAACACCATTAAATCTACAAAAGCAGGAAAAGCTATTGGTTTTGAATGGTATAGGATGCACATTATAGAATATACATTAATGTCCAAAAGGTGCTTTTTCAAAAGACAACTGGAATTTCTTTGTTTTTCCTTGAAGACATTTCATTTCTCATCCAAGAAACTTCTTCAGTTTTCTTCAGTTCTTGGATGAGAAGGAAAAATAAAGAAAGTCTAGTTGCCTTTTGAAAAAGCACCTTTGGGACAACCAGGAGCTGGTTGACTGAGAATCTCCGTAGACAATTTACATTAATGTTTTTAGTCCAGTGTGATCATACTTTTATAAAGAGCTGTGGTAGTGCAGTGGTTAGAATTCAGTATTGCAAATTTATTTTGTTGAATGCCAAGAGTTCAATCCTGACTGACTCAAGGTTGACTGTTTTCCATCCTTCTGAGGTTGGTAAAATGAGGACTCAGATTGTTGGAAGCAATATGCTGAGTCTATAAACCACTTAGAGATGCTGTAAACCAGTATGAAGCAATATATAAGTCTAAGTGCTATTGCCAAAATGATACTTTTTGAAACAAAACCTTTCTTCCACAATATTGATGCCCAATATTAATAGAAATTCGAGGCCATAAATTAGATATTATTACCACTGATAATCTAACCTACACACTTAAGTTTATAAATGGTTGGTAATCATTTGTTAAAAATATTACTCTGGGAAGAGAGTACAGCCCCATGATTACAATCTGTATTCACTTTCCATCTATAAACTGGCTGCCTATCAGTGTAATGGAAAGTCTTATCAATATAGTGCTGTATTATCAAGATTTAATGATCTGCTTAACATTTGTATCAAGTGACTTTCACTATATTTTGTTTTATTTCTTTGGCTTGCTTTGTTTTTCTTTTCCTTTTTAGTCTTACATTTTTATGTATCTTAAAAAAGCTCAGATATGTATAAAAAGAATAATTCAAGGGGACAGGTGTTTGGTTTTTTAAAAAAATAGAGGCTCAAGTAAAACAAATTAAATGACAAGTCTTGGTCTTTGTGGAGAAGCAACAATGGAGTAAGAATACATTGTAAAAGTGACCTCCCTCTTGTACAGTTATTTTGGAACTTCTAAGGCTGTGCAAAGCATCCCTTTGTTCATGCTGAGACAACCATGGGCAACTTTCAAAGCAGCTGTATGAAGCTTGTAAAGATGAAACTAATGATTCTTTATAAGATCTTATTTCATAGTTTAGTTAAATGTTCATTATATTTCACGCTTGGGAAGGAACAATATTTAAAATACATAAGCTAACATATTTTGTTAGACCCAGTTACAGTAGGTGGGCAGTGTTTCTTTTAAGATTCAAACACAGTTTTTCCAAATCCTGTTCCTTTGCATTTGGAATGCTGATTGAAATCTAATGCAGGAAAAGAAAATTCTATTACTAAGTAACTGCCATTCCCCTTCACTTATTTTAATAATAGAGTCCTGGATTGATAAAATATCTTCTATTCCTGTAGAAACCACTATTAAATTGATCTAGAGACACTGTCACTTCTCGCCATAATTAGAACATGGTATATTTGTGTTCAACTTTCCAGAATCGTCAGGTAATTGAAAACATAGTGCTATTATTCATTCTGACATACTGATTAATGTCAATACGTAAACCTTTGATTTAAAAAAATACTAAATCATAATGATGATCTAATAAATTCCCTGTTTAAATTAATGATCCATATAGTGGTGTAGCATGAAAAATAATTATAGTATGGAGAAGATTAAATGTTTCGTGTTTGGCAATATTTAGCCTAACATGTAAAAGTTAAAGATTGTTCTAGCATTGCCAAAACTGGTTCTTAGGACAAATTTAGGTTATAAAAGAAATTATAAGCAATTCTTCAGATTTTCAATAAGTTTGTCCATTCATCTTTTCCACATTAATTCTTACTGTTCATTTCTAAAGTATTTTATTCTGTACATTTTTGGAAATAGTTTAAGTATTTTGTTATCCATCAAACAGGTACGTGTATGAGCTACAGAAATGATGCATAGAACTGTGGAAATAATGGGAGTGGGTGAGGAAGAAGATATCTATTTTTTTATTGTTCAGCAGAAAGGATTTTCCTATAATATCTGGTTAGAACTGTCTCTTCACACCAGTCAGAATAGTTATTGCTATTACTCTTCTCTTTCCAACTTTCCAGTTTTCTCTCAAAAGTAGCATGGCAGAGTATGCCTGCATGTTTGAAAAGTTTGATGGACTTTTTTGCAAATGAAGTGGGAGGTGGGGGATTATTGCAAAAGAAATAGGAGGTGAAATCATCTCTAACCGTTGTTGCTTCCCAGAATTGTTCTGTCTTAGCCCTTCCCCCCAATACATTCCATCTCAAATTCTTCTTCCTCACTGCTACACCTCTTGAAGATACCAGCAAAAGGTGGCAATGAAAGAGACAATGCAATAAACCTCCTTAACACTAACATATATTAAACAATGTCTGCCTTGTCTTATACATTTTTAAATACTGGCCCCAAGCCTTCTCTCTGATCAGCCCTAAAATCTGGTTTATTTTCTCTAAAGAAGTGTCCCTTGGAATTTGTATTGGATCATAGAGCAAGTTAAACAGAATGCCACATAATTTCCTTTTCTTTTAATTATGATAAAAAGTAAACAATAGTCTAATACTAATGTTATGATAGAAATATTACCCTTTCCACAAATTCTACGATATGAAAACTAAGCACTCACTAGACATATTCTGTAACGTAGTCCTTCAGGTAGCCGGGAGCCTAATGAATGATGTTCTAGAGATAGGATACAATAACTAACTAACTTGTGATGGTGTAATAGACACCATGAGTATAATATGACACACAAGTCTTTTTCTCATAAGGTGGACATCGCCATCGTCATAATTATTTAGAAATGTATTATGGAATGGCTAGAGCTGTGGAATAATTCTACTGACTTGAGGACTGCTTCTTTGTGCCAGGATCATAATGCACTGTATCTTTTGATTGTTTTAAGGTTGCATAGATTCTACATTTCTCCAAGTTTCAATGTTTGTCTGAATTTATCTGCATTTCATTTCATTACACTCGTTTCCCAATCACTCATTGCTTAAAGTAAGGTTTTTTGGGGGGATGTTCAGTTGGACAGCTTAGTTGTGATTAATCTGCCAAATGTGAACATAGCTGTTGCAAATCCTATATAGTATGAATGTCATGACCTGTTTCAGAGTTGACAATGAGTCTAAACAGTATAACTCCTAAGAAATTTGAACAATTATTGTTGTTAGAGAACACCTTCTGCTGTGGAAGTTTGGAAAACTTTTTGGACTATCTGAACTCTCCATTAGCCTAGGCCACGATTTATTGAAATGTAAAACCAAAATAATTTCCCCTGAAAATATGATTTCTTGTCAGTTTTAAGAATAGGCAGTATGGCAAAAATAGTAAAAAAACAACAACCACACCTTCTCTAGCTTTGTAATTATTATTTGGCAGATCTGGTTGTGATTAGTTCCACTGTAGGATCCTGGCTATTACAAAAATCTTCACTGATTTCAGTTCTTGGTAATGATGGAAGAAGTAAAATATAGAGGCATTTAGCATGTGAATCTATAGCTTGAACACATTGTTCAAATATTACATGTACTTTAGACCACATGGACAATTCCCACATGCATCAATTATTGTGCATTTTCTACTGTCCCAAAGGTTTTCCATTCCATCATATAACAGTCTCTACCTGTGAAAGTGATAACATTTTTTAAAAAGCATAGGAGAGATATGATATGCATTTGAACAAAGTTCAAAGTTTCACTGAAGTTGGTCTAGTACCAGTTATTTTGAGAAATAATCAGCTTTATAATTTTTTCCTAAGAGATAAACAACTTTGCAGTTATACTCTTGAAATTTGAGCAAAAGTGCTTAGTAAGCAGAGGGGCTGGAAAGATGGATTGTTGCTTATTAGCTCAAAAAAAGTCTTCATCAGTTATGATAGTGAAAAAGGAATCATACAAGCATACAACAAAGTTAGAACATATCAAAACAGCAATACAAGATTCTCTTTATATTAGAATATATTTTGGTTCCATAGTTCAGTAAGTTCTGTTGGCATACATAACACTGTAGACTTTTGCCTTCTAGTGATATTTTTGGGATGGCTGTCATCCACCCTGATTTCCATTTGCTTTCATGGATCAAAATATGACACGAAAATATCAGAGGCAAGTAGTAGGTCTCCGGTATTCCCATGTATAATCTTTTCTTCTAAGATTTCTGACAATCTGAGATAAGATTGGAAGATCAGGAATCCTGGAAGACTGCATATGTAAGTGGAACCAGTTGGCATTGCAATTTTTATCTTTACCTTGTGGAGATTTGCCAAGAACATATAGCCAAAGATTTTAATTGTTAAATTGTTAAATTCATGTTTGTTCCAAATATGATCAGATTGACATAATGCAAGTGGTCAAAACTATGAAAATTATGTTCACATGAAGTGGTACCATACATTCATGTGTCACCACTAATGTTAAACATATCTTTTAATTCAGTAAGTAACACACTAATTACTTTTTGGAATATTTCAGCAGCTGACAGACATTTAATACTGAAGTGCAGCAAAATAATAATAATAGGTATATAACAGAATTATAAATCACATGGATATCCAGTTTTATAATAAGTTAGCAAGCATTAAGAGCACATTTGGAAAAAAAAATTAGTAGCATATGAATCAGAAATGATGCCATCCACTGTAAGAGTAATGTACCTGTTACACTTGATACCCCTGTTGAGAAATCTTATATCCAACAGATTCAAATTTTATTTGGTTGTTTCGGTATAGGTGACTATTATTGAAAATACCAATAGAATAGAGTAAGATACTTGGTCATTGTTATGATTTTCAAAACATCATGATTCTCTTCTCACAAATTGTCAGAGATAAATGGAATATGTCTGTGTGGCAAACTAGTTGGATGAATGGTTGCATTTTTTTTCAATTTCAAGTGACAACTTTATCCTGAAATGTGAAAATTCTGGAAAATTTTAAGGAATAGGTTAAAAGTATGTTAATTTCATATGATATAGTTGTTGTTATTGATACAGTGGTGATTTGTGAAGAAGCATGATTTCACTCTGGCATATAGTTGTTGCTTTATCAGAGTCAAGCATTGTGTTTATTCTGAACCTCTTTTTCCAAATATGATGCCATAGTAAACAATTATGAATTGGGGAATGTTGCAAAAGAAAACTCAGACAAAATAGATGATGCAATATCATCTGAACATTTCTTCTGAAGTACTGTTTGTGTCATGGCCATGTCGGAGCCTGGGTCTGAGGGCAAGACAGACCTTGGGCCAATGGAGGAAGTAGCCTCTCTGACCTTGGAGGAATGACTGGAGGAGTAGGATGTGGCAGTCCTGGGTTCCTGGAAGGGATTGCAAGCGAAGGAGAGAAGGTGTACGTTGACCAAGCAAGGGGGAAGAGAGTACAGGCAGCAGAGCAGAGGAGCAATGTGTAAGGCAGAATTTTAAAAATCTGAAAAATTTCAGTGGCTAAGGCCAAAGTCTCTAGGAGAAGGCCTTTTCTCAGTATTGTGTAGTGGGCTGAAGTAGGCAAGAACAGACCAGGATAGATACAACAGCATTTATTGACTCAAACTGGAACTGTGAACAACTGGCAAATCCCTGTAATTTATACTCTGGGTCCACAGGGCCTTAACCAACCATAATACTTGAAAGAACCCGCCCAAATATGAATGTTCTAAGTTTCCCTCCAAAACAGTTGGAGTTAACAGTTAGGGCCATCTAAATATTAGTTTCACTTTAGCAGGGCTTAACACAACTATATATCTTTAATACATGACACTCAGCATCTTTTAAAGATGTAGAAGTTCACACCTTTTCAAAAATATCATTGCTAGATCCAGCTATACTGGATAAACCTTTGTCCAATTTCCAAAATTTCTTTCCTAGGGAAGATTGTAGAGAAGGTGGTTGCACAACAGGTTTAGAGAGTCCAGCAAGAAGCAGGTTATTTGAATATCTTTCAGCCAGAAAGTAAATTTAACAGCACTTGTTGCCTTTTTGATTAAACTCTAGCAGAGCAAGTATGTCTCTACCTTGATGGCTCAGTGGCTCAGTACCATCAGTCATTGTTTACTTTTGGATTGACTTCAGACTTTGGGATTGGGTGGCACTATGTTGGTTCTTCTTCTTCTGGGGCTGATTCATGTTACTGTTGATTGTGGGAGAAAGGTTTCATCCTCAGTCCTTGCTTTATGGTATTCAACAGGTTTTGTACTTTCTAAGCTCTAGCTTAACATCTCCATGAAGCTGCTGTGTGTTGTCATCTGAAAGCATAGCATGAGATACCAAAGGACAAAGGATAAAGTTTACAGATTTTGATACAATGCTCCCATTAATCCCAGACCAGAAGGAGAATCATGTAAGGAGAATTCTTATGTACCTGTCAGTTTATCTTCTAGGCTCCTCTCGCTGGTCAGGCTCACTTCTGTAAGCAGATGTCCCTTAAAAGTTATTTAGGCTAACAGGGAAGATTACAAAGAGCACTGCATTTATTGGGAAACAAGATATATGTTTGATTTGGTTTCAAATTAAATCTTCCCTTAAATGCAAGACAACCAGCTAAAATAGGTTTTGCAAAGCAGCAGTTAACTTCACTATAGAGGCTATAGTGAGCTATTAACACTTAGTAATGAAATCAACAACAATAGAGTTGTTTCAGTCACAGAAAAAAAGTGAATTGTAACAAGAGTGAAATGCAAAAAAGATGACAAAGCAACAAACAGGAACCTGCTGAAGACTGGAAAAAAGTTTGAATTTTGATAAACAAAGGATCTTTTAGTTTTTTCACTTTCTATTAGTGCTAAAATCTCATGTTCAATTTTTTTTCTCCACTATGGAAGAAAATTGATTGGTTTAATATCCTTGTTATTGCAAGGGTACATAAATGAATAGAGGTAACTGTCAACCATTGATTGATAATCCTAATGGTAGGAATAATAGCACGATAGAGCAAGAGGATTTTATTCTGAATGAGACAGAATAAAAGCAGGAGAAAACGAAACTCACTAACAGAGCAAAAAAGATTTTGATGGACAAAAAAGGAACAAGAACCTGAATGTAAAATAGCAGTTTTCCTTGCATGTGTGTTCATGTAGTACTTGATAATTTTAATGGCAGGTGACTATTCATGGAAATAAAAGAAATTATGCAAGTATCTTGCAAAAATCTGTATTATATTACATTAAAAAAAAGTTAGTTTTGAAATATCATAGAAACATGTATGTATGTATATATGGCGTTTGTGTGTATGTATGTCAATCAATCAATCAAATTTAATTTGTAAACCGCACCCTCTCCCCAAAGGGACTCGGGGCGGTGATGTATGCATGCATGCATGTATGTATGCATGTCAACGTTTACTCTGCAGACTCTTCAGATTAAAGAAAAACAAAACACAAAAATTGAAACTGCCTTGTAGATCCTTCCTTCCTACCACCAAACAGGAAGGTAGGCCTCTTACCTTCCCCCCATTCCTGATCCTTCCTTCCTACCACTAAACAAGAAGGTAGGCCTCTTCCACTACATTCCTGATCCTGCCTTCCTAGCACCAAACAGAAGGTAAACCACTTTCCTGCTGTGGCTGGGCCTGGACAGCTATCTGCTGTGGTTCCTACAGTTATGGGATTATCATATTTGGATCAGTAGTAGCCACTGAGAACCAACCCAGCACATACCATCACTAATGATGAGAAGAAATCAACAAAATTCCACATCAGGCCAGTCATTACCCCGGATCAAGAAGGACTGTGTTAGATGCTATGGATCCTGAACATCTGTCTAAAAAGGGGCTACAGGACTCAGTTGTTACTGGCAGGGAATCAGGGCATGCAATTGCAAAGTGACCAAAGCACAAAACTTGGACAACCGACGAAAATCGAGTATTTAGTAAGATTGTGAAAAAGTTTCATACAGAACATTACAACTATTCTATCTATTAAATGGCTGTATTTCAAATTCAAACACTTCCAGAAAAGCTACACAAACCTGCTCAAAATAAGGAGCAACTGTTTCAAACTTGAAAGACTTTGAATTCTAAACATTTTACACAATCTACATAGAAACTGCTTGTTTTTATGTTTATTGGCCAACACTGGATAGGTTGTACTTTTCATGTATGCATACATGCCTATATGCTCACCTGCAACTAATTATTAAAATAGATGTCTCAAACAAATATGGCTATGATAAAGGATAAAATATGGAGTTGCAATATGTACAAAGTAAGCTGACGGTGCTCATTTATTTTGATTAGATTTTATAATCATTCAATTAGAATAGAGTTGGAAGGGACCTTGGAGGTCTTCTAGTCCAATTCCCTGCTTAAGCAGGACACCTATATCATTTCAGACAACTGACTGTCCAGTCTTTTTTTAAAAACGATAACATGTAATTGTTAGAAAAAATGTTCATTGTTCTTGCTGTTAGCAAGTTTCTTCTTAATTCCATATTGCTTCTCTCCTTGATTACTTGCCATCCACTGTTTCTTGACTTCTGATGCTTTGGAAATTAAATTGTCTCCCTCTTCTTTTTGGCAGCCCCTCAAATAATGGAATACTTCTATCATTCTAGTCCTTGTTTTCTCTAGACGAGCCATACCCAGTTCCTGCAACTATTATTCACATGTTTTAGTCTCCAGGCCTTTAATCATCCTAGTTGTTCTTTTCTGCACTTTTTCCAAAGTCTCAACCTCTGGATGCAGTATTCCAGGTGTAGTCTTACTAAGAATATTTATAAAGCAGTAGTAATACTTTATGTGATTTAGATTCTATACCTCTGCTGGTTCTAATACCTCTATGCAACCAAGGATTGTATTAGCTTTTTTGGGTGCTGCCACAGACTTCTTGCTCATATTTAAGTGATTGTCTGCTAGGATTCCAAGGTCCCTCTCACAGTTACTGTTTTTGAGCCAAGTTTCACCTAATCTGTACTTGTACCTTTGCTTTTTCATACCTAAGTGTAAAATCTTTCTTTTCTCCACATTAAATTTATGTTGTTGGATAGGACCCATTGTTCAACTTTTTTTTTTAATACTGAGCTTGTCTTCTGGGGTGTTGGCTATTTCTACTAGCTTAAGGTTATCTGCACATTTGATGAGTTACCCTTCTATTCCCTCATCTAATTCATCTAATGTTTTATAATGCAGCAGATACATTAGTTATTGTGCTAAAATGTTATTAGAAAACTTTCTGCTATCTCAGCCTCCTTGATTGTGTTTACTAAAATTACAACCTGTAATTTTTTTAATAACTACTATTTACCAAAAATAAATAAAGTAGTACTATGAATAATTATTTATCTGACTGCATGTTATAAAGCTATTTTATTGATTATTGCTTTCAGATCATTTTTGTGTATACAAATGTTTTGGTGCTGTTTAAAACTGAAATCTGGTATTTTATTCTAATTATTTATTGCTAACTTATGTTTGTCTCTGATTACATTAAATGATTGCTATTTGGCATGGCTATTTAATGGAGTATTATCTGTAAAATACAAATGATACCAATATAGTGTTCTGCTGAAACTTTTGGGGATATTTGGGGCTTGTTTTCTATGAATGCTGAGGGAAAACTAATTGTATATGCAATGAAGAGAAGACTGCTTATTCCCATCATTCAAGGAAGTGCATGACGGTAAATCACACTAAAGTCATGTTAATCAGTATAGTATTCTCAGTTACGGCACAATCTTATGGAATTCATTGGTAAGAGAGCTACTTTTGTTATTATTGTTATTATTTTTAGTTTGCTTCTTATATTGTCTGTGTTTTAAAATTGATTTGAAATGACGCTTATTTCCTTAATGTAACATTCAAAAATATAATTTAACACAATCTGAATAGTTCCCTTTTTTTATTGTAGCAGAACAAGATATCAACGTCTACTGTGGAGTTCAGGCAATTACTATGAAGATTAATTTTTGCACTGTTCTGTTTTCTGGTTACTCTGAAACTGATTTAGCACTAAATGGGAAACACGGGGACTCTCACTGCAGGGGATTTATAAACAACAACACATTTCCAGCAGTGGTAATTTTCATAATCAATCTCAGCACTTTGGAATCTTGTGGAAGTTCTTTAATGGTAAGACAAGAATCTTCAGAAGCTCCATACAATTGTTAGGTGTTATTAGGCACCTAAAATTGTGTGAAATGAGGGCACGACATACAAATATGAATGCTTTTAATTTAAAGATCAATAATGTTCTGATTGGTGATAGATTGCCTCATTCACTTCAAAGAAGTGTTTATCCTTTTGTGCCCTTGGTTCTAATATTATGGTAGGCAATCATGATTTCACCAATTTCAATTTACAAAACAAAACAATAATAATAGACAACTCTTATTGGAATGGAAGCATGGAAAATGGAAAATGTCATCTATTAATCGCTCTATCGCCTTCAAAACCTATCTTATACCATTTTAATAAACAGTTTATATTTGATTTGTATGTTAAATTTAGATTCCAACACTTCTAGTTTGCTAGTAAGGAAGAAATTTTCTAGGCAATTAATGTTCTAAATTCCATAATAAGGAGTACATAAGTAAGACCTATGATTTAGATTTAAATGTTTAGACTCTTCCAAGAAGATTCTCTCTCTCTCTCTTTCTCTCTCTTTCCCTCCCTCCCTTTCTCTCCTCTCCCCTCCTTCCTTCCCTTTTCATTATGACATGTAAGACTATTGCAATGAAGCTTTTACCTGTATGTAATAACAATCTGTATATTCATCCCTGTCCTATCATGATATAGTTTGTCAGTAGTGCCTAATAATATACTAGTCAACATCATTTGGAAGTGTGAGAGGGCATTTACAGTGATTGCTATTGTTATTAGAAGTATGTAGATAAGAAATGAGTGGAGCAATTGAATTGGAAATGCACTAGAACTTCTGACCAGAAGAGGAGTGGAAGTGGAACAACCCCCATGTTATGCAAAATCAGCAGGATGGTTTGCCAGAACTGAAAAATGCAACCCAGAACTGAGCTGCAACACAGCTGTATGGTTCAGAAGTGACTGATACATGCAGTTAGTGGAGAAGAAATTCCTGCATTCACCCAGAGAATTCTGACAGATGCTTTTGGAACAACAGTGAAAACTAAGAAAGAAGACAAGTATTGCCCTAGCAGGAAGACATAAATGATTAAATAGTAACCACCCTCAGATTAATTTAGGAAAAGAGGGGAAAGAGAGTCTAAAATAATAAATGCCTCAGAGTTAAGCTTTCTTTGATCACAACCAATCAGCAAAAAAAAAAGTGTTCGATGTTAATCAGAGGGGAAAAAAAGAGATGAAAAACTTACTGTTTGGGTTGGGCCATTGACCAGTACAGAGAGAGATTCAAGATTAAAAGCAAGTCTAACTATGGGAAATTAAGATTGAAATAAATAGTAAAGTAATATCCAGAGTGTTTTGTATATAATTAAAATGCGTTTTTGGTAAATCCTATGTTCTACTTGGTTGCTACTAATTTACATACGAGGGCTTATAGAAATTTCTTTTCCTTATCTCCTTCCTCCACATCCCCAGGCAAGGCTTGACATTACTCTAAACTGTTTTCAAATTGAAAATATTCTGGTGAGGACAATTAATGACTTCAGAAAAGATTTTTTTACACAAAAATGCTGCAGGAAAAAGTGGAAGACATTACTTGTCTTGTGATGTACCACCATTCTCAGCTGTTGTTGGGGAAATAAGAAAATAGACTTTGCTTGGGATGCTTTTTTCTTGAAGCTGGTAAAATAAGAAGAGGTTTAGCCACAGATAAAGAAATCATAATGATAATCTTTTTCCCTAGCAAACTCAATATTAATCCAAACATACATAACTTATCTGTTGTACTTTCTGGAATAGGTTAACTACCCATAGTGGTAAAGAATGACTATCATAAAATTGAATGGCAATGATAAAGTCTCTCTTTACTATTTCAGTAGGAATGGGATGGTTGGAATAGGATAGTAGGCACAAATAATTCTTACAGAATGGAGAGGATTTTAATTCAAGCTAGGCTTACCTGAAATATACTTAAATGTAGTGAATTGGACCAAATGTATGAATTTGGAAATGATATTGTCTTGCAACATGGCCATGTTCCTCCTCCTCTAAATACAAACATTGCAAATTTAATTGCTTAGCACTCTTGTCAGTTTTGAACTTGAAAGCCACAGTAAAAATGTCAGTATTTAGCATATTTTTGTAGTATAAGGTGCACCTTAGTTTTTGGGGAGAAAAATAGAGGGGAAAAAATCTGCCTACCAGGTATCCATCTGGCTACCATTCATAGTCTGGTCAGTTTCAGCACATAAGTTTGCTAATTTTGAGCATGCACACTTTTTATCCTCTGGACTATATATTCCATGCAAGGTTACACTGAATTAACAATGGGGCTCCCCTTGAGGTGCACCCGAAGGCTTCAGCTTGTCCAGAATGCAGTCGCACGGGCAGTTATGGGAACCTCTAGGTTTTCCCATGTAACACCGCTCCTGCGCGAGCTGCATTGGCTGCCTGTCGTCTTTCGGGTGCGCTTCAAGGTGTTGGTCATCATCTTTAAAGCGCTCCATGGCACGGGACCTAGCTATCTACGGGATCGTATCCTGCCCCATACATCCCTGCGGCCGATTCGCTCCCACAGAGAGGGACTTCTCCGGATGCCGTCCACTAGGCTATGCCAGCGGGCGGCGCCCAGGGGAAGGGCCTTCTCTGTGGCGGGCCCGACCCTCTGGAACGACCTGCCCCCCGAAATTATAACAACTACGGACCTCCGCTCCTTCCGTCAAAAATTAAAAACGCACTTTACTGCTTGGCCGGCCTAGGTTAGTCATCTGTTTATTGTTTTTTTTTTATTGCAAAAGTTTTATTGGTTTTTACAAATTTTTTATATTGAAAAAGTTTTATTGGTTTTACATTTTTTCTATAGGATAGGGTAAGGGATACAAAGAAATTTTGAGAGCATTCACGTCGAAGTCGTCGGCTCTTCCGGAACCTCACAATACATTAATAACAATTTAAAAAAAAATTTTTCATCACACTACAAAGTGAAAGCGTGTACATATATCTAAATTCTCATTTCTATACTGTCAGTCCTTTACAAAAAATCCAAATACAAATATTATGCAAAATTGTTCAAAAGAAAAGTCAAGGCAAAGTTATTTTTTTTAATCTAAGTCTCTTGGCAATTGTATCTTCTTTTTCTCCTTCCAGGCCCCCAGTAGGCGGGGCTGTGGCCCCCTCCGTCCCCCCTGGATCTTCCCCCAGGATAGAGGAATGTTTTTTAAGAAAGGCTTCCGCCTCAGCAACTGTTTTAATCCTCACTCTTCCTCCTTCCCAGAACACCAGCATCCCTTCGGGTGTCACCCACTTGAACCAAATCCCATGATCAAACAATGTTTTAGACAAGAAGGAAAATTTCCTTCTTGCATCTCTAATCTTTCTAGGGATCTGCTTCAAGATAGCAACCGTTTTTTTGTTGATAAATTAACGGACTTTCTCTCTGCACTTTCAGGATTTCCTCTCTGGTTGACCTTCTAACAAATTTCACATGTATCTCTCTAGGCACTTCATTTATCCTGGCATATGCTGAGTTAATTCTATAGGCTAGGTCAATGTCCCCCCTGATCTCATCCTTAGGTTTTTGTAAATAGTCTGCTAAAATCGTGCTCATAAGATCAGGGAGGCATTCACCAGATTCCTCAAGAACGTTCTGAAATCTCAAAAAATATGTCATTCTTTCCATATCAATCCTAGACACATGCTCATTTGTTTCCCCAACCTCTTTAGCAACATTTTTAATCTCTCCCTTAACCCCCACCAACCCCCCTTCCAATTCTTCATTCTTCTGTGTATTTTGCAGCACTTGCTTCCGTGTGTCCAATAACTCCTTCTTGAAGTTGATGTTTTCTGCCCTCTGGGCCTGAATTTCTTGTACCAAAGTTTGTATAACAGTTTCAAGAGAAGCCATCCTTTGTTCTAAACTTGTCAGTGCTGTTTCTTGAGCCATGATTAACTGTTAAAATCAGTGCCACTAAAATGGCGTTTTCAGGGTGGGGTTGGTGAGGCTGACCAGGAGCCAAAAGTTCTGATCAAGGTTGTAACGTTGTAAAATTCAGGAACCAAGAGAGAAACAATTTTCCAAGTCAATAGGTGTAATAGCGAAGGTACTCCAGAAAAGAAATCACAAATCCAAAAGAAAAAAATTCTTCATTAAAAGCCAGAGAGAGTCCAGATTGCAAAGAGACGCTGGAAATTTTCCATAAACAAAATAGTCAATCAGGAACAAAGAGAGGCCATTTTCCACCACTCAGCTCAGAGCCCGCAGGAGAGAGTAGTGAGAGAAATTGTTTCAGCCAGACCTAGAAACATTGTTGCAAGCAAGCCGCAATCCACTTTCCCTTAACGCAAACAGTCAGGATTAAAGATTTCCGCTCCTCGCCGCGAGGAACCATTTCCAAGTGCCGCTTAAGTCCGAGGGTTTTTTTTAAAAAACAAACACCCCCCTCCCAGTCCTTTCAGCCCGGCTGACAGTAAAAAAAAACAAGTTTTTGAACACTCACTCTCCCCTTGCAGCTGAAGACTCGGAAAGCCTTCCGACATCGACGTTTAGCCCTCTACATGAATGCGAATGGCGCCGTCTTCCTTAGGCGAAGGGAGAACCCCCCGCAGCATGTTCTCCTTCACCTAAGCCGCGACGAGGGTCGCTTCCCCCACCGCCGTGAGGGGGGGCGTCCCTGTCGAGCCGGCCCTACGGGAGACCCCCAAACAAGGGGTGTCTCACCCCCGTGGGGGGGCAGAAAAAGAAACAAAACGCCGAGCGAGCGCTAGGCTCGCCCGTCGCCGCTGGAGCCGGAACCGGAAGTCTACAAATTTTTTAAGGTAGGGTAGGGTAAGGTGAAGTACAAAAATATTTTGAGAACTTTCACGTCGAGATCGTTGGCCCCTCCAGGGCTAGTTAATAAGACATTGGTAATACATTTTCCAATAATACTACAAGGTGAAACTAAATGCATACATCATAAATTCTAAATTCTATGCTGGCAGCCCTAATGAAGCACTAGTGTTGGAGGTAGCAGCAATGAGAAAAGCAGGCGAAGCATGGAAGATCTCATCACTCGTTAGCACCTTATTAGGGCTGAAAAAAAGCTTTGAAAAAGCTATATTCAGAGTATAAGAGTATACGAGTATAATTTTCAGCGTCTTTAGGGGGGAAAGTGTGTCTTATACTCTGAAAAATACAGTAAATCTGAAGAGATAAAAATAAAAGACAATTGCCTCATTTGGGCTGTTGATTAAAGAGAGGAATCACCAACTCTTTTATTCACATATTTCTGTTGTTTCTTAACTTCTACCAAAAGGCCAAATATGTCCGAATGTTTTAATGGGGAATGTCACAAAAATGTTTGCGATCAACTGACTTTGATTGATCCAAGATTCTGTATCAAAACATAACATTCTTCCAGTTTGCCTGTAGCTTCATTTCTTTCCCTCTGATTGTAAAGAAAAGCAATATGTTTGGTTGGATATGTCACCCAAACATTATTTAAGGTGTTATGCACCATTGAGTCAGTCATTCAGATGAGAAAATAAAGATGGTTTTAAGTACCAAAATCCCATCTGTATTATTTTATAGATTATTGTCTACTATAAGCTTTACGTCTCTGTAATTTAAATTTTCTTGCTTTATTCTAATAGGTAACCTCAGTTCCAGGTATCAATGTATATGGCAATGCATCCACAGTCCAAATAGGTAATATTTCAGGATATATAGATACCCCAGATCCACCAACAATTATCAGCTATTTACCAGGACTTCTGTATAAATTTAGCTGTAGCTATCCTTTGGAATACCTAGTCAACAATACACAACTTGCTTCGTAAGTATAAATATTAGATTTATTTTTAAAGAAATGACTATTGTTTTGTAATCAAAAGTTACTATGATTGCTCCATTTTTATTATGAAATTGTTCAGGTTTTAGAGAAGGGAAATTGGTTGTGTTCTGTAAGTATATCACATTCCCAGCACAAGACAGATATATAAATGTTGGTCCTTTCCATACATAAAATTGTTATCACTCATGAAAATCTAGAGAATGGGGAAAAAAAGAAAGAAGAAAGACAAGGAGAAAAACAGTACTAAAAGAATGTGATTCCCAGGATGTAGTTTACCGTTTGATTTGAGCTAGGTCTACTGCTTCATGATAAAATTTGCTTCCAAAATATTTATTAATCACAAAGTAGATATTTAGATGCTTTGCTGCACATAATTGAACTAAAAACAGTTGTTGAACTGATTTATTTCAGATATGATTAGTTTTCACACAAATTTTTTTTAATGTATGGCTCAGAAATAAATGCTACCCTATAAATTACTGGATGACTATTTTGTATTCATTTCCTAATTATTTGCTATGAATGCATTGTTCCTTCTGTGAGGAAGATAAGCAGTTGCAAAATTTGATAAATAAATAAAAATTAGTGTATGTCTTGTTTTAATAAGAAAGAGCATTGAATATGTGACCCATTAAATAGTTTCACTTTCTAATCTATTCATAGGTCATCAGCTGCAATTTCTGTAAGAGAGAACAATGGTACATTTATAAGCACTTTGAATTTGCTCCTTTACAATGTAAGTAGAAATAAATGGCCTAAATATATTTGTTCTGTTATACAAATGTTCCAGACATCTTTTTGCTATTTATTCTTTTTTTTAAAAAAAAGTCTTTGAACTTGCATGAAAGTTCTTTCATCAGGGATAAAAGGAAACATATCTGGTTTAATGAAACCTGAACGTCCTTACCATTCGACAGCCATTTACAAACTATTTTCTAAGGTGGTTAAGAGAGGAAGATCGAAACCGAGTGTACATTTGAAGATGTAGACAAGGTCACTTTTCCTCAGTTTGCCAAGCTCTAAAACCTGCAAGAGACCAGTGTCTTATGATGTGCTCATGGGAAACCTCTAGATGGAGCTCTTTGAGACAATCCTGGGCCCTTTCTTGCTCTAGAAAAGAATCCCCAGGAGCTGATCTGTTCAATGACTTGAATTTCTGTTGTGATTCTTGGCTCTGGATTCTGCCGAGCCATCTTCGGTACACTACTGCTTCCCTGGAAGTAAAAAATTAGAGAGTAGGTTTTTATCATCTCTTTTCAGAATTAAAAGGTGCTGTCATATTCTTCTTTTTCCAAAGTAAAACTGGCCGGACCACCTTTTAAGATTTTTTCATATAATTAGTTTCGTAGCATTTAATCATTGCTTTTGGACCTTTTTAAATGAAACTAATTCTTTAAATTAGTATAGCTGCTAGAATTTTACTTTGATCAAATTAGAATAAAATGAAACTCACTCATCATCATAATTTGAAAATGAAACTTGATAAAATTGCTTTTGCCTCTTGTATCACACTGAGTGCCATACTCTGTTTATAACCAATGAATATCTCATGTTCTTTTGCACAAGTACTTCTACCAACCAAAATGTTATCCTACAATGGAACATCTGAGTTTTATCTGATAAATGGCCAGTTTTGGATCTGTCTCTGATAAATTTCATTCTAAGTAGAATAATATCTCAAAGATATCTCAAGCAAGAATATTTTGAGCTTTAGTTCTGTCATTTTGTATATTAGTTATGCCATCAAAATTTAATAGATCTGAAAATTCAATAAACATTTTCTTCATAAGTTTAACCAAGTCATTAATAAACTTTTTGACCAGTATAGAGCCTAGGATTATACTTTCTGGCATTGAACTTGATCCAATTTAATATAAAAACTCTTTGTAATTTTCAAGCCAAGTAGGTATCCAAAATCATGCCATCCAATCTATATTTAATTAGTTTTCTAATCAGGATATCATAGCACCCTTTGTCAAATGCTCAGTAAAGTAAAAATATTTTATTACTACACTTTATTAAGAAAAGGTGTTATATGAAAAGACAGAGCGAAAATCATCCTGGCAATAAAAGTTAGACAATTGCACATTGTTACCACATCAATGATTGCCACCTTGTTTTTGAAATGCTTACTGATTTACCACTTTATGATCTACTTTTGCATTCTCTGCACTTTCTTTAAAATACATTTGAAAATTCTAATTTCTTCTGTGCCCTGTGCCTTCTGTGCCCTGGAAAGCAATTGAAATTCAGATGAAATTCATTCAAGGTATACATAAATTCTATGTCCATGTCTATCAGGCTCAGTCTTCAAGGCAGGCCCTTTGCTCTTCAAATATATTCTTGATGAAGTAGAAGATTATAAAAAAAACAAGAGATGAATTGTTTGTTTTCCTGATCTTTTGTTGCTCCTCAACACTTTGTATTCTTCATTCAGCCCCTATTTTCTAGTTATTTCTTTTTATTCTAAACATATACAGTATAAGGAAGACTTTATTCAGTCCTTAGCATCTGCTATCATCAGCTTATTCTAAGCTCTAACTTGCTTAACATGTTTTCTACAGTTCTGGGCGTTGTGTTTACACGTTTTAAAATATGATCAGCACTAAGATTGGCCCATCTGGCACCGGGCAACAGTAGTTCAACTGATTCAGTTATTCAGCCTGGATGTACCGTATTTTTCGGAGTATACCTTTTTTCCTCTAAAAAGAGGCTGAAAATTTGGGTGCGTCTTATACATCGAATACAGCATTTTTTGTCTCCCGGAACCCCACGCCCTTCACCAAACTGGCTGTGCAGAAGCTTCTGGGGGCTGGGGAGGGCAGAAAGTAGCCTCAAACAGGCTGTTCCCCCCCCAGCCCCCAGCAGCACTCTATAAGCCTCCATAGGGCTATGCATGCAATTTCTTTGACACAAAAATGGTCCGTTTTTGCAATAAATGGCCAGTTGTTTTGCTCATTTGTGACTCACAACCCCTCAGGAGCACTCTGCAAGTCCCCCCAAGGATAGTTATGCTTTTTATTTGAGAAAAAAAAGGCCACATTTTCACAGAGAAACGGGCTGTTTTGGAAAGGTTTGCCGAGTGCAAAGACTTTCCCCCTCACCTTTCAGAAGGCTCTTTAACTGTTTCTGTGCCAGCAGAAACTAAGTCTTAAGGTTTGTCAGCAATTTCCTTCTCCAGGACATGGATAAATACACCTGGAAACTTCAACCTACCTACCTACTCTCTCTCTCTCTTCCCCCCCCTACCTACTGTATTTCTCTTTCTCTCTCTTTCTCTCTCTCTATCCTTCTACCTACCTACCTACCTACCTACCTACCTACCTACCTACCTACCCACACCCTCTCTCCCTCCCTACTGTATTTCTCTCTCTCTCTTTCTCTCTCTATCCTTCTACCTACCTACCTACCCACACACACACACACTCTCCCTACATACCTACTGTATTTCTCTCTCTCTCTCTCTCTCTCTCTCTCTCTCTTCCTTCTACCTACCTACCTACCTACCTACCTACCTACCTACCTACCTACACACTCACTCTCTCCCTACCTACGTACTGCATTTCTCTCTATTTCTCTCTCTCTCTATCCCTTTATCTACCTACTTACCTACCATATTTCTCTTTCTTTCTCTCCCTCTCTATCCCTCTATCTACCTACCTACTTTTTTTGTAATTTGCCTTTTCAAAACCTTTGTGCGTCTTATACTCCGGTGCATCTTATACTCCGAAAAATATGGTAGATTCCACAAGGGTTCACAAATCACACATCCATTGTAAAAGAAGGCACTTTCTCTGATATCCTAACCATGCTTAGACTAATGACCTGTTTTAAAAGAAATGTAGTCATAAGTACTGATACAGTAAATATAATTACAGTTTTTCCAACTTGGGGAAGCAATGTGTGTCATTTCAGAACTTTAACTCTTAGTAGTGAGGAATTCTGGGACTTGTACTTCTTCATCATCAGGAATTTCAAAAAACATTTGCCCCTAATGTAAATCAATGTTAATTTTATTCTCTTTGTCAGTTTTTGTGGCAGGGCATTAAGATAGTTAATATTTTACATTGTTCTTTATGACAGATAATGTGTTCTATTTATTAGCATGATAATTAAATTTGAATATATGTAATTGAAAAATTTTGTATTGAATAAATAGGGTCATTGAATGGGAAATATGAAGAATTTAACTGATTTTTATTTATAAGGCCAACACTAATCTTCCAAATCTTATTTTGTGTTGATTACATTTTTTTTAATCCATTCAAATATATAATGTAAAAAAAAATCATCTTTCCATTGCTCAGCTGGCATTTAACTAAATTACAATTACATTTTCAAGATTATTATTCATCTCATCACGGACCTCGAGTATAATTCATGCAGTTGATTTAAAAGTCTGTGCTTTAGATTTTGAGTGTAAAAAATGAGCTACAACTATCATAGCAGAATAATAGTAATGGTTAAACAAATGTCTTGTTTTGCTTTCTAGTGACATGCAGTTGTACAGACTACATCAAATGCTGTTGATTAAAACTAGTGTATGTACACAGTCAGAGAAAAAGGAGCAAATTTCTGAAAACTTTGAGAAGAAGAAATATTATATTGTGTTAAAGGATTGAAATAAATTAGTTTCATTAAAATTCATGTTACTAATAGTAGCCAGTACTATTTTGCCAATAGTACTGATTTTTGGTTTTATACTACCAATTGGGCATAGTAGTAAAGTGCTGTTCTAGATATCAGGATCCTGTGAATTCTATACCTGGAAATTGCCTGGGAACTTGGGACCAGTCACTCTCTCTCAGCCCAATCCAACTCAAGAGGGTTTTAGTGATAGAGAAAACTAGAGGAGAAAACAGTATTATGCATATTCATCACTTTGAGTTATTTATAAATTTAATAAAGGTGAGATAAATCTAATATAAATATACACCCACACACACAGAGCCATTTATTATAATCTAAAGCTTCAAAACAGATAAATTGTTTTGTCAAAGAGGAGTATCAAATTTGACAAAAATTAGTATATGCATTTTGAGCCTTTAAAATTAGATAGTGTTAATAAAGGGATTTGTAGCATTATTCTGAGATAGAAAATTGAAAATAGTCTATATGGTAGGAGTAAGCTGTGCCAAATTGTTAATAGAAAGTCGAGAGATTTTAAATAAAATGAAAGGATGTTGATAAGAAACTAGTCTGCCCATTCATGAATGTTGTTGGAAATAATGGTTGTAGGAGTGCAGCAAAAATACTAACTCAGATAAGTCCATTTTGGAACTATTTAGTGCTAGAGATCAAGGTGACAGGAAACTTGTTAAAGAAACAGTAATGCCATAGTGATTTGGGGAAGGAGGGTTAACAGTAGCTGTCTTAGTGCAGGGCTTAATACAGATGCATTGTCCACTGAACCCAATATCCATTCTCTACTCATTTGCTTTCTGCACCAAAGTGTCTTTCCATTTTGAGCATACTTCTTTGTGTTGTCATCTTTGGGACATCCCTAGTAAATAGATCATGATAGTGATATGATCTTTGGAAGGACACAAACTGGAGCAGAGTAGATTCAGACCAATTTGCCCTGATGGTGTGTTTGTTTATTCATTATACCAAACTGACTGATGATCAGAGGTATAGTAACTATAACATAGCTCTATAAGCAATAATCGATCTGAAGCACTCTGAAAAAGAATGTGTAGCACTTCGGGGCACTCTTTTATCTTCAACTTTCACATACTGGAATGAAACATCTGTAAGGAAAGTAAATATCATTATATTGTGGTTACAGTTTCTTGCAGGTCTGCCTTGTTCCATATTGAAAGGTTAGGAGTGAAAAGTCAGATTTGGGAGGACAGCTTCTCTTTCTTTTCCTAAAGGAAATAAATGTTGATGGTGTGTTAAAACTACCTGAAATTTGTCAAAGCTGATACTTGACATTCAATCTGCGGATTATATTTGCAAAACAAAATTCACATTCTGCTTAAGTAGAAGGTGGCAGCATTGGATTAATTCCTTTTGTGGTGTTGGTGCTCCTAATGAATTCATACATATGTATAAATCTACTATTGGATTTATTAGGATTACTTGGTGAACAAGGGATGCTTTTGAGAAACGATTGTGTTGGGGGTCAAGATATTACTCTATGAGGAGCATAATTAATTAAGCATGAATACAAAAGATACTAATTTCCATATATTAAAATGTAATATACTCTAGTGCTGTGCTGTGTTTGCTTAATGAATTAAGGTACAATTATCCACTATTGCCTCTGAGTGACTTAAATACTGCTAAGGAAACGTCCATTCTCAGATTAATAAAACTAAAAGCTATTGGTATATTCACTGCATTATCCCTACTTTTTTTTTTGACCATGGTATCACGTAATAAATACTCCTTTAAATGTACTTGGACATTTTCAAACATGACAATTTAATAAAAAAATATAAAAGGGGACATAGGAAATAAAACAGTTGAAATAGTTTGGAAGAGACATCATTACAAGGAGATCACAGTAAAGCTCCTGGGGCTAAAAAGTTGGCAATTTGAATTCATGTCAGAATTCAGAAGAACAAGCTGCTTTGGGAAAGCACACAACTTAAAATATAATTTGATCCATATCTTTTATATAAATGTCATAAAAATATGGCTTAGTAAATTTATAGATAATTCAGCTCTGCAGGCTGCTACTCTTCCTCATGTACATACTTTTTTTTTAAATCAACACAGCATTCATATATAACCTGGTAATTTTCCAGTTGTAAAATAAAGTTACCTGGTTTTGATGCCCCACTAAGCGAGAAGGGATTTTATTCAAAGCAGGAGCTCCAGATTTGTAACAGATGTTTTCACCATTTAATTGGATATTAAAACTTGGCATCTACTGATTTTGTTAGCCTTGTATTATCTAAAGGCATTTTTATTTTTAGGAATTTTAAACTAATTAAACTAAAATATACCCTCATGCAACAGTGTTCATGAAATGATACTACAATGTTTATTATTGCAATAATACTTAACAAGGAAGAAAAGAAAAACCGATGACCCTCTGGTAAATTATGCTATAACCATATTTTTTTTTATCATATTACTCTTCTTTTATTCCTTTGCTGGGAGAAAACGCTGTAACAATTATTGGCTTTCAGCAATCCATTATGGCCATGATGGCAAACCTATGGCACGCATGCCTGAAGTGGCACGTGGAGCCATGTCGCCTGACAGGTGGGGCATTGCTTGCTCCTCTTCTAGGTTTTTGGCATTGTGATGATCAGCTGGCCTTCGTGCGTGCAGCAGTGCTGGAAACTAGAAGAACTGGTCTTTGGTTTCCAATGTGAAAATGCATGTTGACCAGCACGCACATGTGCACCAGAAACCAGAATACTAGCTGGCTGGCGCATATGCAAGTGCTGGAAACAGGAAGTTCCCTTTTTGGTGCACACATGCCCCCTGGGCAGGTCCTGTTCCGGGTTGCAGGCCCAATGAGCATGCACACATGCGCTCTCTCCCTTTTTGGTACTCAGTCCCAAAAAGGTTCACCATCACTGCATTATGGCAAGCAGGAAGACATCTTTCCTTCCTGTTTCTCAGGAGGAAACCCAAACCCTAACCCTAAAATCCACTGTTTTTAATTTTGATAGATTAAAGGCCTGATATTCAGAATATTGTCAAAAATGTCTGTAAAAAGCAATGGTTGGTCCAACCATATATTAACAATCTTACTGATTTCACCACAATGTTATAACAGAACAAGTTGTAATCAATTCTTATTAAAAATGATATAAAGCAACTACATAATCAAACCTCATTTTAATTAATTAATTTCACATGGCTTAAAACATTTACCAAAGTACATTGTTTTATGAAGGCAAAACTTTTTAGAACTTTGTAAATTGTAAAGAACATATTACTAAATTTAGATTACAGTTTTTAACTGCAGAATTTTTAACTACTATAGAACTTCAAAAACAAAAAAATACATCTGATTCAAATATACAAAATAACAGTTTTTTAAGCTGGGTAACTAAGAGATTACATCTATATCTTTAATACTGCGAATATTTTTTAAAAATTGTTACTTCAGAACTGAGCTTGTCCTGAATAATGTATCTGTATGATAACCGCAGTTTACTCCCAAATACAGATTTTGATGTTATTCTTATTTGTGATGTTGCTACAATATAAGCATTTCATGGGAAATGTGTCAAAATTATATCTGTATCCCAGTATTTTACATCTATAGTGTGTCTTGACATATTCAGTAATCCCACTAAAACACTATCTAATACAAAGTTTAAGTGGGGTCAGATATAACTCTTAAACTGAGGCAAAATAATTCTGAAATTCATTATTCCAGCTAGTAACTAAAGATAGTATCTAGAAGGATAAGCATCACTTTTATGAAAGAATTGTAATGCATGTAATCAAAGCAAGATATCTTTGCAGAAGAAATTAATTCACAGTCCTCTACATTTATTTAAAATTCTGTGATAGAATAAATAAGAGAAGACCTCTCAAACTGTAAATCAAAGCAATTGATTTAAGTATTTGAACCACGTTTATATATTCAAAGGAATCCTAGAAGACTAAGTTATCTTCTGATTTGAATCAGAATGGAGCAACTTTAAACCTACTAGTTAAGGATTTCTAGAAATGATTACACCAAAATAAAGGTCATAGAGATGTTTTGCTAAATTTGCATAGATCAGTATAACAGAACGATGTATTTGGGAATATATATCAAGTTGCAATTTTATGCACACTTATCTGGTAACAACCTATTAAATTCAATATGTCTTTGTTTTGTATAAGGTCAAACTGCATTATATGTATGATTGCTTATTTACTTTTTTTTAAATGAGATACTATCCAATCTTATTTCAAATTTCAATTCAACATCTAGTATTCAATTTAGCATTTCAAATTATCAAAATCAAGTATTAAATATGTAGTTGATAAGATTTAAAAATCTAAATTTTTTTGTCTTGAATGCCAATGAGTTTTAGTACAATAGTTTCAACAGAATATGCAATACAATAGCAGAGTTGGAAGGGATCTTTGAGGTCTTTTAGTCCAACCCCCTGCGTGGGCAGGAAACCCTATACCATTTTAAACAAATGGCTATCCAATATCTTAAAGACTTCCAGTGTTGGGGCATTCACAACTTCTGGAGGCAAGCTGTTCCACTGATTAATTGTTCTAACTGTCAGGAAATTTATCCTCAGTTCTAAATTGCTTCTCTCCTTGATTAGTTTCCACCCATTGCTTCTTGTTCTGCCCTCAGGTGCTTTGAAGAATAGTTTGACTCCTTCTTCTTTGGGGCAACCCCTGAGATACTGGAACACTGCTATCATTTCTCCCCTAGTCCTTCTTTTCATTAAACTAGACATACCCAGTTCCTGTAACCGTTCTTCATATGTTTTAGCCTCCAGTCCCCTAATCATCTTTGTTGCTCTTCTCTGCACTCTTTCTGGTTGTATATATGGTTGTATAATAGCAAAAAGTAGGGATTATAAAAGTAAAGATGTTCTTACTGTCTTACTGTCTTTTTGATATTAAGAAAAACTCTAGATAATTAAAAAAAACCACTGCTAAACTGAAGAGACAGATTATTTGTATGTTAATGCATTTTACAGTCTGATATATAGATTCAATGTGACACTTTTTAACCATTCACATAGCATGATTAATATTTGATTTAGTTCCTTTTACATACTGTCTGATACCATTTGTACATGCCACAAAATTTTCTGAAGAACTTATCTTTAAAAATCCTGACATATGGTCCCTATAAACTACAACATTAAGTGCATTCATGCAAGTGTGTTTGGTCATATTGAATTATGTCGGTGCATTTCCACTTTTATGAGGTGCCCAATATACAATGTAAATCAGTTAAAGCTAAAAGCTATTTGTTTGCACAAGTTCAATTTATTTTAAAAGGATTGCAACCAATGAGAAAATCATCATGGATCTGTATCTTATGTGATGGGCCAGATAAAAATTTTATTGCAAACATGGACCTACCAATCTGGGCTACAACCTTTTGTCCGAAAAATGCCTATAGAACCACTGTTTAAAGAAAGAAATAGAAGTTTAGTATTTTTCTCAATAGTCCCTTTACAGTCATTTGATTAGTGATTATGTTTGCTTTTAAGTGGATAAAAAGGTATTGAGGGAGCAATTTTGAGGAAAACTATAAACAAATTATAAATTACACTGTTCAACACTATTTCCCTTCCTAGGAGTAAAGAGATTCCTAAGATTTCCACTGATATTAAAAGTAGTTGCACTAAAAGTTCCTTGCCTTGCAGAGAACTATGAATTATCTTATTTATTTTCTATTAGAAAAGATTACATTTTACATTTCTGTAATTTCACTTTGACTTCTATGTTATGACATTGTTACAATATTTGCATTTATTATCTTCTTGTAGGACTCTACCTACAGCCAACAGCTGATTATACCTAACACAGGACTACCTTTGAAAACCAAAGTTTTCGCAGCTGTTAGAGCAACAAATCTGGATGGAAGGTACTGCCAATTATAAGAATAAGATTGCTTTGCATTTAATTGACTCCTCCACCCATCTCTATCCAAGCTCCTTGGGATATAATGAGTTGTGAACTTATGAAGTTGTTCACACGGATTGAATTCACACATTGTGTCTAAACAGCTTGATTATTGATTAACTTGTTTTCTAAGTTGATCCAGCATTGCTGTTAATATTTTATTTTATTTGCCATATTTGATGTACTTTGTTATTATGATTAGTCCTGGATTGAGTTACATAAAGAGAACCTAGATGGGCTAGGTTCATCCAACCTGCTAAACTACAAAACACAAACCAACCAACCAACCACCAAACAAACAAACAAACAAACAAACAAACCCACAAGCTCTTCAAAACAAGCAACAAAGAAATCTATAAGAATACTCAGGATTATTAGGTTGTCTAAAGCATTTTGTTAGTCTTTAGTGTTTGAATAAAAGCAGGTCACTATCTTAGCTCATCCAGTATCACTAACTCTAACTCATCATGGATAACATATCAAGATATCAGGCAAAATTTATTTTCCACTATATGCTATTCAATTCTTTAAATAAGAATTGACAGCTTTAACTACTGCAAATGTATTTAAGCACATAGTTTAGGCATATGACATTTAGAATGGAGCTTTTCTTTGGGCTTCTCAAAAATCTCAGTCACTATGAATTTGGTTCATTGTTTACATTACATTATGTTAGTATGTTAGGGCTTACATACTAATCAAAGCTATAAATGATGGTTTGTCTATTAGAATGGCTAGTCAATTAACATCATATTAAATCCAGACCCATATTATGACTTAGTAGGATTTATGAACCCAAATAATCTACAGGTGTCTTTTCAGTTATTTTCTTGTATGAATCTACCTCAATAGATGATAGGGTGTATATATATATATATATATATATATATATATATATATATATATATATATATATATATATATATATATATATATATATATATATATATATATATATATATATATATATATATATATATATATATATATATATATATATATATATATATATATATATATATATATATATATATATATATACTGTATAGCTAAAATGTAGAATTGTGTGGGACACATATCTATTAATCTTTAGGCAGATAGATTCCTTTCTAAGAAGTAGATAGGATTTTTAAGCAGAATACTGCTATTTGATACCTGCCATTTCTAGGCTGAAGGTTTTTTTTAAAGCTTGTTCAGAAGGCAGAAGATTTTAATGGGCACATTCACTTAAAATACATAACAGAATAATATAGTTGGAAGGGACATTGGAGGTGTTTTAGTCCAACCCCTGCTCAAGTAGGCAACTCTATACCATTCCAGACAAATGATTGTCTGATCTCTTCTTAACAACCTCTAGTGATTGAGCACCCACAACTTTTGTAGGCAAGCTATCCATGATTAATTGTTCTCGCTGTCAGGACATTTCTTCTTATTTCTAGGTTGGTTCTCTCCTTGATTAGCTTCCCTCCATTGCTTCTTGTCCTTCAATTGATTTGGAGAACAGCCTGACGTCTTCTGCTTTGTGGCATCTCTTTAGATATTGGAACACGATTACTTAACATGATTAGTCATTTGTGGGCTCACACAACACATTGAACCATAACTTAGCCAAATGACCTGGACTTGCTAAGTCACAAAAATTAAACAAAGAATAAATAAAAATGAAAAAATACCCTACCTAAGTTAACATGTTGTGCAAATCCATTTGTAAGGTTTTACCCTAAAAAGTTTACACGTTGTAAGTTACTAAAACACAGTAAATACATGAAATATTGTAATGAATGAGAAATAGTGCTTTAACTGTTAATTCTTTTTCTTTGGCAGATGGAATGTTTTAATGGATTACTGCTACACTACTCCATCTGGAAATCCAAATGACAATTTGCGATATGATCTCTTCTTTAGGTAGACATTTTTAAACATCATGTTTATATTTTACATGGTTGTGATGGATTACATAAAATATATTGTTTTAAAAGTCAACTCAAAAGTTTTGATTGCTTACATACAATATTAGTTTAATAATTATTTACACTGTTAAAATGTAACCTAATACATATAGAAGAATTGAATCTTTGAAATCAGTGCAGAAATATGCATGTAAATAATGACTATCTGCTAAGTAACCTATTCTATTTGCCTTCATCAATAAATATATACTAAGCAAATATTCTCAATTGATGATTTCCAATTTGCATTGAATTCAAAGGAAAAATTTATGGAGAATAGTATGATAAGTGGGTACAAGTCACACTGAGTATATATTTCTTCCAATACTGGAGGAAGTGTATATATCAATTCCATTTATGGTAGAACATAAGCAAGAATGTACTCATATCTGTTTACAATCCCCTTACAGCTGTTAGGCCATTATTTGTACAAAGAGAATATTTTGGTATGTTTTAAGATGGTCTTACTATAGGCTTTAGTACTATTTACACAGATGTTAAATGCTAAGCATCAAATACTATAATCAACTCTGTCCACAATCAGACCTCTCTTAATGCATAATACCACACAGTGAAGAAAAAAGAAATATTTGAAGAAAGACTTTCTGCAGTAATAATTCTTGGAACGTCATTTGTTTCATTTTGTATTTTAAAATAGCATTTATATCTCATATGGATGTATGCATGATTTACCATTATTCTTTCCAACAGTTCTCACAGACTGATGTGGTTAAAGGCATTTAGAATTATTCTTGTACATTATTGAATGAACATGTCCAATCAAAAACCTACATACCTATGGCAATGCAGATAAAATTTATAAATGAAAATATTTTTGCTTCAGAGTTAAGTGGACATTTGAATAGCATTCTTTGCACACAATTTCCGTACAAACCCAACATTCTATCTCCCGGTCTTTTCTGATTTGTCAGTAAAACTGGTCATAATTTTGACATGCATTAATACAGATGAAACAGTTGTTGTTATGTTAAACAAGAATTGGTCTGTATCATGGAAATATTTATGTATAACAAGAATTACCAAACAGCTGTGAGAAACTGACCAAGTGTCTTTCATAAATTACTGAATCTATCCTTCTTGCTTTCTTAAAAGTTTTCCAAACTTTTTTTTTTTAAGAAAACCTCAACATGAAGATGTAAAGAAAGCTTATTTAGATATTGAGGACTATGTTGAAAATTCATGTGTGATTTTGCCATAATTTTCTTGATTATAAGGAATTTTGGGACAAACATTTCTTTAATATATGTTCATGTTTTAGTGGAAATGTAGGGAAATGTAAAGTATTCTTATTTATTGTAAATGTACGTCCTCTACCTATGAATTATGTCAATTCATATTTAAATTATGAAGCAAATTAATTTTGTTCAGTTTCTGAATTTATATTTGAACTAAGGATGAGTTGTTGTAGCAAGACAAGTTGTCCCATATTGTACAAGCAATTTATATCTGAAAGATGTTTGATGTTAAACTTTGGAAATAGTCAATAGGGTAATACAAATAGGCTATGTTCAAAAGGACGTTTATTCATTTATTTAAATGTATAATTTATAGTTTGTCATCGAAATCAGTGTTCCTTATGTGAAAACTCTAGGTAATATCCAATTCAGGTTTTTTTTAGAGGCAGAATGTGTGTGAGAAGAAATGCCAAGAATTTCTAAAATGTAGTATTGTTAATGTATTCCTCAAGCAGTGAAAGTTACTCATTTCATTTATTTCTTTTTTCAGTTGTGACAAAGACCCTCAGACAACTATAATTGAAAATGCGAAGAGTCAAATGGGCCGATTTTCTTTTGAGGTGTTCCGCTTTGTGAAACATAAGAATCAGAAAATGTCTGCGGTTTTTCTACATTGTATCACAAAGTTGTGCAGAGCTGATGACTGCCCCTTTCTTGTTCCAGTATGTTTTAGAGTGTTTGTGCAATGGTGCAACTTGAAGGGCTTAACATTAGTGATGATCTTTTTAGAAAGTAGAAAGTAGTTGACTAGTGTGCAAAAAAATCCATACTCTCAATGATAGATGAATCTCCAATGCGGTAGTTACACTAAGATAAAATAATCAAACTGAGTTCTGTTAGCTTTGGTGAACCTTGTTGTTCCTGGCTGATTCCCTCCATTCTCAGACACATTATTTAACAGAAAGGTAGGGCTTGGGAAATTATTAATTATAAGCTATCAAAGAGTGATGTGAAAGTCAATATGTAATACGATTACCTAAAAATCTAGATTCATCTTTCAATTAGCTTATGGTGAGAAAAACTGAATCCAAAATAAAATCAACTTAATGCAGGGAGAGACTTTATATAAATTTCTGAAGTACTGAAAAATTAGGTACAATCAATGATATACAGAGGCCATTGAGCAGTGTTCAGAATACAAGGAGTGTTTGAGTTGCCCAAAGTAGGATGGGGAAAATTACTCCTTTTTCTTATTGTGCTCTAGGAAATATATGTTCATTTAGAAAGGTAGGCAACATCCCTCCTAGTATTATTATTTCAACGTTTTTCCAGATTGAAGCTATTCTGTTTAAATTAAACTGTTCTATTTATATGTGGGTAGAATTCTCCATAGTGAATCAAATAACAAACCTGCTGTTGATAAAATAGTGTGTCAATTTGGAGTCAGTATTTCAGTTTTTGAACTATTTTTTACCCAATAATTGCATAAAAGATATTCAAGTTGGACTCTGTGAATATTTGTTAAGTCAAATTTATTTAAGTTTGCAGTTGAAGTTAATTTGTATAGATTTCTTTTCTCAGCCAAACCTAGTATAGGATTGTAGTAATATTAATACTTTTAGCTGCTCTTTTGCACCTAGTTTAGATTTATTTATCTAAAGGTGCTTATTATTTAGAATTATCACAGGACTGTCTGAATATATCAGGGCCAAGAGATTCCTTTGACTCATCCTGATCTTTCTTTTCCCTTTCTTATGCTTAATTAACTGATAAGCATAAGTCACTGAGTGGTGGCTCAGTAGCTAAGATGCTGAGCTTCTCAATCAGAAAGGTCGGCAGTTCGGTAGTTCTAATCCCTAGTGCTGCGTAACGGAATGAGCTCGGTTACTTGTCCCAGCTTCTGTCAACTTAGCAGTTCGAAAGCATGCAAAAATGCAAGTAGAAAAAATAGGAACCACCTTTGGTGGGAAGGTAATAGCATTCTGTGGCCCTTTTGCATTTATTCATGTCAGCCACATGACCACAGAGAAATCTTTGGCTCTTTAGCTTTGAAATGGAGATGAGAACTGCCCCTTAGAGTTTGGAACGACTATCACATATCTGCAAGGGGAACCTTTACCTTTATCTAAGCTTAATCATTAGAATCTGTTGGAACCTCATCCCTCTCTGTTTAATATCCTTTCCTTAGTAAGCCAGGTAAATAACAACTGTTATAGTAGGGTATATTACATTTTCATTATAGAGACTCCATGGTGTGCCAGTTTGTTATCCCAACCTTTTGATTCTACTTTTGTATTGTATATTTTCAAATATTCATTGCTGAGCCGTTTTTTTAAAATTTTCTAAGTATTCCAACTGAGAAGAAGTATTCTTTGAATGACACATTCTATAGCTAGGGAATATTTCTCTAATCTTTTATTTTAAGCTTTCATTCCCCCCCTCCCCCCCAGGTACTGCTGAAGTGCTGACCAACTCTTTAAAATAGATTTTCTGAGTAGAATAATTTTAGTTATAAAAACGGTAATTGTGTTCTGAAGGGTTTGTTGACAGCTCAGCAAAGCCTGGAACATAAAGAGAACATTCAAGTGTAAGATTATGGAAATAATTTCCTACTTATGTTTTTATGGAAGTGTCTGCTGGATGGAGACTTTTCATTGAAGAATTAGTGAAAGAAGCATTCATTAGCCTGAATTTCATCTGCTATTCTCCAACCAAATGTGGAGTAATTTCAAAAACCTCCTAGATGAGATTCCACATGCATAACAGGGAAATATATAACCATTATACAATAAGTTCTGAATATGTTAAGAAAAATAACCAATAATGAATGACTGTATATTCAGTGGTTTTCAAATGTTTCAGGGCAAGCAAACTTCTTTTAAGTTGGAGGGGTTTGCTTTTAGGTTGTTTTTTTTAAAGGTCCAGTTTACATGCAAAATTAAAATAGAACACCAAAGAAAAATATTATTTCTATCTGTTCTGAATTATAATTATTTTGATTGAAACTTCTAGGCCTGCAGTAATAGAAAAAAAAGAGATGTGGTGAAGCCAACCACTTGGACACCTCAGAGCATTTCTGGAAGTGCAGTAATATCTGCTGGCCCCATAATTACAAGAACTGGTAAGGACAATCATCCTACATGATTTCTAAAATATAAAGTGGAAAGTTTTCTGTTCAAGAATAGTTTTTTTGTTCAAGAATAGACTCAACATTTGTATTTAATTGTTTAATTCTCATATGATTAAGAATGTAGTCATATGTAAGGCAGTTTTGGACTTACATGCTCCTCTTGAAGGAGAAGACTGATGTGTTTCTTGGGAACAAATTTCTTTATGTAACCTTGTTTGACAATTGTCATAATTAGAAGAAGGTTTTGCAAGACTCAAGTATAACTTGAGTAGAATCCTCTAAAACCACTAGAGGAATGAAGAGATGTAAAGCAATGTGGGTTCTTTGCTTTTAGAAGCAAGGACTTCATTTTGTTTTGATGAATAGATTTAAATTGTGCAGCTTCACAGATTTATTAATTTGAGGAAAGAGAAATGGAACACGGTCCATCATTTTTAATAATAGACAGCCTATTCAAAGTATGAGTTGTGTCTAAATTGGATGTTCTCAACCTGGGACTGCCTGCATAGATCTCATAGATTCAAAAAATAGATTATGCCGAGATCAGAATGCTGCAGAGAACCTACATAATTATTCAACATCTCTAAAGTCATCAACTTAAGATTTATGTGGGTGCAATAAAGCAACTAAAAATCCCATATTTTTATTTTCCTATTTCATTCCAGTGCATTTTATAGTGTGCTGTACTTTGAATGCTACAATAGCACAATGGCTATAACTTTTGTCTTATAGATAGAAACCTGATAGAAATTTTTGGTTGGGAACCTGATAGAAATTTTTGTTTTGATGAATATCTTTGTAAATATAAATTTTGATTTGAGGTGACAGATAGTTATTCCTGTTTAAAGTATCAATGATTGTGTCCAAACACAAAGAAAATGAATACCTTCAAATTAAAATGAATCTACTTTTGTATTTCATACAGAGGAGATCCCAACCAACAATTCACAGCTTGGTAAGTTATAACAATAGCAATAAATTCCCCGTAATTTTAAAAGAAATATTTGAAATATTTATCCTAATTACTAGTCAAATACTTTGTATTTACTTTAGGCTGATATAGTGCAATATTTTCTGCTAATTTAAATGACAGAAAATGTTAAATATCCAAATCGTATTTTTCTGGATAGCTTTTAAAAGCTTATTAGATCCCATCTTTTAAAAAAGCATATGGCATTTAAAAAGCTACTCATAGTTCTGTTGATATTACAGTGATCAGACATAATATATCAGATCAGATATATCTCTGATTTCATTCCATGGGAAATGGTGAGGAAAAATAATGATATGGAAATGTGGATATGCCCAAAATATTAAGAAAGAAGATGAAATCAATAAAGCAGAGCCACTGCTAAATCCCAAATTCTGCTGAGCACAAAGCTGAATGGAAAATGTCTGGGTACCTTTTTACTGACATACCTCCAGAATCTTTTAAAAAATCTATTACACTGAAAACCGTGGAAGGGAATAAAGTCTGCCAATTTTAGAGAGGCAATGAGATTTGTAACTTCTTTGAGAACACACTTTGAGGACGCAGTTCCTTTGGGCCTAGAATTCATGGTACAGTGCTGTTGAAAGCAGGAACCTTTGGTTTTGGGGATGGGTTTGTTTTGTGATCAAATAAGCCTAAAATATATTAAATTAAATTAAATTAGATTAGATTAATATATACTGCCCATCTCACAACATGCATTTTAGGGCTAATTATGAATATTGAGAAGTAAAATATATGTATCTGAATTGTTCTCAGGCCTTGCAAAATATTTTTAATTCTTTCTGCTCTATTCCTTCCTTCGTAGGAAGTCCAAATGGATTCTCTTTCCAGCTGAATTCAGTCACCAGTGCATTGATTTCAGGAATAGTAATTCTAGGAATTATCAGCACCATTTCTTGTGTATTATCCCTTCTCCTTTTCTACAGAAAAGGGCACAGCAGTAACCTTATTTTGAGTGGTGTAAGAAATCCAGTTTTCAATTAGAAGGAACAAATAATTTGAACATTCTCCAATTGCCATAAAATGTATTTGCCTTAAAGTGTCACCAAGGTATCACTTCATTGTTATCAGACTCCAGTAATTTCTAGTAGTGTTATGCTATTATATAGATAATAAGTAATAGAATTAGCACTGTAGCTGTTTTCTGTCATTGATGTACCGTGTATGTGAAAGAATAGGTATTTTGATGTTTTGCCAGCGGGAAAACTGATAATAAAAACTGAATCATAAAGGTTAAATAAAGCAAATCCTTGTCTAAATCTATACATCTATATAAACCAGCATGCTACAAAACTTAAAGGATAGCTAAATTATCCTTGAAGGATAAGGATAGTTAAATTATCCTTTTCAGAAAAGATAATTTCTGTACTTACTTTCTACAAGGTTAAAACTTTTTATGCATATCTCTAGAGACGTATATTTTTGGTTTTTATATATTTATAGACATATAATTTTGAATTCATATCAGGCAACACAAAACACTTCAGAACACCAAAATAAAAAGTGATAATGTTTATAATAGTTTGGGAAATAAGATTGAAAGTTGTAATGAGATCCTTTGCTTTGTTTCAGCATAGCGTCTTTTATAGAACAATGAATATTTTGACTGTACTTTGCCTAAGCTAAAAAAATTATATTGTAAATTCAAAATGCAATAATATGGGCTGAAACTCTTCATTGTTTTGGATATGTGCGGGAAAGACAGGGCATCGACATCCCTCTCTTATTCTTTTTTCCCCTTTAGAATTGTTTGAAAATTGTTTCCCTATTTTTACAACTGGTTTCTTCTTTTCTGTTTTACTGTTATCAGCTACATACAATTAAACCAAATAGTCAACTGCAGGAAACCAGTAGAAATAGTGTATCCCTATCCCCATCCCTATCCCAATACTCTTTCCCTCTCCCTCTCCCTCTCCCTCTCCCTCTCCTCATCCTCTCCTCTTCTCTCCTCTCCTCTCCTCTCCTCTCCTCATCCTCTCCTCTTCTCTCCTGTTAATGGAACCTGTCATACAGTAGGCTAATGAAGCATGGAGATTCTTTTCCCCCCCATTCATGGAAATTGCTATTATCATTTATTCAACTCAAAATTAATTAATCCTTGAGGGACTTTTCTGGAGAAGTTCCAAGCGCAGGATAATGTGAAACATAAAATAGCTAAGAGAATGCTTTTGAACAAGAAAGTGGCATTTCACTTCTTATTTGATGAACATTACTTAGTTGTATGTTCTCTTGCTCTCTTCTACATCCTATTTCTAGGATGGTGAAAATAGATTTTCACTTAGGCTCAATATTTTCCTGATTATTAATGGAACAATCTATACCAAAGACTGTCCAAACTTACTACTACTTAAGGAAGGAAAGCAAAAGGGCCTGTAAGATTTATGATTCTCATTTTGATTTACAGTAAGGTAATTTAAACTTTTGTACACAGGATGTACTCTTGGTTAGATATGAAGCTTTGGGTTACAGCTCATCAAATTGGTTTATAGCACAGCTTATTGCTCTACAAAACTTTTAATGTGTTTTCAAAATACTTTTGTTTCCAAATTGTGAAGGAATGGCTTGCGTATATTTATAAAGGAAACATATGGATAAGCCTCCACATGTTCAGCAAATTAAGCTTAAAGAAAGCAGCCTGCACATTGCATTAATGGAATGGCCTGCTTTAACTTTTAGCTCCCCATGTTAATATACTAAGATTATAGAAAAATTGAAGTTTAGTGAACTTTCACATAAATACTTTTTACAGAACTATTAATTTATATCCTAATATCATCATTAAATTGAGTGACCGAAGCTTTATTTACCTTTAACATTATAGCTGAAACAAAATTGAGGTATGTTATCATCCAGTTCTACTTTGCATCGTTCATTTTAAAAAATCAGTTGTAAATGTAGGTCATATCAACATAAACAGAATTGGAAGGTATTCTGTTTCTATTTCCTGGATCAGTGGTAAATATAAGTGGAATGTAACTAAATTGGTATCCCTTCCCATTCATGGGCAACTGATGCTAGAAGCAACAAACTATCACCCATTTAAAATCCCCACAATGCTGTTGAAAATCTAGCAAAACATTACTGTAATTTGCTGTATTGTGAGTATTTTTGCATGGTGGCTTGTAATGTAGCAGTAATAACACCCTGTAGGTCTCAGTGTTGTTGGACTCAGACATGCTACTTATTTCTTATCAGTTTCTGTTTCTAACACCAATCCTAGAAATTGAAGTCTAGAGGTTATTTCTGAATTATGATCTGAAATATGTGGTTTTAATTGCTTAACCTATATGACCCTTTTTGTTCTAAAGCAGTGTTTTTCAAACTTGGCAACTTAAAGATGTATCGACTTCAACTCAGCATGATGTCTGGAAAATTCTAGAAGTAGAAATCCACATATCTTTAAGTTACTAAGTTTCGAAAACACTGTTCTAAATTATCTGAAGTGGATTGTGTCTCATGAGTAAATTAATTCTTTCAAATTCTATTCTTTCATGTAAAAAATATGCTTTTTACTATGAGCAAAGCACTTACTGAAGCAAACGAATTTGAAAACAAAAGGCCAAGACCAAATATCATTACTATTTTTACTTTACACCGAAAACAATTCTGATACACTTTAGGCCTGTCTTTCTGAACCTGGTAGATTTCAAATGTCTTAGGGCTACAATTTCAAGAATTCTCAACCAATTAAAGTTAGAATCTCAAAACATCTCGAGTTTTGATGCTTTATTATCCAATGGTTTAGTTTTTAATATCAGGCATCAAAGAATGGAAATTTAGAGATACTTGGTATTGTAAACCAAAATATGTGACAGTGTATGCCAAGTCATAGGCTACATAATGCAGAATGCATCATAGCATATAGAATGTAATTTGAATGTTAATTTTATGCTAACAACTTGGAGCTGTGCTCAACATTCACAATGGGCAAACTATATAACTGTACTGTACATACTGCTCTAAACAACATTGTGTATGGGTGTGTCAATGTACAGAAAATGTCAGGGTTATCTGAATATCATGATATTAAAAAAACCTGTCATATCCCTTAATTCTTTATTCCAAATACCCATCCAATACCTACCTGCTAAACTGTATTTTTTTTACATGAAACTTGTGCATGGTTTTCTCCAATCTTAATACCTCAGAAACATGTACTTGCAATTCAGGGTATAGGTCTGATCGCATGTAAAATATGATTAATAAAGTCATTTGGAAAATAATATCAGAAAATGCTGGTGTGTTGTCTTTGTTCAATAGCCATATGCAAATATCTTCCAGTTCAGTGGAGTTATTTGTTTGTTTTCTTGGCTGTTTTGTATATTTAGTCCACAATTGTAATTTCTACATCATAAGTCTTGTGATCATTTAATATGTGGAAGATATGAATTATGTGACATAGGATACTAAATTTGAAAATTTTGTGATCTTTAAATGACAATTCTGCTTCTTTTTCAGTTTTGGAAGACTTGGGTCTAGACTTATCATATAAGTACATTTCAAATCTTGCATTTTGAGTAGGAGTCAAGTAATATGATTTGTCTTTAAGTCAAGAGTAAATAACATTTTTGGCCTGAGTACTTAAACTTTGAATGGTAATTAAAGGTTTAAGGGTACAAAAGAATACACACAAAAAGGACTGATGCTGAAACAAAAATGAAAATGATTTAATGTAATTTAAAGTGAATTGAATTTCAGATGCCTGTGCTCGTATACTAAATAGGGACAGGCTTTCTTAATACTTAGACAAGACCGACAGGTGATCCCAGAATTGTAGACTTGAAAATAAGTAAGTAAGTAAGTAAGTAAGTAAGTAAGTAAGTAAGTAAGTAAGTAAGTAAGTAAGTAAGTAAGTACGTAAGTAAGTAAGTAAGTAAGTAAATGAATGAATACCTTGGAAGTGTGGAATGATACATTGCTTCCAAACTGTGCCCTAAAACTGCATGAAGTCACCAGAGTTAAGCAGAGGTCAATGAAATCTTTATATATTTTGTTTCTCCTTAATATCTGGCAGCATCTTTGTGGTAGAAATTGAGCAGGGTTGGCCCTGATTAGTATTTGAATGGGGAAATTACCCTAAAATGATAGGCTGTTGATTACTCAAGGAAACACCAAAGGTTATTTCAGATGGGCAAACTTATCTACGAGACAGCAAAGAATATTGCATGGGAAAAATCACCAGGAATTCATCTCACTTTGAAAGCAGCACTGGAAACTACTTCCACATTTTTGCCGAGAAAACTATGTGGATTTATCATTAGGTCCAAAAGAGATGAGTTTGATGTGGATTTTTAAAAATGAAAATAAACCATTATGGTTACATTCCATCCATTAGTTAATCCTTTTTTTGTCTTATTAAAATTATAATTTCCTGAGAGTCACACTCTTTTTCAAATGTTTAGCTGGTCATTATGCATTTTCATCACCACTCAGATTAACTCAAATGAATTTGTCATATTCTGTTTAGTGTACAATTCACTTGTTTACAAGTCCAAAGACATCATAACAAAGATGAGACAGTGAGTTGGGATTTTAATATTGTACAACACAAGAAATTTGAAATTAAGAAAGTATCTTTTTGCAGGCAATCATAAAATTCTGAAAGATACACAATTACTGATCTTCAACAGAAAAATAAAGAGTATTAGACTTGCATAACAAAAAGAATAAGTATCGACTCAACGTACTAGACCTTTATATATCTTTACAGAGATAAAAGATTCTTTAAACAGATAATCCCTTTTGCTTTTCAATTTACCTCAGGTTCTTTAAGATTCCAGCCATGCATCAGGAACAGTTTGAGGACATGGTGCACCCTGCTTCTTTGTCAGCATAGGAATTCCTATGCGTTTTAAAGGCACTCACCCACCCAATCAAATATTAATGCTAGTACTTGTAATTAATTTAATTAAGTATTATTTTGAGTGTACATTTCTTGCCAGGCAAAAGGATCAAACATTGGTGGACATTCAGGTATTTCCAATAAACATCCAGAAGAAAAAAAATATGATATATATATATATATATATATCCACAAACGTTTGATCCTTTTGCCTGGCAAGAAATGTACACTCAAAATAGTAAATGATTAAACTAACTACAAGTACTAACATTAATATTTAATTAATGTACTTGTCACCCCATTTAATATTTTTTAATTATTTATATAGTGTCCCGCTTCCTGTTTCAATGTGACTCCTGACATCCTGTTCAAAACCTGATGCACTATATCCTCATGAAAGTTGGGATTCTCTGATAGTTTATTATGAAGAGAAACTTTCCATTGTCCAAATCCAACATAGTTTTTACAGAATTTTTCTTCTTCAGTTCTTATGTTTAACTGACTTGCATTATTTACGTTTGGAAACCCTTGGTTACCTTCAGAGTGTATATAAGAGATCAAAATAATATCATAGCAATATTTCCTAGGTAAGGATAAATTAGATATGATGTGAGAGAGATTTATACAGATAGTCTTTGATTTACAACAGTCCACTTACTGATGGTTCAAAGTTACAACGGCACCGAAAAAAAGTGACGTATGAGCACTTTTCACATGACTATTGCAGCATCTTCATGGACACATGATCAAAATTCAGATGCTTTGTAACTGGCTCATATTTATGACGGTTGCAATGTCCTGGGGTCATGTGATCCCTTTTGCAACCTTTTGACAAGCAAAGACAATGGGGAGTCCACATTCACTTAACAACCTTCTTTAATAACTTTAAGAACTGCAGTGATTCACTTAACAATTGTAGCAAGAACAGTCAGAAAATAGGGGCAAAAATCACTTAGCAAATGTCTCACTTAGCAACAGAAATGTCGGGTTTCATTGTAGTCATAAGGCGAGGATTACCTGTAACTGAAACTGAGTAATTTTGGGATCACAATGCTCTAATATGCAATTAATGAACACTTTAAAAAAAGTATGTAAGGAGATTTTTTTTTAATTAATGTCTTATAATAGGTTAGGAATTCTTATATTGCCTATGTGCAGCAGTGCTGTTTCTTGGTTCTTCCAGGTGGACAGATGATTCTGACAGATTAGGGGAAGTAATAACAGATTTATATTGTTAAGTGGCAAACCTAGAAAGTAATATATAATATCATTAAAGAAATAAATCTTTGTAATTTATATAGAGCTGTTCTTGGTTTCTTAATAACAGTACCATTTTGTTCTTGTAGCAGCACATTTTCAAATCATTATAAATCTACATGCAGGAATGCTTTGTCAACACTACTGTAAGCATAAAAGTAGTAAATTTACCAAGCGACCATATTACAGGAATCATTAAAGTTAGAATATTGAATGTCACCATATCAGCAGCGTGGAAGTATGTTCACAAGCTGCTCCAAATTAGCATAGCTAATTTGTATTGTATTGAACTGTTTATGACAGCTCTGATTACACTTGTGCTTGACACAATATTACTTTTGGCAGTTGTCACGCTTAACACTCAGCTTTAGGAAAGAAACATAACAACTTTAAAAACCAGCATTAAAAATATAAAACAAGTGTCAGGAACTTTTATACAGTTTGTTCTCAACTTACAACAGTTCATTTAGTGACTGTTCAAAGCTACAACGACACTGAAAATGACTTATGACAGTTTTTCACACTTATGTGGGTCACCTGATCAATTTTTAGATGCTTAGCAACTGGCTCATATTTATGATGGTTGTAGAGTAGAGTCATATGATAATCTTTTGTGACCTTGTCAACGGTGAAGCCGTTAACAACCGGCTTCACCGTTCACTTAACAACCTTGTTACTACCTCTACCTGTATCTCTACCTCTACCTTTATCTCTCTCTCTGGCTCTATCTCTATTTTTAACCTGAAAATTATAGCCTGCATAACATTTCTAAAATCATTGTTCATTCTTCTACCTTTTGGTCTTCCTCTTATTTCCATAATTGCTTCCATTCTCTTTCATACTGTATTTTATATTTTTTAAAAATCAAACAAAAACAAAATCAACTAGAAACCTAAATCCATGAACAAATGAAACTTCAAAGAACATAATCAATAAAAGAAAATAATAAAATAATAAAACTGAAGAAAAGTCCATAACTTCTAAGTCAAGTCTTTCATCTGGCCTTTGAAATTCATGCTAGTCCTCAACTTATGACCACAATTGGCACCAGAATTTCCATCAGTTAAGTGATCATGATCAACACTTATGACCTTTACTAGGGCTCTTAAGTTATTGTTGATACGTGGTCATTAAGCAAAACTGGCTTTCCCAATTGGCCATTCTTGGCCACACTTTTCAGAAGCCAGCTGGGAAGGTCATAAATTTTGATCACATGATCCTGGGATACTATGACCATTCTAAATACATGCTGGTTACCAAATGTCTAACTCAGGATTGTACAATCAGAGGGAGGCTGCGACAGTTGTAAGTGTGAGGACTAGTCGTTAAGTAATTTTTTCCAGCACTAATGTAACTTCAAATAATTGTTATACAAATGGTTACAAGTTGAGGACCACCTATGTTAGAGATTGTATTCTTCAAAAAATAGTGGCCAACACAAATACTTATTTTCATTTTAATAGAATACAGTTAATGTATTTCATTTTTCTTCTTCTGTCATATTAAAAATGGCAAATTGATAATAATTTTGGAGTTCTCTGGGGCTACAACATTCAGGACATGTAGAGAAGTAGGTCCTGGGATGATTAATTGCATTTTAATAGGAAGATGAATTATATAAGACTTATTACTTATTCTAAGCTTGTAAGCCAAAGCATGTGTTTTTCAAAGAGAATTTCATAACTGTGAAAATAACGGATTGAGTTAGAACTGGAGAGATCAAGACTGAATACCCACTTATTATATTTCTTGAATAGATCTGGACCAGTTGCCATTTCTTGCATACTTCATAGATTACTGAGAATAGGAGAGGGGAGAATTGGGTATTCTGTTTTGAGGCCTTTGATAGAAGATAATATTATACAAACAAATAAATAATGCAAGGTAGACAGTGTGAACTTAGCATTTTTACATTTACAGTGATCTTCATTAACGCTCATTATCAGTATACACATCATGTTTTATTCATTCATATGCATGCATTTTTAAAATGGGAGAACCATTCTTCAAAAGCAAGTTTTCTCAGATGGCTTACAATTAAGCATTAAAATCACAGATAAAACATCTGAATAAAAGTAATTAAAATTCACTATAATTTAACTTTAATTAAAATGTATAAGCAAATAAATAAGAGTAGCAGCAGATTATTAAGAAAAGTAGTGCTGTAAAAAGAGTATTATATCTTTTGTATCTTTCTTTAAATTATTATAAACTATATACCGTGTATATACACTGTACATACACATACATGCATGTTTATGTATGTAATCTCTTCTCGCCCCAATAGGTCCTCTATCAAAGGCCTGGGAATTTGAAAACCCTGCACTGTAATTTAGTTGTTCTTCGTGAACAGAAAACATCATACTCCAGCGATGTGTCTCTTAGCTTAGATGTCACACTCCTGAGTGCTCCTATTACACTGGGACCAGTTTGGATTTTACTTTATATATGCTTTCTAATTCATTCTTTGGGCCCTGGTACTTCTACAGTTTCTCATACTCCCACTTCCTGATATAGTTGTCACTTGGCATGACTATATCTATCACCGCTGATCCTTATCTACTATCATGATATCTAGTTGATTGGCCAGTACCTGAATGGATCTAGAAATCTTACCCTGTTATTCATCAGGAACCTCTGTGGAATCTCCCATTTGAACTTGGGAAAACCTATCATCCATCCATGGCGCAGATGCTGCTATACGCAAGGCCAACTATTTGGTTGTGCTGCTCAGTGTATGTTGCTCCTGCATGCAATCTTACACCTTGCCACTATGTATTGGATAGTTTCTGGGGCACCTTTGCATAGTCTGCACCTTGGGTCATGTCTAGTAGACCCCTGATTTTATGGATCTACTGCTTAGTGCCTGTCCTTATGCTGCTTTGTGCTATATGCTTCAATGCTGTCTTTCAGTGAGGCTCATGATATCTTTTTCTTGACATGGTATACTTGGAAAGAAGGAAAGTTTGTTTGTTTGTTTTTACTAAAAATATGGAAATTGTATAAAATGCTTTTTGTGAAATCCGTGTTTTGCTGATCGGGGACATAAATTATTATGCATTTTAATACTTAGATAATATTGGCTTGTTGGCAAAGATCCTAAATCATTTGAAGGGAATGTTAAATAGATTATATGATGCATTAATGAGCACAGATCTGTAAATTAATGTATTAAAGACTACATTATGTTTTTAGGGTTTTTAGGAAAATGGAGTTATAGAAAAATGGTGAAAAATCAGACTAAGTTGATTATATAATTTTTATATCCAGAATGGTTACCATAGATGAAGTAATAGATGCAATAATTCTCTGATGTGCAACTAATAGTGAAAGGAAGTGGACAGAACATGAACATCATTGTTTCCTGCTTCTATAGCTGTAGACTTTATCCACTGACCAAGTGCCACCAAATTTAACATATTGTTAAGTGGAACATTTCCAAGGAAATACAATAAAGATGTATTTTAAAAGACTACACTTTTTTTAACATGAAAGGATTGAAAAAAACAAAGTAAAAGGCCAGCTTAACTGAGAAATTATTGAAATCCATAAAAATAAAGTAAAAATATAGTTCTAGTATTTAATTATGATCAAGCAAAGTTCCATCAAATTCAAGAGGTTGATATAAATACTATGCAGTGATAGAGAAATAATAGAGAAGGTATAATAGATTCAAAGATTCACTTCAAGAAAGGAAAGTCTTGTCAAGATGAAGATAATCAAGAAATACAGGCATGGAGCATGTATATAAATAAGCAGATAATAAAAGAAGTATTAAAGAGATTTTGCTGCAGAAAATAATTAGAAAAACAAATGGACTTTCTTTGGAGGTTCTAGCAGTGGAGCACAGCTGTCATACACAGTTGACTGAAGATCAGTACACTCCTATGTGCGATGCTTGTCCTCTTCCATCAAACATGCAGCTTTTGGAGAGATACACATGGAATGGTAAGGAAGGAAGGGGATATGCATCTAACCAGCCAGATCAACCAAGTCAACCTTGGCGATCAATGGGATGACAATGTCTCAGCCACATTCCCACCATATCTAAATGTATATCTAAATCTGTCTAAAGTGAAAGCCAACATTAACCAAGGCAAGAATTGGTTTCATGTCCATGGAGATTCTCAGTCATCCAGGTCATGGTTGCCCCAAAGGTGCTTTTTAAAAGGCAACTGGAATTTCTTTGTTTTTCTTTGAAGGTATTTTGCTTCTCATCCAAGAAGTTTGAAGAACTAAAGAAGCTTCTTGGATGAAAAGTGAAACATCTTCAAGGAAAAAGAAAGTCCAGTTGCCTTTTGAAAAGCACCTTTGAGACAGTGATTGGCTTATTAATCAATAGCCATTAAAAATAAGCCAAAAGATAAGAGATCTGCAGAGAAACTCAATGAATTAAAGAATCTGAAGAATTGAGATAAATAAATATGAACAAAGCTGGATTTTTTTTTATTTGAGAAAGCTAAAAATAAACTCATTGCTAGGACTAGACAGTGAGTATCCATTTAAGGCTTGTTAAAAAATTCAAACTTGAAATAACAACCTTTCTCTATAAACAGCATCTGTTCTAGAAATGGAAATGATCGATGTTTATAAAAAAAACAGATGCAAGGCAGGATATTATAACACAGTTTGTTTAATGTCTGTTCAGCTTAACTTGTTTAACTGTTCTATTTAGCAAAAAATGGAATAGTATTTTGGGGGAAAGCTGCTCATTGCAATCCTGATTTTCAACATCCTACTCAGAAATCTAATTTGTGCTTCAAGAGCTGCAGGAACACATTGTTTTTGATGGATGAAACAGAAAGGATAGCAGCCAACTACCTGGCATCTTGCCAGGATTGAACATGACTTTTGGGAAGGAGCCATAAAATAATGAAGCAAGGCTGGCTAACTACAAAAAAACAGCTACCAAAGCCAAGATAGAATGTGAAAGAGTTGAACACAAACACTACAAAGTGCATTTTGCTCATGTTTTACTCATGTTTTGGAGTCATAACTACATATTGTTCAGAAAAAAATAAATACATTGATACTAAACTATTTCTTTTTTTTTTTTTTAGTTGCTGTCCTAAATTTCAATTATTTGCATATATTCCACAAACTGTCCCTATCATTTCTCAATTCATAATGGAGCATTTTGGCTGTTAACTTTTACAACTATGTAGTTCTTTCTATGGTGCTCTTCGTAATTCAATAATGAAGCTAGGCCAATTCTTAAAGTTTTATAGGTATGCTTGGCTTATATCAATAGTTGGCCAATTAACATGGATCTGCATGATTGCACCATAGATTTTGTATACTAAAAATTGCAAAACGCTTTTTTTCTAGCATCTTTCCTTGCACCCCTGGTATTATTGATGTGTATGTTTTTGAAGTTTAGATTAAATCAACCATCTAGATCACAATATCAGATAGCATGTAAGTAAATAAAAAGTGCAATTTAGAGAAAGATATTCTCCAGGTGAAAGTTCTTTGTTCCTTTTAACAATAGTCTAGCACTAGGTAATTGAGAGTCAATATTGCTTTCATGAAAAGCCATTGAAGTTTTCTAGAAAGAGCTCCTCTTCATTCTCCTGTCCATTTTTATTTTCTGAGCGATGCTGGTGATTGATTTTTGGAACTTGAGAATGATATTTGAATAGTCTCAGCTTTTCTGACCTATTTCTCATAATTGCGTGATAAGATATATGGTTTCTTCTTCAGAACAGCATTATTTGAGAAAAATAGAAGCCAGTCTCTCTGTCTGTCTGTCTGTCTCTCTCTCTCTCTCTCTCTCTCTGTTTTAAGGAAACATAAAGGAAAGAGTAACTTAATAATAACAAATAAATTCTATTAACATGACTGTAATTTGCTTGTTAACATATTTTAGACAGCAGTCTGCTTTAATCAAACAGAAAGGAATATTTCAATGAGATTTTTTTCTTAGATGTTAGCAAAATATTTTAGCTTGCAACCTTAAATATTAAGTGTAGTTCTAGTGAAGTATTTCTTTTTCTTCATCACTTTTGATGTAGCCTATGCCTCATGAAATTATGTCCTTTTTACATTTAATTAACAAAAATAAGCCATTGAATTACTAAACAAAGTATAGAATTATACTGTATGCACAAATTGGCCCTTTTCCATTCATCTGCTCTGCAAACTATCTATTTGCTATTTAGATGCTCTGTTGCACTGGAAAAATTGATTTTTTTAAAAAAAAATATTGATACTTCTTCTAAACAATGCCCAACCATTTTATTTGAAACCAGCCGCCCAAAAGAAAAAAAAAACTACTATAAAACTGTCTCTCCCCATTTACAAACCAGTGCACCCAGTCTAGAAGATAATACGGTCAAGGGGCCAAAATTAGCTCTTCCATGTCGTTTTGTTTATGACCAAGCTTTTTAATACTGGTAGTTATTCTTTTCCTATTGATCCAAAGATATTTATGTAGGCCTTCTCTAAATCCTCCTTCTATGACTGATGCAATCGTTTTGTGAAATAATCCAATTGATAATCCAGTTCAAATAGCCAGCCTTATAGTATAACTTCAGATTTAGTATAGTTTATCTTACCTTCTTGTAAAATTTTATGTTTAATTCCTTAATAATAATAATAATAATAATAATAATAATTTTATTTGTATACCGCATCCTCTCCCCAGGGGGACTCGGAGCGGTGCACAGGGAAATTAAAATAACTATAAAAATACATAAATAGAATGAATAAAAACAGATTAAACTAGATTATCCCTGCGCTAAAATCCCCAAATATAAATTACCTAAAATCCCTTTCACCCTATTAGACGGAGACTAACCAAGGCCGGCCAAGCAGAAAAAGTGTGTTTTAAGTTTTTGACGGAAGGAGCGGAGGTCCGTAGTTGTTCTGATTTCGGGGGGAAGGTCGTTCCAGAGGGCCGGGCCCGCCACAGAGAAGGCCCTTCCCCTGGGCGTCGCCCACTGGCATAGCCTAGTGGACGGCACCCGGAGAAGTCCCTCTTTGTGGGAGCGAATCGGCCGTGAGGATGTATGAGGCAGAATCCGATCCTGCAGATAACTAGGTCCCGAGCCATGGAGCGCTTTAAAGATGATCACTAACACCTTGAAGCGCACCCGAAAGACGACAGGCAGCCAGTGCAGCTCGCGTAAGAGCGGTGTTATATGGGTAAACCTAGAGGTTCCCATTATTGCTCGCGCGGCTGTGTTCTGGACCAGCTGAAGTCTTCGGGTGCACCTCAAGGGGAGCCCCATGTAGAGAGAATTACAGTAGTCCAGTCAGGATGTCACGAGGGCATGAGTGACTGTGCAAAGGGCATTCCGATCCAATAGGGGGCGCAACTGGCGTACCAGGCGAACCTGGTAAAACGCCCTCCTGGCCATGGCTGTCACTTGATCTTCCATAGACAGCCGGGTATCCAGGAGGACACCCAAGTTGCGCGCCCCATCCACAGGGGTAAGATGTTCGTCCCCTATGGCCAGTGATGGAGTCAACTGGTTGAATCGGGCAGCCGGGAACCACAGCCACTCGGTCGTGGATGGGTTGAGTCTGAGTCTGTTACTTCCCATCCAGGCCCGCACGGCTTCCAGGCACTGGCACATCACCGCTAGGGCATCGTTGGGGTGGTTTGGGGTAGATATATACAACTGCGTATCGTCAGCTGAGGAGTGGTACTCTACCCCAAAACCACGGATGATCTCACCCAGAGGCTTCATATATGTGTTGAACAGGAGAGGCGAGAGGACCGACCCCTGAGGCACCCCACATGTGAGGGGTCTCGAGGTCGACCTCTGCTCTCCTGCCAACACAAATTGCAATCAACCGGAGAGGTAGGAGGAGAACCACCGTAGAACGGTGCCTCCCACCCCCACCCCCTCCAGCCGATGCAATAGGATACCATGGTCGATGGTATCAAAAGCCGCTGAGAGGTCTAATAGGACCAGGATGGAGGAACAACCCCCATCTCTGGCCCTCCAGAGATCATCTACCAACACGACCAATGCCGTCTCGGTGCTATGCCCGGGCCGGAAGCCGGACTGGCGCGAGTCCAGATAATCAACTTCCTCCAGGTGACGGGGAAACTGTTGTGCCACCACACTCTCTACAACCTTCGCCAAGAAGGGAAGGTTGGAGACCGGACGGTAGTTAACCAATAATGCTGGGTCCAGAGAGGGCTTCTTCGGGAGGGGCTTCACCATGGCCTCTTTAAGGGAGGCAGGCAAGAAACCCTCACTCAGAGAAGCGTTGACAACCTCCTGGAGCCAGCCTCGTGTCGCCTCCCAGGATGCCAGTACAAGCCAGGAAGGACACGGGTCCAATAAACATGTGGTGGCTCGCAGTCGCCCACGTAACCTGTCCATATCCTCGGAAGTAACAGAGTCAAACTCTTCCCAACAAACTGTCTCAGGACCTGCCTCGTGCGATCCCACTGGGCCATCGATGGAGACTAGCTCGTTCTGAATCTGAGCGATTTTCTCCTGCAGATAAATCCCAAATTCCTCTGCTCTACCCTGTAATGTGGTTTCCCGCACCCTCTGTTGTAGGAGGGAGCGGGTCACCCTAAACAGGGCGGCAAGGCGGTTATCTGCGTTTATTTAATTAGATTTAATTACTTGTTTTTGCTGCTCATTACTGAATTTTTCAGTAATTTTTATCAGATTATTTGTAATAGGAAATTAACCTTTAATTATCATTTTATTGTTATTCTTTCTATCTAAAGTAATCTTATTATTTTCCATTTGAATACACCTATCTGGCTTTTCCAAATCTGCAAATAATTTTTTTTCAAATGAATGCTTATTATTTCTAGTTAATTAATTCCCGAGGATATAATTGGTGTAATTCTAATGTTAAACCCTGTTATTTATTTGAAACATTGTTCATCTTTGGATAAATTTCATTTAATCATATTTTCATGAGCCTCCCAGAGTCATTAGATTGAGTGGGCAGCCATATAAATTTTCTAAATAAGTAAGTGTTTTATTCTTACTGAATGTGCTGTTGATAATGTAAATGTCCATAATTTGCTGCTATTCATATTCCATTAGCAAATGTATATAATCCTTTAGAGAACTGTTAAGTACAATTTCATTAGTATATATGTTAACTTTTATTCTTATTTGCCATTTAATTCTGGAAATTTACTATTCTGCTGAATCTTTCTTGCAAATGCTTATTATTAGAGCCAGTAACAAGGAGAAAAAAAGAGGCACCCTTATTTTGTTCCTTTTGTGATACAGCAGATTTGAATGCATGAAAAGGTCAAATTATTTCCAATCAATAATAAAAGGTTTGGATAAGAGTTCATCTTCTTTAATGATGACAGAATAAAAGAGCCAGTCCAAAGGTTCTTTTACTCCATTAAGAAAATAGTCTTTGCTTTCTCTGATTTTTTGAGTGGTATCACCAAAAGCATTCAAGATGCATCATAGGTTATCCTTTATAGATCTCTGTTGGACAAATACCATTTGTTCAGAGCTTATTATTCCTAGTAGAAGACTATTTAATTCTATTCAGTCTTCCAGTAAATAAAGAGGTCTCTATAAATCTGGACACTTGGATCACTCCCTTCTTTATAAATCAGATATAAAAGTTGTTTGCCATGATGGAGATAATGTATGACACTATTTTATTTGTTTAATTACCTGAATTAATTGGCTTTATGAATATTTCCTTCAGAATCTTATTTAACAAGTTTATTTCTCATCTGCAGATGAGATATATCTCTTGCTATCCAGATTAAATTAATAGCTCTTTTCTCCCATTCTCAGTTATTAAGACAATAATCTGTCTTGTTTATTACCCTCTATCAGATTTAATAAAATTCTTATTTTCTCTTTCTCCTTTTCACGCCTCCAGATCTAAGTGAATATGACTATCCTTAGTTTTTTTGTTATATCTTTAGCACTACGTTATGCTTGTGTTTGCTTCATTTTTTTTCAAATTATTCATCAATATATTATTCTATTTTGAATAGTTTCTATCTTATAAAATAAATAGATCTAATTTGGAATACTAGTATTAAAAATCTACCTTTCTTATTTGAATCTGTTCTTTAAAACATACTATATCTTTGATCCATCCATCTATCATGCATATGGTGTTTTCTGCTCTCTTGGCTGATATTACGGCATATGCCACATTAAAAAAAAATCTGCTTTGAAGCCAATGTAGCACATCTTTTTTTTCCTGTACATCTCAATGGGCATAAAAGCAGTAAACCAGAACTTTATTCCCCTGCACAATAGACATGAAGTTTATACAGTGCTTAATACAGATTAAATAATTTTGTACTCCTATTAATGCTCATATCCAAGCATCTGCCATTTAATTGTCACACTACCAGTGCTAGAATCCACTATGGTGCAAGAGTCTTGCAACATAGAAGCAAGAAGTCCCATTTGCTTCGATCTTTTCTTTAGAGGAGAACAATCATGACCACTTCTATGGCTGTTATTATGGATGCTTGTAACAATAGCTAAACATGAATGGCCTTTGGAATAGACTTCCAGTTTTTATGCTTGGTTTTGAATTAAAATCCAATGAACAATTAGAAGTAAGCATATGCCGTACATTTAGCTGGATATTAAAGACTGTAATGACAGAGGAAGATGGATTGAACAACTGAATTAAGTCCCAAGTCACCTTGTAGGGGAGATGGGTGGCAGAGAAATTTAATAATAAATAAAATAGACTGATAAAAAGTAATGTTTAGCTCTCCCCTTCCTAATATGATTCAAATGTTCTGGATTGCTTGACCAAGATTACTTGACCAAGATGCTGGGATCTCCAGTCCAAAGAAAGTAGAAGACATCAAGTGTAAGATTCTAAAGCAATATATTTCAGATTTTTGATAGAAATAATACTCATGACTCAGTTATAAAATACAGTTAAGTTCACATCAATGGCTCAAACTATACAATTTAATATATTGAAATAAATAATAGATATAGAGTTAAGTGAAAGAAATGAACATGAAAATATAAGGCAATATTCATTTTAATAGATATACTGTAACCTAACTTTTATATTAAGTTTACTGAAAATGAAGATAATTTTCTATTGATTTTTAAATACTTTCTTATTTATGAAATTTAGAACAGTTATGTGTCAAGGTAAGGACAATTTAATACAGTGAACTTTTATTAAATTGCCAAAGTTTTATTTAAAATTAAATCAATTTTATTTTCATTTGCTTTAGAATAGATTAATGGATATATTGTTTGTTGCTTTAATAGTTCTGCTCTGCCAAAATAATAGAAAATTAGGATAGACCTTATAACAGTGAGAATAATGAAAGTATGGAATAACTTGCCTCGAAGAGCGGTGCATGCTCCATTGCTACAGGTTTTCAAGAAAAATTGGACAACCATTTGTCTTAGATTCTATGAACATTTCTGCCAGGGGCAGGGCATTGGACTAAAATATGTCCAAGGTCCCATCCAGGCCCATGATTCTATAATTCTATAATTCACTTCACTGAAGACACTACAAGTCACTATTGAAGAAATGGTAAACAATCTCCCATGAAAAAACATACATCCACACTTATTGGCTTCTTGTTTTTATATTTAATCAGCTAAAAAAATCATGAATGAAAGCTTATACAAACTGTTATTATATTCTTATTTCTTCTTGATACTACAGCCATTGAAAACTTTATTTTATAAGATATACTAAATATAATTTTTGAATTCAAATGTGTAGACAATCTCTGATATCGCCAGGAAAGATAATAAAAGATTCTTGGTTGAAAACTTTAAAGGGTTAGAAATATTTGACAATACTGAGCAAGATAGGTCAGTAGTCTTCAGAATCTTTCAATATTTCTATATAGGAAATAGGCACAAAGGATAAATTAATTGTATTGTTTTGAGTTACTTCTAGTTCTGTACAAATGTACAACCCATTCCTCAAAATCTCTCAGATAATGGCCTTTCATAATCTGTTCCATCCATGATTTGCTGACTGTCATGGTTCCAAGTAACACCCCCAACAAAAGAAGATTCTGAGTTCAAACTTCAGTTTCCTCAAAGTTCCATTTTATTAGAGATGTCATATTGGCACATCTGGGAAAACCTGAATCTGAAAGTTTCCAGGTTCCCCCCCCCAAATGAAAGTTCAAGTCCCTGCCCAGCACCCACATGTTCATCACATGGTCCAGCCAGGCACCATCTAAAACTGGAGATGCCTCCTAGTCACACCATCGCAGCTGCAGGGCAAAGTGTCCTTGACTCTCTGAGAAAAGAATGTTATTTTGACTATATATTACCCATATTCCATATAATGCCCCCTCCCATTTTCCCATACTAGAAAATGTGGCAGGCCTGAAGGCCCAATGTAAAAGATGGCTTCCAGGTCTCACACTGACCAGAAAGCACTTCACTAGGACAATTCAGAGATTTCCATATAAATCTGATATCTTATTTATCAAACTGAGTCTTAAAAAATCATGCTTTCTCTGGTCATGCATCTTTTGGTAATTGTGTTCTTTGCTGTTGTGGAAATTTCTTGTTGTTTCTTATTATATATAGAGAACAGCAATGACTATCCTCATATAGAGTTTGGAAATAATCAAATATGATTTTGGACTATCATCTTTCTAAGTCTTCTAAAATTTAAAAAGTTAAATCCAATAAAATGCTAATTAAACTTATAAAGTCTAATTTCCTTTTTATCAAATAACCAACTACAAAAAACTTATGAGCTTTTATGGTGATTTGTCATTTTTTAGTTTTGCTCTATGTAGTATGCCACAATAAAGAAATGGAACTAAATGGACTTTTACTACATTACAAAGTTTTTATTCTTGCAGCTTCACAAAGGATTTTAAAGTCCCAAAGTCTTTTTCTGTTTGCCTAAACATAAACATGAAAATAAACTCATGTTCTCATATAAATTCCCCCTGGGACTAATTACACTGATTTCACTTGACTAGCACTTAGATTTGAATTATAGTCATGAATAAGTTAGATCTTAATTAAAGTCATGTATGGGATGCAAAAGGCAATGATATACATGTAAAGAGGCTGCTTTGTAATAACCAGAAATTAGTATTAATAATATTTTGTATTAGATTTTTCTACTGGCTCATCTTGTGCATTGAATTAACAATGCATTTGCTCATTTTTTCTGACCTTTCAATGGTGAGAATTTTCCAAAGAACGTCAATAATGGATGCCAGATATTTATTATGAAAAATGTAATAAAAGAAATTACTTTTTGAATGTCAGTAACTAAAATAATTCATTAAGTATACTTGATTTCAAGCTGAGAATTTTTCTCCTTATGGGCACTGTCAAGTTTTAAGGAGATTCTCATACATTTTAGCATTTAGGTTTAGAACTGTATCTGAAGAAAGTCAGATACAGTTAAGTGTATGGTCACTGTGAGAAAGATCTGAGTGAATCTAGATTTCTTTTAATCGATCTGATTTTTTTGCAAAGAAAGAAAAAACAATGTCTGCATTTTTGCATCAGTTTATTTGTGACATTTATGTATACACATAACCTTTTGGTGTCATTGAAACTGCATTTGAAAAATAAATAATGAATCAATGAAGAATTGTCTTTATAGATTTACATACTCTTCTGCATACAATGTACCAGTATGCATGAAAATTTTATTGATTGATTGATTGATTGATGATTGGCTAGAGATGATGTTCAGTAGAACAATGGTTCTCAACCTTTTCTTCCCCACAGAATCCCTTTAAATACATTTTGTGCCCACAGTGGCCATGGACCACCAAGACCTAAGATTTACATCACATCATTTCTCTCAAGCCTTCGCAGGTCTTATGTGATAATATTGTGCCCCCACAGCCAGGGATTTGCAGACCACTGGTTTGAGAACCACAGTAATAAAACATAGCTAAAACACACAAAAAACCCTAATAAAAACATAATCTACTTATTCTTTAAATAAAATATTATACAAATGTTGAGAAATATCTGGTTTAAAACCTTCCAATTAATCTAAGCTAATTAAGTTTGCAGGAAGTATCTCTGTTTCTTATTTAGGGCTGCTTCCTGACAGAATTATTTTTCTTTTCAACAAAGTCCAACTGATGTCATCTATTTGATGACTCTTTTAACTTTAGCTTCCCTTAAGTCATCCGAAAGGCTTCAGCTACTTTACAGTAGGTCAGATGTGGAAGGCCAGTACATTAACCATTGGCAAAGCAAAGGATACTTTTAGTAACAGGTTATGAATAATATGAATGAATTCCAGAGCCAATTTTTTTGACTCTGCATTTTCCTTCTATAATGTTTTTTTCCTTTGAATGACAAACGCAAAGTTAACTTCAGAGATGTACAGTTACTAAAAAGAAAAGTGAAATAGATGATATATGGAATTCTCTTTTGTTTTCATATTTTTAAATGTCCTACATAAGGCTGTAGAGAAAAAAAAAGGTACATAGACAGCTCAAATAAAATACAAAATTGCACTCAACCAAATCTCAGGTTTCTTAAAAACTTAGACAAAAGAAGAAAATTCAAGGCCTGACAATCTATATTTTCTGAAATATTCCCCTGCCTCGAGGGCCATAAGGTCTTTTATTCTGAATTATGTTGTAATTGGTGATTATTCTTAACTGTGTCTTTTTTTAGCATAATGGAGACATCCCATTCCCACAATAAAAAGAGAGAATACAGTTGAAAAATGCTATTCCATCATTCTCTACCACTCATTTTTTTCCAGATGTTTTGGCCTCAATAATCCTTCTTAGCTTTGCAACTCTAGGATTTTAGCAAAAAAGCTTCTTCCTTATGCCTAGGATGCTGACAGAGGCAATCATGGTCAAAGAAACTGGAAACTCTTTTGACATAATTGAAGAGAGTGAATAGTACCATGTTTGTTTTTAATTCCTTTCAAGCTTCAGAATAGACAGTTTAGCCATGACCAGGTTATAGGTTGGAACTCACATATTGAAAATGCTTGTGAATTTTACAATATGACAAATTTATGTTCATAGTAGTTTAACCACTGATGAACTACTATATTATGTAATATTGTATATTATGCATTTGGATAGGGTGGAAGATCTCTGACTTAGCCCTACCAAGATGGAAGGGTTGTGAGTATTTGGACCACACAGTCCTGGGAATATTCCATTGTTGGCTTTAGATGGGATGGCACTTAAAAGGGTGAGGCCTATTTAGGGCCCTTATCTTTGCTCAACTTCATCTGGTGTACCTTTTACAACTCTGCTTCCTGAACTGCATTGATTATAGGTGTGCTTCTAGATATGATTCAATGCTAATCACTGTTTATAAAGCTCTATGTGTATAGGGGCTGGTTACTTGAGGGACCACCAGTCTCCCATCTGCCATCTATTGGCATGTTAGAACGACATACTAAAATGAGGTTTTTCCCTAAGATTCAAATGGCTCCCACCCTAGTAGTATTTTCAAGGGTCCTGAAAAGGGCCTTTGGTAAGAATGAAGTTTGCTTCTTTTTCTTTGTTCCAACTCAAGTTTGTTTTCTCTGCTATCTTTTCTTTTGTGTTGTCCCTTTGTTTTTAAATATTTTTGACAATTTTAAAATCCCACCATCCTTGGCAGTCAAGTAACACATAATTACAGAAAAGGCATCTTAACCAGGATCATATATTCTGCTCTCCTAGATTATATCTGTAAATTTATTCCTATTGTGCACTTAACTTAAGTTGTAGATTTTTTAAGCTTTCAGTTTAGAATATATCCCTGTTTTCACAGAAAAATATACACTGAATGTACAGAATTTGGCATGTCAGAGTGCCAAACAGAAGGTAAAGCTGCCATAATCTGCAGAGTTTGTAAAATGCATTGAAAAATAATGGCAGCTAAAATACAATAAATGGCTATTGTCAGATTGATGGATAGTGTATCAGTGTATTCCCATCAGCAGTGCTGTTTTATTCATAGAGAATTATTGTATGTAGATCCAGAACCATTTGAGGTACTCTTGCTGTAATAACACTAAAGATTTGTATTCGTATTAGAAAAGAAAATAATATTTAATTATAATTAATTAATTTAGTAATTGTGAGTGTACAGCAGAAGTTGAACCAAAATCCTGAAATATATTAATTTAGAAGTAGGTCTATTGCTTTTTGGTAATATATTGGAGCACAGAAGAATAGTAAAATGATCCAGAGTTCAGATTAAGCAGTGACACAGCTCTTCTTAAAATCTTTAATCTCTCTACCTCTCCATTCATTTTCTTTGTCATCTCCTTTTGTCTTCTTTTTGAAGTCTTTAATTTAGCTCCTTCTATGTCAGACTGCCAACAGATTGCTCTTGGGAGAGGTCTCAATTGATTCCTTATACAGAGCTTTTGAAACGAAGCCAAAAATGGCTCATAATTAGACTCGGAGCTGTAGGGTACCCATTCTAGCTTTGAAAAAGGCTTCTTTGTACAAAACCTGAAAAATGGAGGGCATTGTCAGGTCACAGTTTAATTAACATGCTAAGCACATGAGAGAAAATGGATCCAAAAAAACAAATATAAGATCTAACTTTTTGCAAAGACTGTAGAAATAATGCAAGATTGTTGGAAATGTTGGGTTTTGGTTAGAAGAACTGGCATTTATTTTTATATACACTAACTACATAGCTGCTTAAACCTCTTTTTATCTGACAGTATGGAAATATTTCTGTTCTTTTTTATCAATGACTACTAAGAAGAGTCTTCTATGCATAGGTTGTTTAAATGTGACACTCTTCTTTAAGATTTTTCTACATATGAAGGATGGAATATGTATGAACATTTGCAACATATTCTGTTATCTACATTTATTATTATTTTTATTAAAGTTAAATATGTAATATTTATGAAACTTTAATATAAATATTCATTAAACAAGATTCAGTTCAACACACACACACATTTCATAATTCTGTATGAATCTTACATCCTACCTATTCTAGACTATTCTAGAATTCTATTCAAATTTATTGCTATATTATACACAGCAAAATTTCTTGTGATACCAATGTCATACTAATATGTTTCTGTATTGCTGAAATTTACATAGCCTTATCATCATGTAACAATGTCTATCAGATTTTTAGTACATTATTTGAGTAATTGCTACCAAAACATGCCATTTAAACTGTAGCATGAAATACCCAAGTGATTTGCATCCCACATGCCACTTTCCTTCTCATTTTATCAGGTTTAGTACAATGTGTGAAAATGTTTCTATTCATGTCTACACTTAGGCACATTTAACAATACACAGGGATTATTTTCATGTCCAATGAATATGAATTGAGTCTGGCATTGAACGCCTTGGAAAGGACTACTGGATGAAAGTTTTGTAAACATACAAAGAAAGGTTGGGAAAGAGATTTCAAGGGCTATCTTGGAAAATATTGTTTTGAAACTACTGCTCAGCATATTTATGTGACTGTCTTGGTCTTCTAGAGCAGGGGTGTCAAACTCAAGGCCCAGGAGCCAGATCCAGTCCACTGGGTGCTTAGATCTGGCCCACGGAGCCAACCTAGAAATAGTGAAGGACTGGCCCATGGTGGCTCTGACAGGGAAAATGGAAATTGGGAGACCTGCACATGGTCCTCTCCAGCTCCATTTTTGCTGGCAGAAGGTGCAGGAGGCTGTCGCTGCCGAAAATCGAACTTGGGAGCCCGTTTTCTCTGGCAGAGCATTTGGGCTACTACTGTTGCCCCTGACATAAGTAATGTTGAGCTGTCCATGCCCACCCTGTCCATGCCCACTCTGGCCTCCAAGGTTAAACACAACCCTGATGAGGCTGTCAATGAAATTAAGTTTGACACCCCTGTTCTAGAGATAGTCCAGCATGTAGAGAACAAACTTCCACCTTGATTGTGATACTTCAGTACTTTGAGCTCTCGAGTTTGAGACAATATATATTGTCCTGTGTGATTACCTACATTCGTATACTATGTTTAGACATAATCATGAACCAGATTCTATGTAGTTTATTGGTGATTTTGTTTTTAATGGACAGAGTTTTCTACTCAGTATTCTGCAGATACCTGGGAAAAATAACTGTGGTCAAGACAGGATTTTGAGGGTGGGAAAAAGACTCTGATCAGCAGAATATTTCTCCTAATAATTTTCTTTTTAACCGCATTTTAAAGTAAATGAAATGATACATATTAAAATCTAAAGCACGAGGAGATTAAATTTAAAATAGCATTATTGCACAAATTAGTATATTTGTGCAAAAAACCCCAAACCCTTTACCCTATTTCAGTACATATTTGTATTCTTATGGATAATAGAATATCTGACAGCAATTGAGTTTTTGACCATTGGATAATTTATATTAATATTGTTCATACTTTGCTAACTAGTAAATTAGCAAACTAGTAAACAATAGAAGGAAATGCTAGGAAAATGTTGATATTACCATTCAGATCAATTTTTCTTTTTTATGAAAAAATATTTCTGGTTCCTTTTTAAAATTGAAATTGATTTGCTCTTGATTTGGTCCTCCAACTTATCCAAATTAGAAAGCAAACAGAATATTTGATAAAACCAGTGGCGTAGCGTGGGGGGTGCAGGGGGTGCGGGCCGCACCGGGCGCAACATCTGGGGGGGCGTGCTCGCACTCGCAGCTCCCCGTCGCTTCGGGAAAGGGGATCGAGTAAGGCAGGAACAGCGGCAGCCGGGGAATGTGGCCACCGCCGCGGGGACCGGAGAAGCGTCGCCCGAAGCAAGAGCGGCTGCAAGAGGAGGCGTTTTCTCCCCGTCGCCCCGTCTTCTTCCTTGGGGAAAGGATCTTAGGGGATTTTTCATATTTTTATTAGTATTATTTCTCGGGCGGGGGAGGGGGGATCCGGAATCCAGGAAACCGGGAGGGGGCGGGAAATCGCAAGGAAAAGGAAGAGAGCTCGGCGGGCGGACGGTGGGGAGAGCTCACGCGTTCCAGCTGATTCAGCAGCGGTCTTGTGAATGCGCGGAGATGTAGCTGACAGGGCGGGAGAGGCGTCCCGCTCTCCGGATCGAAGGGAGGCCAGCTCTTTCGGGTACCTGCCGGCTGCGGCTGCCTCCCCTACCCCGCTGCCGTCGGATCTTCCTGCACCCCTCCTCTCCCCCCTTCCTGTTTCTTGCTTTCCCGCCGCTCCGCATGCTGCGCCCTCCCCGTCCTCGATGCCGCTGCTTCCCCCGGGGGGGGCTAGAAAGGCACCGAGAAGGATGAGCGAAGGGGTTGCCTCGCCGCCGGATGCCACAGCCGCTGCCGAGGAGGGGGCGGCGGCGGGCGGGGGCCCTGCGGCGGGCAATGGAGTGGAAGAGACTCGAGTGCTAAAATCCAGGGGTTAGGGGGCGCAAATTACTTGCCTTGCCCCGGGTGCTGACAACCCACGCTACGCCACTGGATAAAACACAACATGTTTAAGAATCTTAGATCTTATTTAATTTATATTATTTTGTGATTCATCAATTAGAAATGTTTTCATAGGACCCAGACAAGTTAAGATCAAACCTACATACAGTATAATGTCTATCAAGAATCTCAATCATCCAGGTCATGGTTATCCCAAAGGTGCTTTTTCCAAAAGACAAATGTATTTTCTTGGGTTTTATTTTCTTTGAAAACATTTCATTTCTCATCCAAGAAACTTCTTCGGTTTAATAGTTCCCTCTCCAGTCAAAACTGAACAAGCTTTTTGGTTGAGAAGCAAAATGTTTTCAAAAGAGAAAAAAAAAGAACGAGAAAGTTCAGTTGCCTTTTGGAAAAATCACCTTTGGGACAACTACATATATCTCAAATATTTCTTTGTATCCAGTGTGCAGAGTTGTACATTGTACTAAATTACAAATTAGGCACAAAATCATAGTAGTGTGTAATGAGAATTTAATCTTTTTCTATTATCAGCTCTCTAAAAAAATAATGCTTTTTCTAAAGAGGATGTTTACTCTGTTGTTAATACACCAGTAGCATGAATAGAAATAGGAATTGACTCTTCCCAAGGCAAACTGTAGTTTAAGAAAAATATGTTTTTCTGCAGGATCACAAGAAGAAGTGTTCATAATTAAATTCCTTATCATCTCTTATGATCCTATGGGTTATCTCTCCCCAGCTGATGATACAATAGACATTTAATACCATATGTGTAGTACTTGGAATAACAATGAATTTGCTAAAGAAATGCTAAGCATAAGATCAAAAATTCCACCTACCTTGATGGGTGGAGTGAACATACACATTTTAGTAACACTGTCACATAGGAAGATATATTGTGTAGCAGTTATTTAGTTAACATCACTGTTTTCAGAGTTTGGAAATTTTGCTGCTTTGTTCTCTTAATTTTTAGTTATTTTCACTGTAAAGTAATAGGCACAGAAATTTGAAAGCTATCTTTGAATGAAAGGCTGTAACAAAAATTAGAATCTCTGCCAATCCTCCTAACTCAGACTGAAAAGCTACAATTTGTTTTTGCACTCTGAGGAAGATGGTGTTAGGAAGGACTCATTATCTTTTAGTCGTCAGAACTGTCAAGGGCATTTTTTTTTGTTAACAAAAATAGCATTTTGAGTTTTGCAGTTTAGGAGCTGGAGAGCTATAATTTTATGAGCTTGTAGTGAAGTATGATGGCCTTCACCTGGGCTGGCATCTGCACAGAGTAACATAGTCCTGGAAGTTGATGCTGGGGTGGTTTTTACCAATGACAGGCCAGAGAACTGATGTTTTTAGAAAAATAAAAGGATGCTGAGAAAAAGGGGAAGTTAGATCATCCCACTGGAAGAGTTAAAAGATTGCAACAAAGAGTTAGATTGCAACAAAGCAGAAAAGTAAGTGTATTAAAATAGAGTAAAAAAGCTAAGTTGCAAGCTACTGTGGCCTAGAGGTGGAGCTCTTGCCTCACAAGCAGGAGGTTGTGAGTTCGATCCCCCTGCTTGGGCAGGCAGTTGGACTAGATCAGGGGTCTGCAAAGTTGGCTCTTTTAAGACTGGTGTACTTCAACTCCCCAGCTATGCTGGCTGGGGAATTCTGGGAGTTGAAGTCCACCAGTCTTAAAAGAGCCAACTTTGCAGACCCCTGGACTAGATGACCTGCAAGGTTCCTTCCAACTCTGTTAATCTGTTAAAGTTTTGTTGTTAGATGCCTCTCTTGCTTTATGGTATTACAATTTGTTGCTATTTTAATTGTTCTTCTCATCAAATGATGGTGAAAGCAGATTTTCTTTTCTTTTGTTCTTCCCTACCTTTTCTTCCTAAAAATAAAATTATTTGTATGCTGATTTCTACCAGGAGGGCTTTTCCTGGTTTTGAAGATGTTAATAAGCTTGTTTATTTTACATTTGTGCTTACACTCAATTGAAGGGTAGCTTTTTGCCTGCACACATCTACTGAAAGGCTCCTAAGATGCCTGAACAGATTTTTGTTGAACATCATAAGGAAAGGAGAAAAGAAGTTGAGGTTTGCATTTCTTCTGGAGCCCTGGCAGAATGGGATGTCTGACTCCAGTTCTAAAGCAGAAAGGGATAGGGTTAAAAGCTAGGAATTACAAGTGAGCTTCCCAGACAATGGGTGACATAACAAGGGTTGGTATGATTATAACACAGCTGCTTTTGGCTTATGGTTTTTTTTTAATTGTTGACAATTGAATACAGACTTGGAAAAAGCAATCGGGAACAGTTACATGTCTGGTAAATCCCTAGAGTGTGGGTTTATCCAGTGAAATTGATTACAGAATTAAGACTGCTATAAACTACTTCTTTACACAATGCATACTTTAATCAATGGAATTAACTTCATCGAAATGTAGTGATGGCTGTCAGATTATGTAGCTCTCATGAAGAATTGCTGTTTATTTAAAGCACATTCCTACTGTTCTTTACAAAAGGATCTGAAAAGCTTACTTACAATTAGTGGAACACTCACACACACATAAACTGAGCTGAGAAAATCAATAGAAGGTAAGATTATCAATGAGCTCAGGTGATAGAAGTAAAATCTCTTTTGACTTCAATTTCAATAACAATGTTTCATAAAATTGTCCATGTTATTTTCTTGACGGCAATATGGACATGTTTGCCATTGCCCTCTGCTGGTAGTTAAAAAAAAATAATACTGATGCACTATTACATTCCTGATATTCCCTTCAGACTTTCCAGGCAAGGGCGTACCTGATTAACAAAATGTTGATTTCTTGATTATATCTTCTCAATGTCAGCCTTCCTTTCAAAATCAATTAATGTGAAATTGATATTTGAGAGGAATTATTGTCCTGACGTCTTACCTATGAATTTGTGGAAAACAGAAATAATTTACTATTTAGAGGTTGTGAGATATTGGCAGTTACAAAAACGACAACAACAACAAAAGCCCGCCAGTGACAAACTCTCTTTGACTCAACTCATTATTTGAGTTTTGAGTTTTAAATATTGTCTCTGAGACTTTTAAAACTTAAATTATATGGTGTGACTGACAGTGAATATATCCTTGAAAATCTTATGTTATTACAGTTGTATAAATTAGCAAAGTCTGGATAAGAAGAAAAGAAAAGTAGTTGTATGTTATGTATAAACAAATATATTTTTCATCCCATGATACTAATATAACTTTTTATTCACAAATTATTTCTATCCATGCATAAAGCTTGAAAGCACCTTATCCTCTCTTGGTGTAATATGGATTGTTAAAAACCCTTTAATACTATTATTTTCATTTTCTGTGAAGATTAGTGCTAGCAAAATGACAATTGTTAACTAAGCTGTCTATTAATATTGGATTATCTCTGGCTTTGGTTTGTAATAATTAAGTCAGCTCAATCCTGCTAAATTGCTTGACTTTACTATGAGTTATGTATGTTCGGAGAACAAGGCTAAGGTTCATGTTAATTCTGTTTTATAACCATTTGTAAGGCAGTGCTTGGAAATAATGTTAGTCAAAATGAACTCAGCTACTAAAACCTAATTATGATAGTTATCGCTTAGCAAACAAAGATAGCATATTTGTACAGAAGTTAATGGGATTCAACAAAGGAATTGGTGTTACTTGCAAAAACTGTTCATATTTTCAAATATACAGGGACAAAGCTAAGGTGCCAGCACTGAGAGTTGGAAAAGTCTAACCTTAGGGAAATGACATTTTATACTACAAGAGATACTTCAGACATAACAACATTTTATTTACACACACACATCCCTAGAACACATGACTGCACTGAAAAATGCATTCTAACATACCAGGACATTAAAAAAAATAAGTATTTATACATGTATTTATTTATATTTGTATTTATTATTTTTTCAAATAAATTCAAGGTGGCGAACATATTTTTCCTCCTACTATTTATCCCACACCAACAGGCCTCTAACATAGGTTGGGCTGAGACAGAGTAACTGACTTGTTCCTCATTTAGTCTTCTGATATTGTACTGAAATACGAGAATTCATATTCCTAGTTATTAATGATATAATCATCAGTTGTGACTTATGATATGGAGCCATCAAGATTCAAGCATTCCACATTAATTTCCGGCCCTTCATAAATCATATCATCAGTTCAGAATAGACACAACTCATTTGTTTTGGCTTATCTGGAATGGTCTGACATTGTGTGACATTAACTTATGCATGCTTAAAAGAAGCAAACTATTTTGTGTTTAATGACCAGTGTTTTAGGAAAGCATATTATAAGACAGTAGCACAATCCTGTTAGTTGTTATGATGGCTCTAATTATTATGATGTTGGTCCTATGAATAAGCCATTTTTTTTTTTGCACTGGCTAATTCTGTCTAAATTTATGTTTTTATTGAAGAAAGAGGGAAGGAAACATAATGAAGGAGATATAAATATTGCAAACATTGTCCAATTGTCTTTCCAAAGATGGTCATCATTAATGACATATTACATTTTCCACAGTTCATTCCTACCTAATTTATTAAATCATTATTAAAAGTTATTAAAGCTCCAACCTAGCTTTATTATTTTTAAGGCTACTAGTACTTGACTTGTTTTCCATACCCAAAATGTGTGTCTTTCAGAAATATATTAAAATAGAAAAGCTACATTTATGTTGAAATATGACAATTTTAACTATACTTCTATAATTGTAAGTGGCTTCACCCAAAATAAAATGTCAAACTGACATCTTGTATATTTTTGTAATTTTCTTCCTCTTCTCTTGTAATGTTGATTTCCATTTTGTTTCAATTGGTTGTTTTCACTCTATTTATTTTTAATATCTCACAAAAACAGTTTTGTAAGCTCTGGTTAAACACTTTTATTTAGTTTCCTAACAGTTAGCAAAATCCATAGTAGATTGAGTTACTCTTAAAGTTCAAAGACTGATACGGTTTTTAATACAATGAATTAATAGGCTATTCCAAATATTAGCCTACATTTAGTTTTATTTTAGAAAAAAAAGCAACAAATTTAAAAATGATGTCACTGTTGGAGCTGGAGCATATCAAAATTCTTTTTTTTTTTTTATTAAAATTTTTATACTGTTTTACAATATATCACCCAGTGCTGTACAAAACAAAAGGAAGAGTTGGTTTCAAGTGTCGTCTATTATCTTTAGGATCTCCAAAATCCACGTTCCCTCGGTACAGGCGTCGAGACGTCCAAAGTTCCAAGTGCATAGTCCACAAATGGCTTCCAAGTCTTCCAAAAGATATCATTTTTATAAACCCCCTCTCTAAATTTAATATCACACGTCATTTTATCATTTAAGGCTAATTTCCACATTTCACAATACCATTCTTCTATTTTAATATTTACCTCTATTTTCCAATATCTTGCTATTACAATTCTACCCATTATAATCATAATTCTAATCAGTTCTTTCTCGTGTTTTGTTAACTCTGGTTCATTAATTATCAATAACAATATAGTTTCTGGTCTCAATATTATTATTCTTTTCATCATTTCACACATTGTTCCTTCTAATTGCTGCCAAAACTTTTTAATTTTCACACATTTATACCACATATGCTCATAAGTTCCCAATTCCGTATTACATCTCCAACATTTATCATTCATTTTTTTATCTATCAGTGATAATCTTAGTGGGGTCCAGTACCATTTCCAAACAACCTTAAAATTATGTTCTTTAATCCTTATAGATAAAGTCCTCATAATCCGACTCTTCCAATTCTCATTCCAATCCAAATCCAATATTTTAATCTTTAGATCTTCCTCCCAATTCTTTTTCATTACCATTTGTGGATTTCCATCAAAGTTTATAATCCTGTATATCTTACTGACGAGTCCTTTTAACCCGGTTTCATCTTTAATAATTTGAGATACTAAACTTTCAAACTTAGTTTTACTTCTATCTATGTTACATATTCCCCTTACTTTCATATTCCATTTTTCTACCTGTATTTTTTCAAACCAATTTAACTCCAATTTTTGAATTACTTTTTTCTTCCTACTTTCAGTTCCTAAGGCTCTTAACCAATCTACTATATTTCCTATATTTTCATCTTCAATTACTTTGTTCCGACTTATATTGGTTTTAATCGGCCAACTTTCAGTTGTCTTTCCCAAAAACGTTATATCCGGAATCAATTTTTTAACAAATTTATTCCAAGTTTTACTCAACCCTTTTAACCAATAACTATTAATTGTCTTTTTTGTTTTTGCTCTATCTAAAAACCATATAGACCCAAATCTCTTAATATCTTTTAACTCCAGATCTCCCCAATGACCATCTCCACCTTTAAGTATTTTTATCACAGTTCTAATATTATATGCCCGATAATAATTAAGTAGATTGGGAATTCCCAATCCACCCTCTTTTTGATTTTGATACCACAATTTCTTCATTAATCTTGGTCTTTTCCCACCATTACAAAATTTATCTAATTTCTTCTGATATTCTTCTATATCTTTCTCTGTCAAATTTAATGGTAGCATCTCAAATAAAAAGTTAAACTTTGGTAATAACATCATTTTACACATTGCAATTCTACCAAACCAAGACAACTTTATCTCTTTATATTTATCTATCTTTTTTTCTACTTCCTTCAGCATCACCTCATAATTAATTTTTTTTAAATCTCTAACTTTAAGTGAAAGTGTTATCCCCAAGTATTTCAATGTATTCTTAGCTCTTATCCCAAATTGTTCTTGCATACTCTCCCACTCCTTACCATCTTTATTCATTAGTAATTCAGATTTTGACCAATTTACCTTTAAACCTGTCATTTCTTCAAATTCTATCAAATGTTTATTTATCCTCTTTAAATCTCTCTCTATATCTTTCAAAATAATCAAAGTGTCATCCGCATACAAATTTATCTTATATCCCTTATAACCTTCCAACTCTTCATCTGCTTCTATCAATTTAATCAAAATTTCCATAACTAACAAAAATAATGTTGGAGACAAGGGACATCCTTGTCTCGTGCCTGCTTCCAATTTAATCTCTTCCGTCATTATTCCATTCACCTTTACCTTTGCACTGCTTTTTTGATACAGTTTTGAAATAACATGTATAAATTTATTACCAAAGCCTAATGCCTCGATAATTACTTTTATAGTATCCCATTGTACAGAATCAAAAGCTTTAAAAATATCTAACGATATTATACCTAATTCATCTCCATTATTCTCTGCTACATCTATAATATTCAATACTCTTCTAATTATATCACTCATATATCTACCTTTAACAAACCCTACTTGGTTATAACTTATATATTTATCTATAAAACTATTTAATCTATTACTTATAATAGCTGTAAATATTTTAGCATCTTGGTTGATTAAAGAAATAGGTCGATAGGACTCGATCCTCTCAAGATCTTTATCCGGTTTAGGAATTATAGATATTACTGTCTTATTCCATGACATCGGGACTTCTCCACCATGTAAAATTCCATTGAATAATTTTTGTAGTTTTGGTACTATTAGTTCCTTGAAATCTTTATAAAATTCAGCAGGTAATCCATCTTCTCCTGGGGTCTTCCCTAATTTTAACTCTTGTATTATTTCATTAATTTCCTCCTGTGTAATATCTCTTTCCATCAAGTCTTTGTATGTTTGATCTATCTTCATACCATATTTTCCAAGATGATTCTTCAATTTTTCTAAATCAATTGATTTCTTTAAGTATAATTTTTGAAAAAAATTCCTAGCTACTTCACATTTCTCCAATCTCTTATAACACCTTATACCTTTATCATCTATCAGAGAACCAATTTCTCTCTTTTGAGTTTTATTTTTCGCCGTCTTTGCCAATAACCTAGAATTTTTATTACTAAATTCAAAAAAATCCCTATTCAAATATCTTAAATTTTTTTTAACCAATTCAATATCTTCTTCTATCAATTTAGTTTTTAATAAGGTCAATTCCTCCAAACATTTTTTATCTTTCGTAAGTGAGAATTGGTTCTCCAATATCTTAATTTGTCTTGTATCCTGATCAATTTTTGCTTTGTATTCTCTATATTTCCTGCTTGACAATTTAATACTTTCTCCTCTAAATATGGCTTTCATGGTATCCCAAACAATTTCAAATTTGACCTCTTCATTATCATTCAATTCCCAACTTTCCTTCCATTTTTTGAATATCCATATTTTATCCTCCTCCCTTTTATACAATTTTTCATCATATCTCCAACTTCTTTCCTTTTTCTCAAAATTAAAATCTATTTCCATCATGACTTCTGCATGGTCAGAATCCTTAAAAATTCCCACATCTATTCTATCTACTTTATTCAGCAAATCTTTAGAAACAAAAATATAATCAATCCTTGAATAAGTATTATGTACCTTAGAACAAAATGTATACACCCTTTCAGGGCCTTTCAACTCTCTCCAAACATCTGCCACACTGTTTTGAAACATCCAATTATTTAAAATTTCCCCTTTATTTGTTTGTCTAAAGCGGGTAGGATTATTACTATCAATTTTATCCCTAATTAGGTTGAAATCTCCCGCCACAATTACTTTCCCTTCACTTTCTATTTCCAAAATCTTAGTAATTTTATCCAAAAATCCCTTTTGTTTTTCATTCGGTAAATATAAATTAACCAATGTCACTTTTTGCTCGTTAATATTCCCTGTAATTATTAAATATCTGCCTTCCTCATCTCTAATTACTTGTTTTTTCTCGAAGTGTACCCTATTTGATATCAATATCGCAACTCCTCTAGCTTTGGAAGTCCCAAAAGATTTTTCATAAATTTGCATACCTTTAATATTCATTCTATTAAAATCCTCAGATTTTTGATGAGTTTCCTGCAAAAATAATATATCTGGAGAATCCCTTTTAAATTTAAGTTCCAATCTTTTCCTTTTTATATGATTGCCTGTACCTTTCACGTTCCATGTCATTATTTTTATAAACCGCATTTAAGCGGTAACTTTTTTAAGCCTGACCCCTCCTCTTCCTTTATGTGCACACCAAACACCAAACAAAAAAGACATACAAAAACATAAAACTCCACAAACAATATATAACAAACAACATAAACAAAAAACTCAAATATCAAACACAACAACCACAACAAATAACAAGCAATCTTCATCCCCCACATCCTCAATCAGATATCGCCTCTATATAAAGAGTGCGGGGGAGTGGGACGTGCCGATGGTCGGATCACCTCTTCGGGCTGTTCTTTAAATTCCACTTTCAAAAAAAGAAGACAAGGCTGGCTTCACCCCGGACTCAGCTTCCTGCTTTTTACTAAGATCCTCCATCTTGTCTGGCGTTCGTTCAGTATCTTCACGAATTTTCTTATACTCAGAGACTGCCGGGGAAATTTCTTTTCTCTTTAAACTCTTGGGATCCTGGCCGCCAGTTGCACCTCTTTCTTCCAAAATTGGGGATTCCTCTTGTACTCCACCCGTCTTAAGCATATAATCTTTAATTTCTACCAAATCTTCCTCTTTCTCAATCAGCCCAAGCCCCCGAATTAATCTTAATACATCTGTTTCTGAAGTAATAGTATGCATCCTTCCTTTATAAAAAAACTTAAGTTGCTGTAGTGGCCTCCAATTGTACTTAATATCATTGTCTCTCAAGAGCTTTGTAACTGGTTTCAAATGATATCTCCAAGCTCTGTCTTCCCTGGAAATATCCGGAAAAACTTGAATCTCTTTCTCCTCAAACTTAGGAACACCTTCCAGATCTCTTATTTTTGCCATAACCTCTAGTTTATCTCCAAGGTTTGCAAATCTTACTAAAACATTTCTAACCGCTCCACCTTGCCTCTTATAACCAATTCTAAAAACACTTACTAAATTTGCTGCTGTATATTCAAATCCAAAATCATTCAACCATTTTAGCACCCTCTGCTTCAAATCGTCCGGTCTATTTTCTGGAATATTACGTATAACAATATTGAATTTTCTAGCTTCTTCCTCCAAAAGACTAATTCTCTTATCTTGCTGCTGGTTTTTATAAAAAATTCCTTCCATCTTACGATCAATTTGTGCGTCGTGTGCATGAATTTGTTCAATTTCATCTTTAATAAATTTCACCTCCGCGTTTTGCTTTACAAAACTAACATTCAATTCACTTATCTGTTCTTTAGCTTTTTGAACTTCCAATGTCAAATTAGCCACATGATCCGTTAATCCGGTTAACTTTTCGCCAATTGTATTCAAAGCTCCGAAGATCCTTTCCAGCTCTGAAGGCTGTTGAGTCGACATTTCAGTTCAAAACAGACTTTATATTTATACTTCTTTGCCAAGAGGGTCTCTTAAAGAATAAGGGCAAACAGTGTTCCAAATCAGATAAGGCTAAGCCGGCTTAAAATGCACCAAAAGAGCCAAAAAAAAAAAGCCTAGGGGAGCTTCCCCAGTTTATTTAACTTTTAAGCCTCCATTTTAAGTGTAATCGAAAAAGCTTGTCCGCTACATTCAGCTCACACAGTCCACTTTAAAAGAATTAGAAAGTTCAAAGGAGTTATAATCCACATGCCATCACCAACTTCCTTCTTTCTTAAACTTCAGCTTGTATTTACCGCCTTGTAGCAAGACAAAAGGCATGCAAATGATCTTTGCCAAAGACAAAGGGTAACCCCCCTTACCTCGGCCGCTCGCCAACTCTCTGCTCCACGGAGAAACAAAACTTTGAAATTCAAGCAGTTCGAGTTGTCCGATCACTTTGAAAAAGCAATTTACAAGTCACACCGACCTTCCAAAACATCTATAAACATTTCCAGCTCTCAGCGGCGCGTTTTAATCACTTTAATCCACATTTGTTGGTAAAAAGAAGCCCTACGAGGTGGAGAAAACGTCCTCACCTCATCCGGCCATAACCACGCCCCCGAGCATATCAAAATTCAACATCCTATTTCCATTAGAGGAGAATATTTGTAGCTCATGTTTGAAATGAGGATTCTTTGGTACCCTTTGAGTTTGGTTGTTTTAGTCAGGCATCATCTGATGGTGCTACCTAATGAAAATGTCTTAAAGAAAACAGCCAATCTCAAAGAGCACCAAGGACCTCTCACATCCTTTTTCATAAAATAATCTCACAGATCTACTTGATGGAAGCATAAATCATAAAGGTAACAGCTCTCTGTTTCTCACTGCTCATCCATCCTTGAAAGCCATTCTACACAGTCATTGAAGATGAAGGTTGGTCTTTCATGCAGTGGTGGGATGAAGCCAGTTCACACCTATTCGGGAGAATCGGTTGTTAACTTTCTAAGCAGTTCAGAGAACCGGTTGTTGGAGGAAATCTTATTTTGTTTCCCCGCCCCTACTTTTCAGGGCTAATCCTATAAGGAAGGCAGGAAGGAAACATTCTGGTGTTGTTTCTAGCCTAATCTTTATTGCCCTGCTTACAGGAACTGCCTATCTGGTTAACCCTTATTACACTGTAACAGCTAAGGCGAAGCACCCATCAACCTGAGTGATGTTGAGTTGGCCACGCCCATATGGTCACATGACCATGGAGCCACACCTATCCAGCTGGTCATTAGGGCAGAGAACCAGTTGTTAAATTATTTGAATCCCACCACTCTTTTCATCCATCTACCCATCCTTAAGAGAACTGTTGGCGAAGGCATTTGTGCCTTTGTACCTTATTCACTGATAATAAACATTTGTTTAGTAAAATTCTGTACTCCTTAACCATTTATTTTCCTAATTAAATACACATATTACATATCAGTGACATCCTTTAGGAAATTGCCAATATATAAGTTTTATCCTATTTTGTTTTAAAAGAAAGAATAAAAGCAAACACATCACATCGGAATATGGAAACTGAAAAGACAATTTAGAAATGCAAGGAAACTGGGGTTTGGAAACCGATAGTTTTGTTATAGCTTTTTAGGATGGAATCACACAAGTGGTTCCAAATGCTTAGAAATCAAGGGAAGCAATTTCTAAGCCACAAAAAGAGAAAGTAGAAATCCTGCCTTTTATGGCCTCACATTTCCTGAAGAAATTAATGCTCTCCTGCAGCTCTGAGCCTGCTGGCCCCCACTTTCTCCCTCGCTTCTCCTCTCACTAATGCTGGCCATGCACTGCAAAGTGCCAGGAATGGATGCTAATCAGCTCAAACTGCTGGCAGCTGGGCCTTCTTCCAATTGATCAGATAAGTTCAGCCAGACTTCTCAAATGACTGGCACCTCTGGGCTCTCGTAGCAGAGCAGTTTAGCAATGACTGGCAAATAGTTCTTGATTAAAGGAACTGTAGCTTATAGCTTCCACAATGCTAAGGAACACAGGAGAAAGAGCCACAAACTGGACAACTGTCATGTGAAAAATAAGTCAATCCACAGAAGAAGAAAGGCCACAGGAATTACCTCAGAAGGGACCCTTCTTAGCTTTCTTTCTGGAAAGTAAAAGGAGAGGAGAAGTGGAATAGTTTATAATTTGCAAGATTCAGTTAATGTACAGAATAAAATCAAAGTAGGGTTACAAATCATAGTTGTGTTTCTTGCCCGCACTACCTTGAAGGCAGGGGTGGGATTCAGCCTCTACGGATTGGTTCGAGCAAACCGGTTGTTCTGGCAATCAGTTGGCCCTGCTCACCTGCCCCTGCTCTATTCCACCCTATATTTTCTTTGTTTGAAGCGCAGCTGATTATCACGGCAGAGAAGATTGCTGCGTCTCATCTGTTTTACTCACCGGGGCTGCAGGAAAAGGTAAGATTTAGTGCTGACTTCAAATATAATGTGGGTGTACATGTATGCAAATCATGTGCAAAACAAACAGGTTGTTACACCGGTTGAATCCCACCACTGCTTGAAGGGCTAATAGCTTCTGGCTTAGTAAGAACTAATTTCTTATTAAAATGGTTGCTTCCTACCTCTTTCCAGGAAGGGAAGAAATAAGGAGGAGTCTGGGAGTATAGGTACTCCTTGACTTACAATAGTTCATTTAATGACTGGTTGAACTTACAACACCCCTGAAAAAAGTGATGGACGCCATTTTTCACACTTATGACCATTGCAGCATCTTCAGGGTCACGTGAACAAAATTCAGCCACTTGGCAAGGGACTGATATTTATGACTATGTCCTGGGGTCACGTGATTCTCTTTTGCGACCTTGTGACAAGCAAAGCCAATGGGGAAGCCAGATTCCCTTAACAATCTTGCTGCCAACATAACAAAGGCAGGGATTCACTCAACAACTGGGATGAGAAAGGTCATAAATGGGCTGAAGCTCACTGAGCATCTGCCTTGCTTAGCTACAGAAATGTGGGTCTCAATTGTGGTTATAAGTTGAAGACTACCTGTATGTACTGCTTTTGGCTGAAGTGAAAAGCAGCAGCTATTCCTTTCAAAGAAAAGCTAGGTGCCTGCAGCTGGTCCAATGATAAACTGTACAAAAGAGATGGTTTGCACCCATCCAAGAAAGGGACTGAGTTACTTGGCACTAAATTCACAGATTTCCTGGCTAAACATTTAAACTGAATAGTGGGGACAGAGAATCAATAGATAAAGAACATTTTTGTCCCCAGCAAACTAAAATTCATAGGGTTATCAGTGCATGTAACATAGATATTGGTGCGGGTAATATTACCAACACTGCTGTCAAGCAAAACCAAACAATTAACAGTGAGTGCCATACCATGTACATGAACCATACAAGTGGCAAAGAAATAGGGGCAAAGAGAACCATAGTCAGGCATAACACAGGTTTCGTAGACAGAAAACACAGGGTCAATCAAAATGGACTCAAATGTCTATACACCAATGCACAGAGTATGAGGAGTAAACAGGGTGAATTAGAAATTCAAGTAAATGAGGGCAGATACGATATTGTTGCCATTACAGAAACTTGGTGGGATGAAACCCACAAATGGAACATACAGCTAGAAGGATTTAAATTATTTAAAAGAAATAGACAAAATAAAAGAGGAGGTGGAGTTGCACTATATATAAGAAATAATTACATCTCTACAGAAATAGAGCACAACAATGATGAGAACTATCTTGAATGTATTTGGGTCAATATTAAAGGATGGGGGGGGGATGATATTGTCATAGGTCTATACTACAGGCCACCCAACCAAGCAGAGGAAGTGGATGTACTTTTTGCTAACCAGCTAACTAAGGTATGTAGGAAGCACACTGCAATAGTAATGGGAGATTTTAACTACCCTGACATCAATTGGGAAACAAACTCTGCACCAAGTGGAAGATCCAACAGGTTCCTAAGAAACCTAGCAGACAACTTTGTTTCCCAAAAGGTAGAGAAGGGAACAAGGGGATCAGCAATATTGGACTTAATTCTCACTAACAGAGAGGAAATGATAGAAGGTGTAGAAGCTACAGGAACTTTGGGGGCAAGCGATCATGAAATACTGGAATTCAACATTATGCAAACAAAAGTAGTTGAACAAAGTCAAACTAGAGTCTTAGACTTCAAGAGAGCTAATTTCAATAAACTCAGAGAGAGCTTGGGAAGGATTCCATGGATGAGAATCCTCAAGGGGAAAACAACTCAGGAAGCTTGGGAAATTTTGAAAAATGAGATTATAAAAGCCCAGTCCAGCGCAATACCAATGAAGAAGAAAAATAACAGTTCCCAAAAGAAACCAGCATGGCTGCATAAAGAACTCTCTGACAAATTGAAAGACAAAAAGGATAAATATAAAAAGTGGAAAAAGGGGGACATAACCAAGGCAAAATATCAGCAAATAGCCCGAGCCTGTAAAGATGAAGTGAGGAAAGCTAAGGCTCGCAATGAAGAAAGGCTTGCCAAAAAAGTAAAAAATAACAAAAAAAGCTTCTTCCAACATGTTAAAAATAAGAAAAAGGTTAAGGAAACAATTGGTCCACTTCTGGGAGAAAATGGCAAGAAGATGATAAGCAACAGGGAGAAAGCAGAACTATTTAACTCTTTTTTTGCATCTGTCTTTACACAAAGGGATAAAACAGTCCAACCAATCAAAAACAGCACCACAAATATCAGATTAGGAACACAAGTTGAAATAGGGAAGAAAATGGTAAGTGAGCACCTGTCTGCCCTGGACGAGTTCAAATCACCAGGACCGGATGGATTACACCCCAGGGTCCTGAAGGAACTGGCAGACGAGATCTCAGAACCACTGAACTATATCTTTCAGAGATCCTGGAGCACCGGGGAACTGCCAGAAGACTGGAAAAGAGCAGATGTGGTTCCCATCTTCAAAAAAGGGAAAAAAACAGATCCAGGAAACTATAGACCCATCAGCCTGACCTCAATACCAGGAAAGATTCTGGAAAAGATAATTAAACAACAAATAAGTGAACACCTAGAAGCAAACAAAGTAATAGCCAAAAGCCAACATGGGTTTGTCAAAAACAGATCATGCCAGACGAATCTAATTGAATTCTTTGACAAAGTGACAAAATCAGTGGACCAGAGGAATGCTGTTGATATAATTTACCTGGACTTCAGTAAGGCATTTGATAAAGTAGACCATAACCTACTATTAGATAAAGTAGAAAATTGTGGGTTAGACAGCAGCACCACCAAATGGATTTGCAACTGGCTGACCAACCGCACTCAACGTGTAGTCCTCAATGGAACTGCATCTACATGGAAGGAAGTATGCAGTGGAGTCCCCCAAGGCTCTGTTTTAGGCCCAGTACTCTTTAACATCTTCATCAACGATTTGGATGAGGGGATAAATGGAGAACTCATCAAATTCGCAGACGACACCAAGCTGGCAGGAATAGCCAACACTCCAGAAGATAGGCTTAAGATACAGAAGGATCTAGACAAACTTGAACATTGGGCACTGTCTAATAAAATGAAATTCAATTGTGAAAAAAGTAAGGTCCTACATATAGGCAAGAAAAACCAAATGCACAAGTACAGTATAGGTGGTACCTTGCTCAATAGTAGCAACTGTGAGAGGGATCTTGGAATCCTAGTGGACAACCATTTAAATATGAGCCAGCAGTGTGCAGCAGCTGCCAAAAAAGCTAACACAGTTCTAGGCTGCATCAACAGAGGGATAGAATCTAGATCACGTGAAGTGTTAATGCCACTGTATAGTGCCTTGGTAAGGCCACACTTGGAATACTGCATACAGTTTTGGTCGCCACGATGTAGAAAAGACGTGGAGACTCTGGAAAGAGTGCAGAGAAGAGCAACCAAGATGATTAGAGGACTGGAGACTAAGACATATGAAGAACGGCTGCAGGAGCTGGGTATGTCTAGTTTGATGAAGAGAAGGACCAGGGGAGACATGATAGCAGTGTTCCGATATCTCAGAGGGTGCCACAAAGAAGAGGGAGTCAAACTTTTCTCCAAGGCACCTGGGGGCAGGACAAGAAGCAATGGGTGGAAACTAACCAAGGAGAGAAGCAACTTAGAATTAAGGAGAAATTTCCTGACAGTAAGAACAATTAACCTCTGGAACAGCTTGCCTCCAGCAGTTGTGAATGCCCCAACCCTGGAAGTCTTTAAAAAGATGTTAGACAGCCATTTGTCTGAAATGGTATAAGGTTCCTGCCCATGCAGGGGGTTGGACTAGAAGACCTACAAGGTCCCTTCCAACTCTGCTATTGTATTGTATTGTATTATTGTAAATGCTTTTCAAAGGCTAGAAGGGTAGTGGCCTGATGAACGTCACTTCATAGTTCCCCTACCCTTCTGATCTGGAAGGATTGGTAAATGTCCTAAGAAGAGGTAGTCCTACAAATAACCCTGTGTCATGTAGGATTGTAAAGATAATAACCAGTGCCATACCAGAGGTATGTTCTCCAGCCTACAGAGATAACCAGTTTTTCATAATTAGATCCTTGATGTAGCTATCATTTACTTCTTGTATTCCAAAAGTTAATCTGCAACAATTTACTTAATTTTTATAAGCAATATATTTTTCAAGAACTTCATGGCAGAATGCATAAATTCTTACATAAAATATCTTCCATAAGAAAAGTATGTCTGTCATATTTCATTTGTTTAAAATGTATAATTTCATTTCTCATATCTTACTTGATTCTTTTAAAAAAAGTGGTTCTGTTTTATTAATAAACATTTTGTTCACTATCATTTAAGCTAGTCAAATGTTCTCTTTGTTCTCCCCTCCTCTCTTTCTTTTATAGAAAAGAGTTTCTCATTGGACTTCACAGCTTTTTGATTAACAAAGCATAACTTTTCAAGGGTTCTCATCTGTACTTTGGCTCAGCAACCTTGGCATTTTACAATTTCATCAGAATGAGTATGGCTAATTGGTTAATTAAAATTGTTTAATCAACTTTCTAGCTAAAGGGACAATGCGTGCACTCAATCACACTGTGTCAGATTGGAGAGAGCAATTATCACCAGAATTTGGTCTCTGGCAATGACCCATTTTATAAATAGCTTGTTGTTCATTTAGAGTTCTTAGGCAAACACCCTCAGAGAGTGCTCATGCCAATATCCCATTACATGCTGGTAACTAGAGTAGTGATGGGTTTTACACCTCAAATCCAGAGGGAAATATATACCAGTTCAATTTCTGAAAGAGAAATTCAAGGTACTATCTTAAAAGCTGGGAAATATTTCTTGATTGTGATCTTAGTAATTAAGGTTATGGTTATTTTAAGAAGTACTCCATAACTATAGATAATCTGTCTAGTTCTGAGTATTTCTTGAAACACCCCAATTAAGGAAGAATTGGAGGCAAACTTTAGATTTTACCTAAATATTTATCTAATAACTGAATATTTTTTTTACATATTTATTTTATATTTTTTGAGAGTGCTGACCCTAGATTATTTTAAAATGTGAGGTAATCCAAATGTTTCCTAGCAAACAAAAGTAACTGAACCTTAGCACAAATGTGGTTGTCTTTCAGACTAGCTACTATATCGTTAGGTCAATGGGGTTGAAAAAGACAGGAACAAGAATTCTGTTGCCTTACCCAAGTAGCAAAGCAGAATTATGGTAAACTATGTGTCTGCTAGCAGCTAACATCTCTTTTTCCCTATAGACAAACTTGAGCTGTAATGTTCTGTTCCTTAGACTAGACTAGACTAGACTAGACTAGACTAGACTAGACTAGACTAGACTAGACTAGAACAGAACAGAACAGAACAGAACAGAACAGAACAGAATTCTTTATTGGCCAAGTGTAATTGGACACACAAGGAATTTGTCTTTGGTGCATATGCTCTCAGTGTACAGAAAAAGACAAGATACATTCTTCAAGAATCATAAGGTACAACACTTAATTGTATTCATAGGGTACAAATAAGCAATTGTAAGGATACAGGTAACAAAGTTACAGTCATGCGGTCATAAGTGAGAGGAGATGGAAAATAGGAAATAGATATAATTGATTGATGTAGGTTCTTCACACGTTGTGTAAAACTTATTTCCTTAACTTTCATTCACGATTATAAATCACGACTTCCGCTTCCACCTTCCAGCGGTGACGGACGGGTCCTGGACTCGTCCGCCGCTTAGTCCTTTTTTCTGCCCCCTGACGGGGGCGAGACGCCCCTCCTTGGGGGTCTCCCGTAGGGCTGGCTTGCTGGGGTCGTTTTTTTCCCTGCGGCGGTGGGGGAGCGACCCTTGTCTTCAGCCTAGGTGAGGAAAGGCTGGCTGCGGGGGGGAGACGCTTCGTCTCTTCCTTCGCCAATGGAGAACGGTAAAGCTTTGTGAATGTGGAGAGAGCCGGACGTTCGGGTCGAAAAGCTCTCCCGAGGCTCGGCTGCGAGGTGAAGAGTGAGTGTTCTTTTCTTTTTTTTATTTCGTCTTTGCTGGCAGCGCTGGACTAAAGAGCTTGGAGGGGGGTGTTTTGCTCGTTAAACCCCCCCTTGGATTTAAAGCGGCGCTCGGAAATGGCTCCTCGTTGCGAGGAACCGGATTCTTTCTATGTGGATTGCCTGGAACTTAATGAAAGCAAGTGAAAGAGGTATGCGGCTTACTTTTTTACAATGTTTCTAAGTTCGACTGGCTTGCAACAACTTTTCTTTTGTAACTTTCTCCGGCTGGCTCTCAGTTTGGGCGGTGGAAAATGGCTACTCTTTGTTCCTGAATGACTATTTCATTTATGGAAAATTACCAGCATTTCCTTGTGATTTGGACTTCCTCTTGCCATTAATGAAGAATTTTTTGGATTAATTGATTCCTTGTCTGGAGTGCCTTTTCTACTATAATTATTGATTTGGAAAAGTGTTTCTCTTCTGGTTCTTGAACTTTCTACAACCCTGACCTGAAACTTTCATTTCCTGACTTGCTTCAGCGGCCCCACCCAAAAAACGCCATTTTAGTGGCACTGACTTTAACAGCTAACCATGGCACAAAAATTAGAACTGGCAGGTTTGGAACAAAGAATGTCTTCTCTGGAATTTGTGTTACAAACTTTGGTGCAAGAAATCAAGGCTCAGAGAGAAGAAAATAGCAACTTTAAGAAGGAACTTCTGGAAACACGGAAGCAAGTGCGGGAGAACATACAGAAGACTGAAGAGTTGGAAGGGGGTCTGGCTGGGGCAAAGGGAGAGCTTAAAAATGTTACTAATGAGGTTGTAGAAATAAATGGGCACGTGTCTAGGATTGATATGGAAAGGATGACATATTTTTTAAGATTTCAGAATATTTCTGAGGAACTGGGTGAGTGTCTCCCTGAACTCATGAGTACAATTTTAGCAGATTATTTACATAAACCTAAGGATGAGATCAGGGGGGACATTGACCTAGTTTACAGAATAAATTCCGCATATGCCAGGATAAATGAAGTACCCAGAGAGATACATGTTAAATTTGTTAAAAGGTCAACCAGAGAGGAAATTTTGAAGGCGCAGAGGGGGGGGGCGTTAATTTACCAACAGAAGGTTGTCGTCATCTTGAAGCAGATCCCAAAAAAGATTAGGGAGATGAGAAGGAGGTATTCCTTCTTATCCAAAAAATTGTTTGATCACGGGATTTGGTTCAAGTGGGCAATGCCCGAAGGGATGCTGGTGTTCTGGGAAGGAGGAAGAGTAAGGATTAAAACAGGCGGAAGCCTTTCTTAAAAAACATTCCTCTGTCCTGGGGGAAGATTTAGGGGGAGCAGGGGGGGCCACGGCCCCGCCCACTGGGGGCCAGAAGGGAGAAAAAGAAGATACAATTGCCAAGAGGCTTAGATCCAAAAAATGACTTTGCTTGCTTTTTTTCTTTTTTTATTAACTTTTTTTTAACCTTTTTGTACCAGGATGTTTGTACAAGTCTGCCAGCGTAGAATGGGAAATGTATGATGTATTCACTTATATTTATCTTGTAGTATTTTTTGATAAATTTTCTTACCAATGTTTTATTATGTAGCCCGGGAAGGGCCAAGGACTCTGACGCAAAGGTTCTCAAAATGTTTCTGTAACCCCTACCTTACCCTTTGGAAAATTGTAAAAACCAATAAAACTTTTTCAAAACCAAGATTATAAATCACAATGTAACATGGGATCGTGTGTGTGTGTGTATTTGTGTGTGCACATGCATATAGATATTTTTATTTTTTATTTTTATTTAAATAATTTATTTATTTGTAAACTCTGTGTGGCTTACAAACATAAAACTAGTGCCCATTTCAATAATACAACAATAAAAACAACAATAATAAATACTGTTAAAATATGGGAAGAAGGGGAACAGAAAACATATGGGGAAAGGTGGGTTTTTTCCAAATTCAATAGCCACTTCCAGAATGGTGCTTACCCATTAGGGCTACAGACCAATTGGCAGAGCCAGGCGCTAATGGAAGGTCAAAAGAGTGGGTGTGGATCTCACTGGATGTGTGTGTGTGTATGATATTTCAAAGGGAAGAAGCCTGATCTTACAATCAAGTTGGGTATCTCTGTGGAAGGTGATTATTATTTATCTTCAGTAATTTTCCACATTTCTATTTTCACTAGTATCTTTTATTTTTTATATATTGCCTATTTTATATGACTGTCAATGACAAACATTGCACTTATTAATAATTTTGTGATTATTACTTAAAACAATAATGAAACATTTAAGCTTTGGGACTTTTTAAACCATACACAGAACTAGTTCTTGGAAATGAACCATAGTGGTGTTGTTGTTTCTTCTTCTTCTTCTTCTTCTTCTTCTTCTTCTTCTTCTTCTTCTTCTTCTTCTTCTTCTTCTTCTTCTTCTTCTTCTTCTTCTTCTTCTTCCTCCTCTTCCTCCTCCTCCTCCTCCTCCTCCTCGTCATCATCATCATCATCATCTTGTTTGGCATATATTAAATATATCAGAATATTTGGAAAATGGCTTTACTTCTTGAAAAAGTAAATATCCACTACTATTATTCTTCATGGAAAGTTTGCAATGTATTAGTTCCATGATTTCCAATTCCAATATTATCTTGGTACATATTATGTTTTCTCTGAAGCACTTATACTTGCAGCAACTTTATTGAAGAGTTTAAATAATTCTGACCATTGAGCAGGCAAGTGAAGAATATAGGAGTCAGACATCTCTGGTTATTTATTTCCTAATTCAGGGATTTGATATAGAAGAACATCTGAGATAAAGTAATTTCATATTGTTAAATGCACACACATAAGGTATGGTATACGATGTGGGTGAAATTGGGTTTTGAGTCTGGGATTAATTTGTAATTGATAGGCAAATAAAGCACTGAATGAGCTCTTCATAATCTTGTCTTCAGTCAGTAGTTCAGTGAATTAGATCAATCACACATAAGAGTCCAAGAAGTCATTCTGGTAATACTTTGACTTTGGAAGGATAATAGTGTTGGAAGTCAATTTGCAATACGGACTATAATTTCAAGTATCAAATATTTGTGCATTTTGCATATGAATTATACTTTTCCCTGAAAAACAGTTAATGTTCCCTATAATTTTTCTCATGGCAAAAACTCTAACACTGGCATGGAATAATAATTCTCAAAGTATAGGGTAAGTGAGATTATAAATCCTAACAATAGATGTTGTACTCAGGCCAAACAATATTACACTATAAACTCTGGGATGTTTCGGGGACCTTCTTTCCTCTGCTTCTCCTTAATGTTGTTATGAAGTTGATACGCCTTTAGCAATGTATTTCATATCAGGCTAGAAGAATGGATGAATTGTGAAGCAATGACTATGCATACTATAAAAGCTGTTTGCTAAGAATTATACTGGTCATTTAAAAAAATATTATTACCAACTTCTTTCAAGGCTGACAACAAGATTAGGCATTTTCAGTGTCTACTGTGACCTCTGTACTTTATTAGAAGTCAAACATTACAGAAGGGATCATATCTGTGTTTCACCTTCTACTTCTTTCACTAGAAAGACTGTCCTAAAGATTGGGCTTCTAGTAATCTTTTATATGCATAGCTCTCTCTCTATATATATTTATATATTTATATGCATATCTAGCCATTCAAAAGCATGTAAAAATGCAAGTAGATAAATAGGAACCACCTTTGGTGGGAAGGTAACAGCATTCTGTGTGCCTTCAGCATTTAGTCATGCCAGCCACATGACCATAAAGACATCTTTGGACAACGCTGGATCTTTGGCTTTGAAACGGAGATAAGCACCGCCCCCTAGAGTCAGGAGCAACTAACATATATATGCGACGGGAATCTTTACCTATATATTTTAGTGCATCTGTTTTTCCAAAATCAATTGAGTGGGGAATAATTATCAGCTGCTATTAACTGTATAAACTACAAGTCCCAAAGGAAAGCATTTTTGTTATCGATTGCTTATTACAAGACTAAAAATAGTATCAAGAACAGCAATCTTTAAAAGTTCCTGAGTAGAGAAATTGAATGGATTACTTCTGAGGTTACCTTCAACTAAGAAGGATTGTGAGAATGTCTAAAATACAGTAAAATGTAGAATATATTTGCCTAACTACATCTAGCAAAGCAAATAATTATGCAAATATAAAACATTACGCCTTGTACTTGATTTAGTGACTGCATGTTTATTTTTTGATATCCTCAGAGCTAATTCTTTTATTATATTGATATGTATGTAATAGCTGCAATAATGTGTTTCAAGTTCACAAAATGTATAATTTGACTGTGTCTAATTTATTGTCTCATGAGCTCTTTTATTCAAGAGGGCAAAGAGCAAATTTGTAACAATAGATTAAACATGGGAAATAGGCAAGAATTTCCCCACCTAGCCATTTAAAACTGTTACAGAGGGTTTAATTTTAGGGGCACAAATGTAATTAATTTCAACTGGAGAAACCTCATCTCCTTCTAAGGATTAATTATCAAATTGTTATAGCTCTTGGGAAATTCTTTTTGTTAATATCCATATCATGTATACTAAAAACCAACCAAATCACTAAACAGAATCTATCTCCATTGTTGGAAATAGCTTGGAAAGAAAGAGAAGAGGACAACTAGCAGCAAGGTGGATGGACTCAGCTACAATGGTGATGGGTTTACTTTGGGAGACCTAAAGTGCCAGGTTAAGTATACAATGTCATGGAAAAACTACATAGTATAGTTACCAAAAGCCAATGAAATGATGCACATAATCAATATATCATCAATCAATCAATCAATCAATCAATCAATCAATCAATCAAATCTAAGTAGAACAGTTATTCAACTGCAGTACATTTTGGATCAATAGCTTTTAAGATTGGGGCTGGCATTTTTTTTCCAGGAGAAAAAGGATAGCTTTTTCAGACTAATAATGAGTTCATCTTATTTAGACTGGTTCGTTTGCTGATTATGCAAGTTTGTTGTTATAGAAATGGTTAGTACATATTAAGTAAGCAATGTTATTATGTTACTTTACTATGCTAAAAAGAGTTGGAAGTCAATACTTTTCCCCCCTACACCTCTTTCTTTCTTTGTCCTCCTCCATTTCCCACTATTATTTTCATCTGTATTTTATGCTTCAATAAATTTAATAAAATATTAATTGAAAAAAGTGTATGCACTCTTTCAGAATAAAGATATAACACAGACAGCTGCCCAAGGCATTGGGGCATGCTAGATAAAATAGAAAGAAGCAAATAGCAATGTAACAACAGCTATGGGAGAGATATATGGGGAATTGAAGTTTTTCCATGTCATCACAAGGACTGGATCCTCACTAGTTAGTTGAAGTATCACCAAGACACCACTGAACTGATGGAAGTCTTGTTCTTATTATTGTATATATTCTTGGCAATGGTAGGATATCATAAAATATTAGTGGTATAGTTGTTGTTAGTTGTGAAGTCATGGCTGACCCATTTAATCATGTTCCTCCAGGCCTTCCTGTCCTCTACCATCCTCTGGAGTCCATTTAAGTTCATGCCTGCAGCTTTGGTGACTCCATCTAGCCACCTCATTCTCTGTCGTCCCCTTGTCCTTTTGCCCTCAATCTTTCTCAGATTTAGGCTCTTCTCCAATGAGTCCTTCCTTCTCATTAGATGGCCAAAGTATTTGAATTTCATCTTCAGGATCTGGCCTTCTAAAGAGCAGTCAGGGTTGATCTCTTCTAGGACTGACTGGTTTGATTGCTTTGCAGTCCAAGGGACTCACAGGAGTCTTCTCCAGCACCAGAGTTCAAAGTGGTTTATCTAAGTTCAAATACTAAGCAAATGATTAGAAACATTATAGCAATATGAATTTATCAGTATAGTGACAAATAATACCTTATAACATTAAATCTTTCTTGTTCACATGTCATGTCTTCAATGTTGTATGTCCTGAACTTTCTCTTTTTATTTTATTTACTAGCTATACCCAGCCACGCGTTGCTGTGGCCCAGTCTGGTTAAATGGCCAACCAATCTGTGTGTAGATCTACACCTGCACACATACACACAACCACCAAATAAACCCCAACCTACCTACCTACTGTATTTCTCCCTCTCTATCTATCCTTCTACCCACCTACCTACTGTATATCTATCTATCTAACTATCTATCTATCTATCTATCTATCTATCTATCTATCTATCTATCTATCTATCTATCTATCTATCTATCTATCTATCTATCTATCTATCTATCTATCTAGCCCCCTACCTACCTACCTACCGTATTTCTCCCTATCGATCCCCCTACCTACCTACCTACCTACCTACCTACTTACCTACCTACTATATTTCTTCCTTTCTCCCTCTACCTACGTACCATCACTGCCCTATACCATTTCAGGCAAATGGCTATCCAACATCTTCATAAAGACTTGCAGTGTTGGGGCATTCACAACTTCTGGAGGCAAGCTGTTCCACTGGTTAATTGTTCTAACTGTCAGGAAATTTCTCCTCAGTTCTAAGTTGCTTCTCTTCTTGATTATTTTACACCCATTGCTTCTTGTTCTGCCCTCAGGTGCTTTGACTCCCTCTTCTTTGTGGCAACCCCTGAGATATTGGAAGGCTGCTATCCTGTCTCCCCTAGTCCCTCTTTTATTAAACTGTATTTTTCCCTCCCTCTCTCTCTATGGGCCACCTGGGAGTTTGCTATCCCAGTGCCTTTTTGGCCCTAAGAGGCTTCCATACGTGGCTGAGGAAATGACTGTTACCTGGTGGGAGGAGTTACAGGGAGGTGAAAACCTGATCAGTGGGTACATTTTACATTTGTGTACCTTGCACATGACACACGTGTGCTAGGCACAAAATGAGTACGTATTCTATTATCGGAAGTCCTTGTGAACATTGTGTGAAAGTTTGGTGTAAATCGGTGCAGTAGTTTTTGAGATTAGTGGATTTGTACAAACTATTTTACATTTTTATTTATATAGATTTTATTGTTCAGGAGAGAATCTTCTGAGTTTATAGTGTACCACAAGGATTAAGTCATTTATAAAAAAAGGCCGTCTGATACATTAAAAAAAAACTAAGGTATTTGAAAATGACACTTTATCCTCAGCTCTTATCACCATTTTAATAGCATAACAACAAGATCAGTCAGATTACTTTGATGCACTTAGTAACAGAAAAATAAATCATAGTGAATCATGTTACACACATAATTTTTTCTTGACAACATAAGAAGAAGAGAAAAAATGGACTCTCTACACGTCTGATAATATTCTGTGAGTGAATCTTCTAATCTTTTCCTTTACACTGCATACAAGGCTTTCTTTTGTTTGCAAAGATTCTTCTCACATCATGGAAGATTAATTTAAATATAATGCACACTTGAAAAGTAAATGTGGTTTTAAAACTGCAAATATTGCCATGGAGATTTATATTTTCTGGTACAACAGTTTCAACTCCATGCTTTGGTAGTGATTACATTTCATATAGCTGATCTCACATCAGAAAAGATAAGTCTATAATTGTTTCAAATACAGAGTTGTTCACTGAACAATCATTGGTTTATTCACAAGGGAGCAGGAAGCCCACAATTCTTCCCTTTACAGGCCTGTATGACTGAGGATGCTAAAAGCTCAGGTTTATGTCCTGTATCTCAGGGGTCTCCAACCTTTGCAATTTTAAGTCTGAAGGACTTCAGCTCCCAGACTTCTCCAGCCAGCAAAGCTGGCTGGAGAAGTCTGGGAACTGAAGTCCTTTAGACTTATAGTTGCAAAGGTTGGAGTCCCCTGCTGTAGCTATTGCTTTCAGATGGGACCCAAAATATCCCTGGACTGCCCAATTCATTAATATGTTTATGCATTGGCACTTGCTAGACAATCTTTACGCTATGTGGTATTGAACGGGTAGAGAAATGGGTGTGGGACATTTTATTATGTTAAGCAAAGCAAAGAAATGTTTTTCTCTTTAACTTTTAGAGAGCCTCGTGTGGAAAATTACGTACTGATGCATGTGTCACAGTATTAATAAATATAACTTTTCTAAAAAAAATACAAACTTTTTACTCTTTTGATTGTGTTTACACAACTATTTTCAGTAACAAAATCAATTTTAATAAAACTCTACTCAAAACATATTTTAGATAAACTTCAATGTACAATATAATTGCATGGAAACTAACTTTATATACTCAATATAGCAGTAAATTTGTAGTAAATAGCATGTTCTGCCATGTTGTCCGTTATATCAGCATAGTTTCTGAAAAAAATATGCTTGAAATAAGTATTAATAATTTCATTGTTACCATTAGGATATAATAAATCAACTTGTGTCACATTAAGGACCACTATATTTATTCTTACATATGCTTTTATACATATATGCGAGACCATCTCCTGCCCCATACATCCCTAAGACCGATATGCTCCCACAGAGAGGGCCTTCTCAGGGTGCCATCGGCCGGACAATGCCGACTGGCGACACCCAGGGGAAGAGCCTTCTCTGTGGCGGGCCCAGCCCTTTGGAACGACTTACCCCCTGAACTTCGCACCATCTCTGACCTCCGCCTCTTCCCCAAGTGCCTAAAGACACATTTGTCCCACCTAGCCGGCCTAGCGTAACCTCCATAATGACTTTTAGACAGTTTTAAATTTTGGGGATTTTAATTTGGTTTTAGCGCAGGATCTTTATCAAATAAGTTTTTTACGTGATTTTGTATATATTTTAATATTCCTGTACGCCGCCCTGGGTCCGTTTGGAGAAGGGCGGGGTATAAATTTAATAAAATGAAAATGAAAATGATTGTTTCCACTTTATTACTATCCTATTTACAAAATTGACAAATTACTTTGAAGTAAAGTAATCAATGTATGTTATTTGGAAAGTTAGAGCTATTTCATATGCTAATTCAAACCTTCCTAGGTGCACTTATTGTAGATGTGTTCGACTGCAATTCTTATTTCTTCAGAAAAGGCTGTGTGAACTTCTTTTTCTTTTATTTTGGGATAATAGCAAGACTGTCATATAGAAAATTAACATATTGTCTTATTACAATAGTTGTTTTTTGTGATGCAGAAGCCACATTAATGGCTTTTGAAGCAGAAGACAGTTACACAAAGACAGTGCAACAATCCTCAGCGTTCAGACTATCAAAACAAGAGGAATCATTTATTTTAAGATTTATTAGAACTGGTTTCGATATATCATAAGCATTGATTTTACTACTTTACACCAAAAATATATTTTATTTCATGATGCATACAAATTATGAACTCAGCTAGATTTTCTCTTTCTCCTTGTTTTATGACATGAAATTTGTCCTTTAGCTATCATGATCACATTCAGACAATGAGTTTATTAAAATAATAGCACAGTATTTCACTAGGTACTTTCCCCATTGTATGTAGGACAACATTAACAGTGCTTTATGCTTTGCTGTTTCATGGGTATATCGGGAATATTCTAGAAGGTAAAAGACCAGAACAACAGTTTAGTTTGTCATCATGGAATCTATTTTCTTTGGCATTTCAACTTCTCCATGTAAGCAGTTTTCTTAAAGATGATGCCATTCAATTAGATTGGAGTAAGAATGTGCATGTAAGTATATACTGTACATATATTTTTGCAAGTATGCAAATCATGGTGACTGTTAGGGCAAGAACCTGCAGTTTTCTTGGCACAGTTTTGAAAATGGTTTGCAATGGCTTGCCTTCTAGGGCTGAGAGAGTAAGTGATGGGCCCAAAAGCTAGGTATTTTGAGAGATTTCAGTCAGTTGCTGGATAAATTGCTACCACTTCTATGAAGAAGGGAAAAATTCCATTCTCTTTAAAAATAGCATCTCTTGAAGAAGTGTTCCTTGAATCAAGCAAGTTAGCTTAAATTTTGATTCTGTCTTCAGTCTTCCTTCTGGGGGAAAGATTGTCAAGAACGATACAGGGCATTAACTTCAGAAGGTAATAGAAAATATTTTATTTAGGACACTGCCTAAAAGTGCCGTGGGGAGAGGAATCAAAATAGATTCCTTTTCATCAAATATAGAATGCTGTTTGGTTCTTCTTTGGTATTGTTTGGTTCTTAAAGTGCTTGGTTCTTCTTTGGTATTGTTCTATTTAAAGAGAACTACTCTGCTTTTCTAAACCTTTGAGTTGCTGCTTCACTCTGCTGCATAAGAAATTGGATGCCCTGGGCAAATGAGAGATGGAAGCTAAGAAGTGACTTTATCTTTGAATCACCAGAGGGCTATTGTTAGGTCAGGGCAGACCCTTGTTTTGCAGTACCGAGCTCAGATATCAGAAAGTGCCTTCACTCTTATGCCTGGAGGTAAAATAAATACTTCTCTTTACAGCAGCACAGACTTTCAAATGTAAAAGCTTAAAAGCTTCTGACACCAACCTACACTTGTGATCAATATTCATTGCTAGGAAACCTCCCCCTCCTTGCCAATCCAATGGATTTTGGTGTACTATGACATAAGCCAAATATTACATCATATTTTGGTGCAATAGGTAAGTCAAAATTTATTACTCCTACCTCAAAATGTGTCTTTTCTGTCCCAGACCCTTCTTCTAGAATGAAGTTCTCTCAGAAATCTGGGTGACAGCATTCTGCTGGGCTTAATCGCCTAGTGTAGGTTTTGTTATTTTTGACTGGCTTCAACTTGTTTAATATTTTTTTAATTTTTATTAGAATTTTTAATATAAATATCTTCAATAGTGGAGAAAAAAGATTAATATATACTAAACCTGTGGGCTTTCTTTGTCTGATGAGGAAAAATAAAACCTTTTTTTGAAAAAAAAAGTCTGAAATGTCATAATAGAGTATAAGCTTTGCATTAAAAAATGAAATGAAATAACTTTAAAAATAGCATTATTTAAGTCTAGGGAAAAAAACCCTTTCTTAGAAATATTGGAAAGCTGCTATATAGCAGTGTCAATAGTAGAAAACTCGATTTAACGTAGCATAAGGCAGCCTCCTTTGTTGCTAGAATAATTGAGTAACAATAGAAAAAGAATGGAAGAAAGTAAGGAATAACATCAGTCTTTCTCTCACGGACATGCAATAACCTAAAGTAGTCCTCAACACAGTTTATTCATCAACCATACAAAGTTACGATGGCACTGAATGAATGGTGGTTATGCCTGGGAATTCCAGCCCTTCTCGGATCCCCACTGTCACATGATTGCAATCTGAATGGTTAATCTCTGGCTCATACTTATTGTCAACTCTGAAGTGCCATAATTGGACCATGTGACTGGTTGTTTGGTGAAGGGAGAAAACTTTCACTTTTAATTAGGCGAAAACCATGAGAATATTCAGAGTCAGTTTTCACCAGCTTGGGCCAATATGATATAGCCAATAAAACTATTATGAGGAATCGACCTGCTTCGGAGTTTTGTTCATTATGGATGTACTACTTGCAACCCTGACATTTATGATGAGGTGCAACACCTTATGATCACGTGATAATGATTTGTGATTTTCCCTGCTGGATTCTCCAAAAAGTCAATGAGGAATTGGCAGGGAAGCTTATAAACTACTAGGGTAAATCTCTCCCACCCATGTATCTTCCTATTGTGTCTGTATTCATATTACACCAGCCACATGTGCACTCCTGCCCATTTCCCCTGAGACTCACTGCATCTCCCTTACACTCTTGTGCATCCCTTGGCATCCTCGGACACACTTCCTGACCCTTGTCATGCTTCCTTCATAACCTTGTGTACCCTCTCACACCATCACACACCCTTTCCAAATCTTGCCACATTTCCCAATCACTTGTGAACCTCAATGCTCCCTCCCCAAGCCTTGCTGTACTACCCTTTTACTCCCACACAACTTCTCTGATCCTCACTACACCTCCAACTGATTTGTTGTGGGAAGCTGGCATGATGCAAGGCATGATGCAAAGATTGCTGTTGCCAAGCAATATAGTTGCACTTTACAATCACATCCCTCAGTGGACTATTTTATTTGAAAGTTGCACTTGCAAATGAACTGTTGAAGATTCAGTAACAAACATGCTCATTCATTTTATTTTGTTCTTATTAGTTGAGAAGCACTTATTAATAATGTGGTTGTAACAAATCCATTGTGACATAATATATTGGCAGTTTCTGTCTTAAAGATAAATATGTAATTGCTTCAATAATATACTTTAAATTCAAACAGTAGCCAATCTGCTTTATTGGCCTAAAAAAATTCCAGCATATTTTTGCACATTGTTACAGGGTTTTTTAAAATCAGAATCTAAAGCTGAAAATGTAAGTTTATTGTAGTTTAGCTACATTGACTGGTAAATATTAATTGTACCATATACACTCTGCTTCTTTCTCTAAACAGATAGATACTCTGTATCATTACTATTTAGCTCTTTAATGTATTCTATAGTATAGTATACTATAGTAATGTATTCTATTGGGATTTATTCAATCACTTATTCAACTATAATATCAGAGCCATAGAATGTTAGCACAGATGCTAAATAAAGAATATTGTTATATAGAAACTCTTCTATATAATGTTGCCCTTCACAAGTTAATTTCCCATCAAATACTCAAAAGTCTATCAGATATGCATTGCTAATTTGCTAAAGGAATTTAATAGCTTAAATTATTTAACACCCTAGTTTATAGCTATGAACTTACCATTTCTTTGCAAATAAGGCCAGACTGGAATGTTCTTTTTAAATAATTGGGATGCTAATTGCATATATTTCTCTTCTATTTAACTATTCTCATATTATAACACAACATTTTGCAGCCTAACGTTCCTCAAATTTATTGCCAATGACCATACTTATTTGGAATGATTTGGAGAACATCAGGATGAAAATATCAAAGATTTAAAAACATTTAATGGTGATAATAATAATTGTCCTGGACTTGCTAATCTGTAACTCTATGGAATATAGCTCTATGGAAAGTAATTCAGACAGTTAACCTTTCTTGCCATTCAATAAAGGAGACATTCTTTCACCATCTAAAGTTTATTCAATGCTGCAAGCCATGTAAAGCCATGATATTCTCAGATGGATTGAGATTGCAGCTGAAAAACTGTGAGTGGCTTCTCGGAATGAAAGATGGAGGTTGGAATGGCATCACTTCCTTTATATTATACTGTCGTGGTGGCACAGTGATTAGAGTGCAGTACTGAAGGCTATTTCTGCTGATCACCAGCTGCTAGCAGTTTGGCAGATCAAATCTCACCAGGCTCAAGGTTGACTAAGCCTTCCATTCTTCCAAGGCTGGTAAAAATGAGGAACCAGATTGCTGGGGCAATATACTGACTGTAAACCGCTTAGGGGGATGTAAAGCACTATGAAGCAATATATAAGTCTAAGTGCTATTGCTATCTTTTTCATCAATGCATGTAACAGGAAGTGATAAGACGGGAAAGGGGAAGTAAATAGCAGTTCCTGAACATTTCCTTATAAAGGGGAAAAACCTGCATCTAATTTAGCCAGCAAGGTCAAGGTCAGTCAAACAAATAAGCTAGCTAAACAGAAAGAAATTGTAGGAAGCCCCTCCTCTCCAGATTAAAATACTCTTTATTCTTAATATTAAAAAGAAGCAGGATAGAATATTTCCCATAAAGGAGAAGAGGAGAAAAATCTTAACAAAGACAGAAGGCAACCCCAGTCTTCCTGCCATAGGAAAACAGTCTCAGGGAGAAGTTTGAGGAGGTTGGTCTTTAGGTATGGAGATTTTGTATCCATTCAGAAAGACTGTCCAATCTATTCATAAGCGAAGATTAGCCAGAAACCCTAAATAAGCAGCACATTAGGCAAAGAGTCCAAACTCTATTAGCCCAGACAAACAAAACGCTTAGAATTTACATTTTCCCTCTTGCCTGTAGAGCCAGCCATGACCGCTACATGACCCCATAGGAATCCGGCAGCTTGCCTCCATTTTATTTCCACCATTTTTCTCTTAGAATGGAACCAGACCAGATTTTTCTTCCAACAAAATTAATCCTGTCTTGCCAGAGCAGCAAATATTCTGGGGGCAGAACAGACATGTTTTATATTTTAAATAAGAGTAATTTTCCCAACAAATTATAGATTCTAAGCTCTTTTATATAGTGCTTTGTTATTCCTAGAAGAGAAGGCCTTTTTCTGGCCTAACTCAAGAACTGAGTTTAAAATCCTGTGGTGGTTTTGTGTGAATTAAGGTTTGTGTTTTTGCATTATCTAAACAATCAATAGACTATGAAATCACAATCAACTTTTTTGGTTTGATATGTGCAGATCTGATATACAAGGGAACATCCCATCTATCAGTGACTCCCAAAGGTCTACAAATTATAGTTTAAATTAGTATATGGGACTCTTCCCTGGTTTCTTACTGATAAGAATTCAGCTGCTCAATCATTTCTTGCAGCATTGTAAATTATCCGAGGTTTGGTTTTGAAAACTGAATAAAGTCATTACATGAAGATTCTTAAACATCAGTCAAAATAATTTCCAATTTTTGTTGATGGCAACCAAGCACTTCACAGACTGAATGTAAATAGCCTTGTTTTTTAAATTGCTGATAGACAACTTAAAACTTGTCTAAATTGGTGGCTAAAAAAAAAGAACATAAGTCTTTTTTTTTACCAGGATCTTTTTTTTACTTTTACCAATCACTTGTACCTAATCATGTTGATGCTGAGGAAGGAAGCGTCCTGAGTATATTCCTACATATAGGGAATCTGAGCATGGACCAGGGAAGCAGGTTTAAATTTATATATGAAATTAATTGCAGCGAACCTCCAACTAGCTAGCTACATTCTGTAACTCATGTATCAGGTGTAGTTTGGAAGACAACTGTAAGAAGGAAGTATCCTGAGATTAATACTTTCATATGCAAAGAGTAATCTGGGCATCCTTCTGGGTTCATGACTCCTGCTCAAAGAGCAGGTAGCAACCATTGCTAGGAGGTTTTTGTATAGCTTTGAGTTGTGCATCTATTGTGGCCATCGCTATATCAGGAGGCTCTCACTCAATTACTCATGTCTTAGTCTCTTCCCACATGGACCATTGTAATGTGCTCTACATGGGGCTGCCCTTTAAAGGTATTTGAAAGTTTCAATGGGTGTAAAATGCCGCAGCACTGGTTCTTACCTTAAGGCCCATCTAGAAAAGCATGGCCTAAGATTTAGAGAATGTTAATTAGCCAATAAAATGATTGTACTAGTCTGAAGAATGACTGGTTTTTGGGGTGGCTGTACTATGTGGCTTTTAACTGTCCAATTGTTTTTAAGGTTAGTATTGTCTGTAGAGCTGTTGTGTTTTTATTTGGGGGTTATGTCTTTATTGTAAGCTGCCGAGAGTTACAAATGTTGAAAACACACACAAATCCAGAGGAAGAGTTAAAGATGGAACATAAATGAAATTCCTGTATTTTTATTTTCATTATGCTATAAGATGTCCCAATAACAATATACAAGAAGAAAAAAAACCTAAGGAAATATCTACCTTTAAAAAAACCAGTTTCTTTAATTTCCAATTTATGGGGTTCTCTTTTATTATATATAGATTACATATGCTTAAAGTCGTCATTCATTTTCATTATATACCTCAACATGTTCTTCCTAAATATGATTATAGGTTCTTCCCATTACATGAAATGAAATAGCTTTGTTGAGCAACAAACTGGGGGCATATTCATCAAGTCAGTCCATTGTTGGCTTAATGTTCAGAGCTATACTGGCAGGATCATCAACAGGATCTTTGAGCTACAGCTTTGACTGCACAGGCAGTTGCCATAGCTGTTCCACAATACATAGCTCTGAGAACATTTCCAAAATGATGTTTATATAGCAGCTCAGTTGGCTAGATCATTAGCCATGAAAAAGGTATCAATGTGCACCCATTAGGAAGCAGACTCATGAAACAAAGTGTTTAAAGGGAATAAGGAAGATCCTTCTACTGTCTCATGGCGCAGCACTCCTTTTGAGGCACTGTTTTCAATTAAAAAAGCATTCCATGCATTCAAGGAATTGAAAGAGCATGTGGCAAATGTGAGCGGCATGTTCCCTTGAAAATTCTCTACTAGCAAAAAACAGAAAGTTCTCTTAAATAAAGCTTTGTCATAAAATTACAACTGCATTATGAGTGAGAAAAGGCAGCTTCTGAGACACATAAAGCTCAGGTTGCTTTTATTATATTTAATGCATCCTGAACAACAAATAGTGCTTTTAAAAAAGTTTTTCCCAACTAGCTCCACTTTTTTATTCACATTTAAAAAAATGCTGGGAAAAAAACTCCCATAAACTCGGTTTGCTTGTTACATCTGGACTTGGTCTAACCATTTGATTAAGCCCAGTGATGCAGAAATTTTAGCAGTATGAAAATCAGAAGACATGAAAATCATAAAGACAAATGAAAATCATATAGACAAAATTAGCATAAAACAGTGAAAGAAATTGGAAAATCAAGGGACGTTTCATTTGAAATAATTAAGGAAAAAACTAATGAAACATAACACACTTCTTCCTCTACTGTGCTAAACACCAAACAAAAGTGTGCTTTCATATAAAATAAAAAAGCCTTTTTAAATTTCAGTTGCTTATAAATAAAAACTACATAATATAGAATCATATACCCAAATCCTTACTCAATAATATTCCATATTTAGTTAATACTTGTTTAGATTTGCCAAAATACGGAATTTTTAAAGACTAGAGACATATCTACTATTGCCAACCATTTTTTTCAGTTGAGAAAACATGAATTCATTCTACTTTTCTGTCATTTAAAATTGTTCCAAAAATTCAAGGCTGTTCCCAGCTGCCAGCTTTTGCAAATCCTCTTATTATAAATAAGCAAAGAACAACCTGACTGGAATGAAATCATAATAGGAAAGTCCCTGTGTATTTTCAAAACAGAAAAAAACGTCCCTATGCTTAGTCATTATGGGTTTTTACTACAAAAAGTGCTGCCTTTAGAGAGAAAAGTTCCCTATAAATATTATCCTCACAATTTCCAGTGTAACTGGAAACCCTGCATTTGTGCTGGATGTTGTATTACAAGGTTGGTAAGGTCTGGCTCAAGGAATATGGGAGCTGTGCTTTAAGATATTCTCCAGGGAGGAAATGAGCTGTAGTTAAATACATCTGAAAGATAACAGTTAAAGAAAAGGGTAGCATTGGAAGAGACTGGTTAAGAAAGGTAATGGAATAATTCAACACAACTGGAATGGAATTCCATTTTTACCAATCATAGCTATTATATGTAGAAGAAATATCTGGAAGGTGTACGCCATATATATGATCACATTTTTGTAGATGAGCTCAAGTATTAAAGATACTACAAGATTATTGGCATGAGATGATAAAGAAGTCCAATATATTACCAGAATGTCAGTTGTGTGGAGAAGCACTTTGCAGTGGGAATTTGAAGAATATAGGTGGAATAGTTAAATATACCTGGTAGGAGGCATCTTAACTTCCCAAAAGTCAATTGGATAACAACCCTACACTGCTTTCACAATGATGCTGTATGTATGAGAGGAAGTGCTCCACTTTGTCTTTTGATTCAAAAATACGTCCTTGAGTCAAAAAGGTTGTTTATTATTTTAATTAAACAAGTTAATAGTTTTTAAAATTACAGTATTGTGGATTTGAACAACTTAATACAATTTAGGGTTTTGGAATACAAAAACAAGAATATTTTAGTAATGCTTAGAAATTTATGTTAAGTACAAAATGTGTTTTTACAACGTAATTAATTAAGAGGGAGTCAAACTATTCTCCAAGGCACCTGGGGACAGGACAAGAAGCAATGGGTGGAAACTAATCAAGGAGAGAAGCAACTTAGAACTAAGGAGAAATTTCCTGACAGTTAGAACAATTAACCAGTGGAACAGCTTGCCTCCAGAAGTTGTGAATGCCCCAACCCTGGAAGTCTTTAAGAAGATGTTGGATAGCCATTTGTCTGAAATGGTATAAGCTTCCTGCCTATGCAGGGGGTTGGACTAGAAGACCTACAAGGTCCCTTCCAACTCTGCTATTGTATTGTAATTAATTAGATGCCACTGTATTCTCATTTTATTCTGTTACTTCCATAGTGCTTCTCCACATGTGTGCTGCTTGTATGTTAAATATAGTTACAGTTTTTCTTACTACTTTGTCTCCTAGAATTTTTTACAATCTTTGACACTCTGAAATATACTGAGGATTAACAATAGGTTTTTTTCTTTTTCTTTTAAGAGATAATACATTTGGATTGTAACCAATTCCAAATTCTTTATATAATTCTTGCTTGGGCTAGACATTGTCTTGATATGTAGACATTGTATAAATTTGGAGACTTGTATTTAAATTACTATTTTTCTTTCCAAAAGTTCAGAGCTCCAAATTTAATTTTGCATCAATCAGCCCCATTGGACACTAAGTTATCATTTTTTCCGCTTTTAAATGTAAATAAATAAAGAAACAATAATATTGCAGGGTTAGTACAAAAACACTAGCAGGCAAAACAGTTAATCACAAAACCTGGCAATGGCTAAGGGCAGGAAAATTGAAGAAAGAGATGGAACAACGAATTCCGCTTGCACAAGACCAAGTCTTAAGAACAAACGCAGACCAAGCCAGAATGGAAAAGACACCAATGTACAGCAAATGCCACCTCTGCACACACAAAAAAAAGTTGCTGAAACATGAACTGCTTCAAGAAAAGTGCAGACTGACTACAAACAACAGTATGACAAAGTAGCAACAATGGTGGAAGATCTGCAAGAAATATGGCCTGCCTGCAAGCAATAGCTAGTGAGACCACAAAATAGACAAAGTAATAGAAAATGAAGAAGCTAAACAGATAAGCATCTGACACACAATACTCCAGACAATTTGTTGAAAAGAAAGAAAAAAACATCTGTACAGTGGACATTGCAATACCTAAAGATAACACAATACAACACAAAGAATTGGAGGGAAAAACACAAAATACAAAGACCTTAGTTAAACCCAAGTAGCATATATTTAACTGCAGATAATCCATCCTGAAATTTATTTTCAGCTTGAAAGACAAAAGTAGATCAATCTAAACTTAAATGCAAAGTATAAGAAAAAGAAAATCTGAAAGTCCTAACCTTAGCATGAATCCATATGCTTATTTATTGGGAACTTGCTCCTCAGAATACAATATTGGTAAATTGCCTTACTTAATGAACTGCAGCTGGAACCACTCATCATGCTAGACCAAAAAAACAAAACAAAAAACAAACCCACAATTTAGTTAGTGTTAGTTATACTTCTCTTATTTAAGATGCAATTTCTTCTATTTGTTTATCAGAAGAAGCCATTAACAAATTCTGTATAATATGTATTTTTTTTTCTAAATGAATTCCTAGCGGTTATTTTGGTCTTAGATGGATGGGGAAATTGGTGGGTTTGATTACATCTGAACAGCCTTTGGCCTAGTAAAGCTGAATTTCAGTTGATTTGAAGAAATAATTTTATCTACCGTAGATAATTAAGGAAAAATCATGGTAAAGAGATAGTATCTTGTCAGTATTTCAAGATTATTATCTTGAAATATATTTTAGGAGAAACTGCAGTGAAAATGTGGTAGGGTTTTTTTGAATGCATCTTTGAAGTTTTGATGATTAATTGAAAATTAATGGGGAAATAGTACAGAGAAGATTTATTATCATCTTATACAAACTGATAGGTGGTTTTATAAAATTGGTTCTTATATTCTGTGGCACAGAAAATGGTTCAGAGCAGCTTCTGAACCAGAGCCAGATAGAAAAATTCTCTTGCAATTTTTTTCTTTTCAGTTCTCATTCACTCGGATAAAAGAATTCCTCCCCCCCCCCAAATTTCCTTCAAAAAATAGCAGAATTCTTTAGTTACACATTTTTGTATAACTACATCTTTGATGTAGTCAAAGAGTTGTCATGAATAGGACTTGCCTTTGGTACACAATCATCTCTCTGAGGTCAGCAACTTCTTCCTTACAATTTCAATGAAAGAATACCCACTGGATATTTTAAACACAGTATTATGACCACTGCTGAAGGGAAGAGCAGAACGGCTTGACAAAGCTTCTCAATTGCAAACAGTGACATGGGCACCGGGTCAAAACAGACAAGATGGCATAAACAGTGCTGCAACCCAAGGCCAGGTTATTTTTTTGTATTTGCATTATACAAAATGGAGAGTGCTCAGATCGCAATACCACTTCTGCTTTCTTACCTGCCATCTTGTATTGACCTCCTTCCCCATGGAGAGTGACATTGTTCGAATGGACATATTTGAGAAATCTATCCAATTTTCTGCCCATATACTTTTGGGAGAACTTTTGAGAGTTCTGAATTTTTTGCTGATGATGAATAGATCCTCATATCTGATCCTCCCATTTCAGTTCTGAGGACTGCTTAAAAAAAATAAAAAAGTCAACTCAAGATCTACTATAAATTTTGTGGTCACATAGAAGAAAAGGACAAAGTGAGAGGTCATATGAGTGTGCCTCATGTTTTATTACTTTTGAAGTACTTTTAAAATTTACCTCTGTTTCCATCATTCCAACGAGAGAGTTATTACAAGCCATTTGGCAGACGATGACTGATAATTAGTTGCACAATTCCTTTTTCAGTCACTGTGAGATATTGCAACAATATTGATGGTGGAGTGAATTATGTTTCTGGCTGGGTGGACAAATGTAATGATTTTAAGAATTTGTGGTTTCAAGGTTTTCTAAAGGGCTAAAAATATTAAGTCATTCAGTATTAACTGGTTTCTATCTTCCCTCTCCATCAGCTTAAGGAAGCAAATCAATTTTTTTAAAAAAACACAACATCTTCAAATTGAATAAAAACCTAAAACATTCTGGCATATTAATAATAGTATCACTGGTATACTATTCACTTTCCAAATGCCTGCCACATAGCATTTTCAAACACTGTTTCTTGTTAAGTTACAGGTAGTCCTCAATTTATAACTGGAATAATTCTGACTGGAATTTCAGTTACTATGTGATGCAGTCATTAAGCAAACCATGTGACTGGATCTGATTTTATTGTCTTTTTGTTTCAGTCTGTAAGTAAATTTGGCTTCCCCCATTTACTTTTGATTGCCCCATTGATTGCCGGGAGAAATATCAACAATCCCAGATATGCAGATGATACCACTCTAATGGCAGAAAGTGAAGAAAACTAAAGATTTTCTTGATGCGGGTGAAGAAGGAGTGTGCAAAAGTTGGCTTGAAACTCAACATTAAGAAAACTAAGATCATGGCATCTGACCATCTCAATTCCTGGCACATAAATGGGGAAGAAATTGAGGTAGTGACAGATTTTATTTTCCTGGACTCCAAGATCACCATAGATGGGGACTGCAGAAATTAAAAGACACTTGCTCCTGGGGAGGAAAGTTTTGGCAAATCTAGACAGCATACTAAAAGCAGCGACATCACCTTGCCAACAAAAGTGTGTATAGTCAAAGCTATGGTTTTCCCAGTTGCAATGTATGGCTGTGAAGATTGGACCATAAGAAAAGCGATCAAACCGGTCAGTCCTAGAGGAGATCATCCCTGACTGCTCTTTAGAAGGCCAGATCCTGAAGATGAAACTCAAATACCTTGGCCTTCTAATGAGAAGGAAGGACTCACTGGAAAAGAGCCTAATGCAGGGAAAGATTGAAGGCAAAAGAAGAATGGGGTGATAGAGAATGAGGTGGTTGGAATGAGGTGATAAAAGATGAGGTGGTTGGACTCTGGATGGAGTCACTGAAATATTAGGCATGAATTTAAGTGGACTCCAGAGACTGGTAGAAGACAGGAAGGCCTGGAGGGACATGGTCTATGGAATTGCAATGAGTCGGACATGACTTTGCAACTAACAACAACAACAACAACATTATTGACTTTACTTGCAGGAAACTGGCCGGGAAGGCCATGAATCATGATCATATGATCAAACGATCCTTCAACTAGTTGTAAATGCTGGCCAGTTGTCAAGCACCCAAATTGTGATCTCATTACCACGGGGATGGTACAAATGTTGTAACTTTGAAGACAGGTTGTAAGTCTTTTCTTTTAATGCTATCATAAATCTGAACTCTTGTTAAATGAACGGTCATAAACTGAGGAATACCTGTGTTGAACTCAGCACTAAAGAGGATTATTTTTGTTAAATTTTAAAAAAGAAATTTAGAAAGAGAAATGGATGTATATTTTGAGGATGAAAGTATTATTTTTAGTAGGTGGCATCTAAATTGTTCATGAAGTCTTCATATGTATTGGGGAAAATTTCCTGTCTACAAAAATGCAATGAAAGGGACATTATATTTCCAGATATGTCTATGATGGTTTGCTTCTCCTGCTCATAATCCCATTTAGATGGTTTATATGAAATTATATGAAATTCTTTCTGATTTTCAGATAGGAAAGTATTTTCATCTCAAGACTGATAAAGCATGAAGTTCAAATAATCTTTCTTTCCTTTTTACATCAGGGCAGCAATTCCATCCAGGGGTATATGAATCTGTCGGTCTCACTATCTACCCATTATTATTATTATTTTTTTAAGAATCTCAGATATTTTTCCTCTCCTATTATAAAGATGTTACATAAAATAAAATAAAAATAAAACTCATTTTCACCAAACAAATTTGATAGGCATAATGATTCCTAAATGGAAGAGTCAGGGTAGTATAATGCTTAGACTTGAAGAATTTGGGGTTGGGCAATATGTATCAATATGTGCATTAAATCTTGAATAGGTTTAATAATCCAATTTAAACTACTTTTCCAAAGAATCCATTCTAAACATCTATTTGAAAGACAGGCATCATAAACATTGTTGGGAAGTTGTCATCTGCAAATAGCCCAGTATTGCCGCAAAATGAAATCTCTTTTACTAGTCACTGACACATTTGAATAATATATGATTACAGTTTCCTTCAATAGCTCCTGGATCTTGTGGAAGCAGTTCTCCTACAAGTTGGACAGAATATCCCAGAAGCCTGCTGATCTGTGGATTGCATAGAGATAGCCTTTGACAACCATTAGCTATGCAAATGAGTCAGTGTGCAGCATGTCCTTTGCATGCTTGCCTGTGTACATAATAAATTGCCCTTCTCATTTTTTGTGAGTGAGCATTAGTGCCTTCAGTCCCACCCTCATTTGATTCATGTCTTGAATGGTACTGCAGTCTTTCCGTGATATGCTTGGAATGAAAGTTAATAATTCATTGAAGCAATGAATTGAATACTGATTGTTAATTATGCCATAGTCCTTTTACTGTAAAATAAGTACCGTGTGCTGTTTTTTTCTCCCTTCCCTGTTTCTAGTTTTATTTGATATGTATTTGAAGTATCAGTTATTCCATTAGGGATGTGTTACTCAACTTAGATATAAGCATTAAGGAATGCCAGCATTCCTTGACTTATGACTACAATTGAGCCCAAAATTTCTGTGGCTAAGTGAGACATCTGTTAAGTGAATTTCGATCCATTTTAAGACATTCCTTGCCATATTTGTTAAGTGGATCACTACACTTGTTAATGTTAGTATCATGGTTGTTAAGCAAATCTGGATTCCCCATTGACTTTGCTTTGATCTTTTGTGAAGGTCACAAAAAATGATCACATGACCCAGAACAATGCAACTATCATAAATGTGAACCAGTTGTCAATTGTCAGAATTTTGATCACATGATCATGGGGATGCTGCAATGGTCGTAAGTGTGAAAAGTGGTCATAAGTTTCTTGTCAGTGTCATTGTAACTTTGGAGGGACATATAAACAATACATAAATAAAAATGCTTATTTTACTTCCGAAGAATTTAGGAATATATATTTGTTTTTTTCAAACTGATTAACTTAGCAAGTGCATTTTTCCCATTGATGGCAGGAATAAGAATATACTTGATAAGCACAGGTTAGTTAAATATTTAAAATATTAATTTTGTAGTGATGAAACAAAACAGAGTATTTATTGTACTGTCAAGATATGTCTACCTGTTCTGCCCCCACAGACGGACACACACACACACACGCAAGCGTGGCTGCTTGCCACTATCTCTTTGGCTGCTTGCCACTATCTCCTTGGCTGCGAGACCGGACTCACGTAACAGAGGCAGACAAAGAATTACAAACACGACTGACCAGAATTTCCAAGGAGGAGTTATCAATGTTGTTCCCTTCCTTTTCTCAGCCCTGCATAATCTAGCATCAGGGACAAACTGCCCCTGATCCTCCTCACTGCTCCATGACCCAGGAGCCTCCTGGTGGCCAACCAGACTCTCTGCTTCCTCAAGGTCTCCCTCCTCCTGCAGGGCAGACTCATAGGACTGCTCACTAGAAGAGTCCATCAGCAGCTCATCCGGAGCTGGCTGGACCACAACACTAACTTTGTTTTGTTTTGCTTTGTGCTTCTAAATGCATTTTTAAAATTTCCTTCACTGTTAATAGCTTGTGAATTTTTTGTTCAATGAACAATGTTGCTCTCTATATAGAGGAAGAGATCCAGGCACAAAAGCAAAGATATGGGTGTGAAGGAGGAGTGGGATTTTCTTCCAAGAGTAACTACTCTGTTTATACTAGTTTAACTTGCATGGAATTTATCACTAGACACGAGTGCAAAAATGCATCTTTATTCAGATATGAATTCAGATACATGAACAAAAAATTCAGTATGGATAGAGTTCCTTCACGCACATGTGCATCACAGAAATTTATTATTATAATTTCCCTGCAGATTTCCCCCTCCCCTCAAGAAGGCTGGAGGCATATATGTTTTCCCATCCCTTATCTCTATAAGATAGGATAAGTCCAAGAGATAATAACCAGCCAAAGGTTTCCCTCTGAGGTTCATAATGAATGAGAATTTGAATTTGATTCTGCCCAGTGTGAATTCACAATAGAAACCATAATGTTGCAGTGGTATTTTTATGCCTGTTATTCCTAATGCAGCTAGTGATTTGTGCCAAGAAACTTATTTCTGTATGCAGATCTCATCCTTGAGATTGGGGCTATGCTATCTTTGAAGCAGGCTGCAAAGGATTTAACTTATCCATCAATTGATTGTACTGTCAGTGGCACATAAGATTATTCAATATAAAGCATCTGTTTCTGGTGTCATTGTTGATGTATTACCTTACCAGCCCTCTCTTTGAAATGTAAAATGTTTGCATTTCAAAGAGAGGGCTGGTACAATGTGTTATCTTTCAAATAGATTCATTTATTTTTAAACTATTAAAAACAGGCTTGCAATGCAATGCTTATTTTTCTAGCTAGCTATTTTTCTGCATATTATCGCACAATACAGAGAATAACATCTTAAGCTTAAATGGAAAAACACATAAAATATGAAAATACAAAGTTAATGGTAAAAGGGCTGTATGAGTGCAGAACTGTTTCTCCATTCTGTCCTTACCTTGTAACTATATTCTCCCATAATATAGTATATGAATGTTTAATAAGGGCCAACTGTTGGGCATAACTGAATCTTCACTATGTATTTTATTCTCACTAGGTGGCACTGTAATATCAAGTATCTATCACTGCCCAGTTTTAATACAGTTTTTTTTCTTAGCTTGTTTGTTCCTATAGGACCTCCTTTTTCTTCTACCTTTCAATACTTCTTCTATTAGTTAAGTGCTTGAAAAAATTATTTTATGGCTTGGGAGGAGATGGGCATGACAGCACAGTCTGGTGTTTATCAGGAGAGGAGATCAAGCAATGAGCCTCTTGAACCGAGATGGAAAGACAGAACTGACCCTCTTCCAGTAAATGTCATGGACAGCTCACCAGCTCCAATGGAATATAGGTGAAAATAAAAAGACAGGATGAAAATCAACAGGAAATTTAATCTACTGGGGATTTTTTTAGCCTACGGTCTGATAATATGGGAGGTGGTTTTAAAAATAAAACAAAAGAGTTAATGCATCCATTGGCTATGTCTGTGCTTCCGAGGAATTTAGTGTTAGATGCTGCTTGCTGGATCATCATACATATGATTAATATGAACAGGTAAAATGACTGTAACAGGAAGGTGTGTCACATTTTTCAGCTTTCAATTTCCAAACATCAGAGATGCTCAAACGTTATGACATGACTTGGGGATTGTGAAGATATTTTAGTTACTTTAATATAATTTAGATGTGCTTGGTAAATAGCTACATAAACATCATAACTTTTCTGGACAGCAATTCCCCAGCAAACAATTCAGACCAGCAATTCCCCAATACCATCGAAGAAGAACATTATTCTGTGGGCAGTGAGCCGGGTGGAAGATATCTTTATCAATTCACTCCAGAGAAAGGCTCAAAAACAGGAAAACCTGCTCAAGTGACTGCAAATAATCTGGTGTATTTTATGAGGAAGAAAGGCATTGACAAAAGCTTGAAGGCTATTGGAGGAGTTTTTACAAATGTTACTACAGACTGTGAAGGTGGTGCATCCACTCTGCTGGAGCTGATTAACTGGTCTGAAGGTGTAGATGAGCCACCTTTGATATGCAAACTGACTACGATGGAAATAAATAAATTGTCAAACCAATACAAGTATCATAGTGGCCCTGTCATGCCCAATCAATAGAGAGATGTATGAAACAGGTCACAGAGGCAGGAAGCAAAGTGTATACACCTGAGAAATGTGAGGATTATATCAGTGGCCAATATGTTTTGCTCAGCTACATAAGATTCATGCAGGAAAAAAAAAAGCTTTCATTTTGAGAAGATAACGTTAACAGTATTTGTGAGGTACATGATCAGATGTGGATTCACCACACGAAGATAAATGTAGTGCAATTACAAAAATAACCAGATTTGAATTCTTGGTATAAAAACACCAAGCCCTTACTGGAAAAAAAAATTGCAAAAATTAATTTTCACCCCATTAAATGACATGCTCTACAGCAACAGGAACTAGTTCATTTCCAGTAGCTGATCAATTCAATTATTAGATCCTAATGTTGGAAAAAGAACATTTTACCCAACAGCTGTAACTTAATTTCAAGAAATAACATTTGCTTTCAAAATAGTGCACATGGTAACATTAATGATGACCTTCTGGAATTTTCTGGGTTATATTTATTTTGATTTTCCTGAACATTGTAGGCAACTACCTAGGATTAACATGTATATGTTGGGTGGCCATACATGTTTCCTAAATAAATTAGCATTTATGTACTTATGTGGTAGACAGATATGTGGGTGAATGTTTAGGGCAATTGCTGTGATTGTTGTACTGAAGCCTCTCTGGTTTTCTATATCTCTTAGATATCCATTCAATTCAAAAGCAAAAAATGAAATATTTCCTCCGTAGTTATTGTCTGTATTGAGAATAAGTCACATTCTAAGAAATTATAAAAATCTGTTTCTTCTGGAGAAATGTTTTATCCAATTTCCCTACTCACAAAGTTTCCAAGTTTAAAAGTCTTCAAATCTACAAAATACTTTAAATATTCATTATGTCTAGGTGACAATTTCTATTTAGGAAAAACAGATGTTTAGAATTTCTATAAATCTATGTAGTTTTTAAGAATTGACACCAACTTGATGGTTCATAATCAGTTAAAAAAAGAAGAAGCTTGCAGACCACTAGAAGTATGCTACCTATTCAACTAAAGTCCATTAGATTTCAAACCTTTTCAAGTACTTCTAGAAAAAACTCCTGGCAATGTTATCATCCCATTTACTCTTGTTCCCTCCTACTCTGACTTCTGGGAAGACACTACCATTCTTACCATACCACTTCCTAATCACAGATGGAGCAGTCAGCATTTAAATGTATTTTCAAGCATCTTCATCAAGAATCATTTTCAAGCATCTTCATCAAGAATCAAGAAGAAAAGAGTGAATGATAAATGTAGACAGCTCAGGCTGGCTGACATAAGTTTTATTCTTTCCTCCATGATTTTTTTCCCCTTAGATTTTAAGCAGTTTTACTGATATTATGCAAGGGACATGGTGGCTCAGCAGCTAAGATGCTGAGCTTGTCAATCAGAAAGGTCGGCAGTTTGGCGGTTCGAATCCCTAGGACCGCGTAGTAGAGTAAGCTCTCATTGCTTGTCCCAACTTCTGCCAACCTAGCAATTCAAAATGTAAAAATGCAAGTAGAAAAATGGGGAAGGTAATGGTGTTCTGTGCACCTTCAGTGTTTAGACATGCCGGCCACATGACCACAGAGACGTCTTCAGACAGCACTGGCTCTTCAGCTTTGAAACAGAGATGAGCACCGACCCCTTGAGTTGGGAACAACTAGCATATATGTGCGAGGGAAACCTTTACCTATGTAAACTTGGAAAATTAAAATTTGCATACTAATTTAAAAGCCTCCCATTGGCCTAAAATATTTACTTGATATGAATCTTAAATGCTTTCTGCTATATGTATATCTAAACTTTGGGTTTCTGTGCCAACTAATGCCTTGATTAGTTAGTCTTGGGGAGGTAATCTGTATACCGTGTTGGTAGTCTTGGACATACTACTGCACCTTGTATAAAAAACTATATTTTTTTGCCTCCATTTATTGTACTCACTTTATCATGCCCAGATTCTTTCATCCCTTAGAGCAGCACTCAAATGGCACACTGATTTTATTGAAATCCTCTAGATCAGGGGTGTCCAAACTTGGGAACTTTAAGACTTGTGGACTTCAACTCCCAGAATTCCCCAGCCAGCAGAACACAACTGGCAAAGGCTAAATTAAAGATCAGCAAGATAAGTGACAGAAAGAATAATTTCTATCAGTTCGGTGCTTAAATCACTCACAGAAGGAGTTGTTTGAATAAACCAATAGAAAAGCCTATGGAAAAAGACGCAGCTGTTGTTTCCCAGCACTCTTGAAATGAGGGCTTGTTACGAGTTATGCAGCAGTGGGAACGGGCAGTGAAGCCTTTGCTCTTTTTCCTTTCTGCAAATTGGCAGAGCACAGACCAATTTCCCTTTTCAAAGGTCTACTTACCTTTCGCAGAAAGAACAGTTCATAATTTCTCCCTGCAATAGGTTTATCTTGCTAAACCAGACCGTTTGTCAACCGAAGCAATATGAAAAAGTGTAAGTCATAAATTTCTGAACACCTTTGCAAACAGCTCTGCCTCGTGTTATTCCAAACTACTTTCTGAGCTGCAACATTTGAGCGACTCTGGCCAGGCTAGCCATGCAGGCTTCCTGAAAAATCTAAGATGACTCTTTTCCAATCCCATCTTTTAGGAACCGAAAAGGTATCAAAGCTCACATCTTTAGCATTTTATGTTGGAAAAGCTTATATTATTATAAGATCAGGTATTTTTATTCTTTAAAAAACACTTGACTTCAAAATGGAACATTTTTTTCCATTTCTCCTCATAATGTTTGTGTAATCAGCAATGCATCTAATGAGTTAAAGAAGAATGTAGGAAAATGATAGGAGAAGCATTATTGTTCTCACCTAATGTTTTGCCTTTGTGCTATATTTATTATGAGTTGTTCAAGGAGATGAAAGTAACCTGCCATTATTTTTTATTTGCTTTACTATCAATATGATTTGATCTCTTATAGCTTGCACTTTGAAGAACATGCTTCAAATAAAGACATTTAATGAACATCAAGATATGTTGTATTAAGAAAAACATGAATCTGAGGCTAAAGCTAATGCGTGGTCAGTGAAGAAAATGTGATAAAATCTTTTAAATGAAATTAAGAAGTGGAAGCTGAACTGTAATGCTAGAAGAGTAGCACTAATCTAGAGTTGCTTTGAAATTTTGTTCACAAAGCATTAGGGGGCCAGGAGAACACTTCCACATTCTCTGGCTCCACTGGTGTATATAACCCTTCTTGCTCTTTTTTGGCGGTTTTCATGGGATAGGAGAGAAAACATTTTCAGTTTTCTATGTAATTTTGTATGCAATTTCCTATTTTCCCTATTCTATGTGCTATACAGGTAGCCATTGCCCTGAAAAATTTATAGGAAAATCCATGAAAGTGCAAAATTCTTATGATTACTATTCAATCTATATGTTAATTCAAAACGATAGAATTATTTGATTAATAGGTACACCAAACATTGACATTGGTATTGTCTGGTAATAGCAACTGATTAAGTATCTTAATACCAAAGGCCTGTGCCAAGATTATTTATTCACAAAACAACAACAAACAAACAAATGTTAATGTTAAAAAGGGTATAATGACATGACTATTTATTGTGTCCTGCAATACATGTTACAAAGAGAATGTCAATTCTCTAAATTCAGCTCAATTATGTAGAGGTTAATCCCCAATTTAAAATATCTAAGATATCTCTAGTATGAACCATAAGAATGCAAACAGACTATTTTGCTAGATAAATGAAGGATGCAACTGATGGATTGCTATGTAAATATATGAGGAATGTATGAAACACTTGTAATGTTACAGTCAATATCAGCCAAAAATCTCCATATATACCAGTCAAAATCCATTGCATGGGTTTTGACTGGTATTAATTATTCCCGGTACATGGTCAACATTTTTAGTTGATGATTGACTTTGGAGCTCAGCTCACAATATGATAATTTTTATTTTAAAATGCTCATTTGTATGGGACCAGAATAGAAACTACATCTTATGCAAATATAAATATTGTGAGAATCTTCATTCACTTTGAAAGCTTTTATTCTACACTATCTGAGAAAAGCAGTTCACTATAAAAGGTACAGTATAATGTACCACAATAAACATTTCAGAGTTCACATTGATATGGATTGTTCTTTCATGATTTGGGAGACAAAATGGTAACATCTGAAAAAAAATGTTTTCATATTGCTGTAATTTGCTTAGTGCTTCAACTCAAAGCAGACATAGATGTTCCAGGTATCTTTCTTTTAATGCCAAGGTAAGTCAGATTAACAGTGCCATTCTGTGCCAATCAAAAGCAATGTCTGTTAACAATAATATGTCTTATTTCTTAGTGTTGAATCTACACAAATAACAGTCAGGGATGAGGCAGATGTTCACAAACTTTCTTCTCATATTAACTCATAGAGTGTGGTACTATTTTGGTCTCCTTTACAGACTCAGATAATCTTCAATGATAACAATTAGTTTTTTTTAACCCTGCCTTTTATTTCTCCCTCCCTCCCTCCCTCCCTTTCAAAGTGATGAACCTAATATGTTTTCTTCCTCATATTTTTCTCTCAACAAACCTGTGAGATAGGTTGGACTGAGAAAGTGATTGGCCAAAGACAGTCAGCTGGCTTTCATGTGTGAGGGAGGCCTAAGACACAGTATCTTGTTTCCTAAACCAGCTCTTATTTATTTAAGAGGATTGTACAAGTAGTGAGACACAATTCATGGCAGTTAATAGCAGCAGTAAAAACACACAACAATAAAGGCAATGAACAAGAAAAGTAGGTTTAGAATCCAACAATTGCATTCAACTATGCAATCATCCCATGCCTGAAAACTGTCTTCTTAGTACCTGGGAAAAAAGGCAGCATTTAATGTCTTTCCAGAAAGTTAAGAGAATTTGGGATCTGTTAGATTTCAAGAGAATGCTCAGTAAGTAAAATGGCCTCCTGACCAAGTTAAACCTGGTCCCCAAAATTGTTTTGCTGTGATTGGGTTTTTCTTATGAGGCTTTTTTTCTTTTGCAAAGCTGTAGTTTTTAAAATGCTTTTAAAAATCATTTGAAATGCAATTGTAACTCAAAAGTAAGTCCCATTAATTTCCTTTCCTAGAAAATACTATTAGATGATCACTTGCATAAAGTATTTCTCTATTATTTTTCAGTAGATATTTTAAGTTTGTTACCTAATTCTTTTAGTGATACAACAATCTACAGTTTTGTCACCTAATTCTTTTTGTGATACAACAATCTACAGTTTGTGATATCACAATTCATCATAAAAGAAGATTATATTGTTAGATCAGACAAAGGATTCCGACTCAGGCATGGTCAAAACAACAGGAACGTTTATTCACACTATTTACAACACACACAAGATTCAACTGGCAAGGTTTCTTCTCTGGCAACCTCTTATATAGAGTTACCAGGCAGGAAACTCCTAGCAAGCAGTTGCAACATTGTAACTCCTTTCCAGACAGATTCCAGACAGCTTGTCTCTGTTAATCACTGCAGCTGCTGGCTCAGCTCCGGAATGCGGTGACTCATAGGTTACCAGACGAGTTTTCTGGGACATAGGCTTGGGGACTCAACACTCCTTCCCCCATAGTCAGTGCGCATGTGTCTAGGTTCTCTGTCCAACACAGTACATGCGCACGCGTAGTCGTTCAGATAGACGGGGCGGTGTCGGGTCCGCCCTGACCGCCTTAGTTCTTGAGGAGGCTCCTCCCTGTGGGACACGGAGCCTTCGCCTACGTCATCGCGGCCTGCCCTCGGAGGTGGAGTCGCCGTAGGCGGCAATACCGACCCTAGCAAGTCCGGGTGAGGGGGCGTGGCGACCGGGCTTGAGGGAGTTGGCATTTGCTGGCGAGTATTATTCTGGTAGGGTGGTTCCCCGATGGGCGAGGCCCCCAGCTGAGAGTCAGATTGGGCTGTGAGGTCCTGGCGGTCTTTCCGTGCTGTTCCCGCCGATACGAGGTCTGGACCGGCTAGGGACTCCGGGGTTCCAAACAACTGCTCGGCTTGAGCAGAGAACAACGGCCCAACGGGGGCCAACGGGCAGGAACGGCCTGGCGTGGTGACTGCTGTTTCGGGCAGGCGGCGCCTCAGTTGATCCAGGTGGTGCCGCCACTCGGATCCATCCTGAAGGCCGACTCTGTAAGAACAGGGTCCGGTTACGTCCAAAATGGTTGCGGCAATCCATCGCGGCTCCCCTGAAAAGTTCCTTGCCCAAACCAGGTCCCCAATTTCAAATAAACGAGGAGTGGGAATCTGCAGGTTGCCCCTCTGCAACCCGTCGTAATCGGGGTGCAGTCTGTCCAGAGTGGTCCGCAAGCGTCGGCCCATCAAGAGCTCCGCGGGGCTTTTCCCTGTGGCTGGGCAAGGTGTGACATGCTGTCCCAAAAGGTACGCGGCCACCCTTGCCTGCCAGTCCCCTTTATCCAAACGGGCCAAGGCTTCCTTGGCTGAGCGCACGGCTCGTTCCGCGCGTCCATTAGACGCCGGGTGATAAGGGGCGACCGGCGCGTGGCGGATCCCTTGGGTGGCCAGAAAGTCCAAGAAGGTGGAGGATTGAAATTGGGGTCCGTTGTCGGACACAACGACGTCCGGCAACCCGTGGGTCGTGAACAGACGGCGCAAGGCACGCACCGTGCTCTCCGCTGTGGTGGAAGCCATGAGAATCACCTCCACCCAGCGTGAGAACGCATCCACCACCACGAGGAAATTCTGGCCATGGAAGGGACCCGCGAAATCCAAGTGGAGCCTGGACCATGGGCACCTGGGGGCGTCCCACTCCCTCGGCGGGGAGACCGGCGGGGCCGGCCGGGACGATTGGCAGGAGGAGCAGGCGGCCACCCATTCTGCCACTTCAGCGTCCATGCCGGGCCACCAGACATAGCTCCGGGCCAATGCCTTCATACGGACGATGCCTGGGTGGTTGGCATGGAGCGACTGAAGAACCATGTGCCGGAGAGGGGAAGGGACGATGACCCGATCTCCCCAACACAAGCACCCGCAATGGAGCGAGAGCTCCAGCTGGCGTGACTTGTAAGGCCGAAAGTTTTCAGCCACACTGCCCGAAGGCCAGCCCCTCAGCACCCATCGGCAGACCTGGGCGAGGACGGGGTCTGCGCGGGTGTGAGCGGCAACGGCGGAAGAGGACAGGGGCAAGTCCGACTCCGCGACCATCAGGACAGAGAGAGCAGGCACAGGGGCCGGATCCGGCCCCGGGAGAGGGCAGCGGCTTAGGGCATCAGCATGCCCTATCTGCTTGCCAGGACGGTATAGCAGCGTATAGTCATACGCTGCCAGGAATTCCGTCCAGCGGGTCATCCTGGGCGACAGGATGGGGGGTGTCGGACGGTCACCGGCCAATAGCCCAAGGAGCGGCTTATGGTCCATGACAACAGAAAAGGTCCGCCCATAGAGGTAATTGTGGAACTTCTTAATCCCGGACACTACAGCCAAAGCCTCCTTGTCGATTTGGCTGTAGTTTCTCTCCGTTTGAGACATTGTCCGGGAGTAAAAAGCAATGGGGGCTTCCGAGCCGTCTGGAAAGACGTGGCTAAGGACAGCCCCCAGGCCAAAAGGGGAGGCATCGCACGCAAGCGTCAGAGGAAGCCTGTCATGGTACTGGACTAGTACCGCATCTGACGTGAGCATGGCTTTGACAGCCGCGAACGCGTGTGCTTCGCGGCTGCCCCAGTGCCAGGCCGCGGATCGGTCGAGCAACCGATGCAGCGGCTCGGCTAGCGATGCCTTATGGGGAATAAACGGCGCGTAGAAATTCAAAAGGCCGAGGAATGCCTGCAGCTCCGTTTTGGAGGCAGGAGTGGGGGCCTTTTGGATGGCCTCGACCTTGGAGGGGGTTGGGTGAATTCCTTGGGCGTCAATCATGAAACCCAGGAATTCCACCCTAGGCGCAGCAAACGTACATTTGCTGCGTTTCAACTTTAAACCCGCGCCCCTGAAAACTCTGAGGACCTTCCGTAACGTTTTGGCGAGTTCTGATATGCTGGAAGCAGCAATCAGGACGTCGTCAAAATACGGTACAACGCCAGGGAGCCCATGGAGCAGTCGCTCCATGAGGCTCTGGAAGATCCCCGGGGCTACGGACACGCCGAATTGGAGACGGCGACAGCGGAAAGCCCCACGGTGGGTCACGATGGTCTGCGCTTCCGCAGCCTCGTCATCCACCGGGAGCTGTTGGTAGGCCTGCGCCATATCCAGTTTCGCGAACACTCGACCTCGTCCCAATGAGTGGAGTAGGTCTTGCACCACCGGAACCGGGTATGGGTTCGCCTGAAGCCCGAGGTTGATCGTCGACTTATAGTCGGCGCAGATCCTCACGGACCCGTCGGGCTTAATGGGGACCACAATTGGGGTCTCCCATTTCGCCTGATCGACGGGTTCGAGCACGCCCTGCGCCACCAATCGATCCAATTCCGCTTCGACCTTGGGCTTCAGCGCGAACGGCAGCCTGCGGGCCTTCAAGCGGACTGGAGCAACCTGGGGGTCCAAATTTAGGGAAACTGGAGTGCCTTTGTACGTTCCTAAGCTGCCATCAAAGACGTCGTTGAACTCTCTGATTACTTCGTCTACCGGAGAACTGGCTGGCACGCTGTGTACTCCTTGGACTGACAGTCCCAAGGCTGGAAACCAGTCCAATCCGATCAAGGCAGCTAGGGGTTTGGCCACTACCAGGATGGGAAGGGATCCGTGGAAGGGGCCGTAGTCTACTCTCACTCTGTGCAGACCTAGAATGGGAATTTGTGAGCCCTGGTAATCTTTCAGGATCGTCGCCGTGGGGCCGAGATCCCGCTTCCTGAGCTTGGGGCAAAGCTTAACTAAATGCGCCCAGGACATGAGTGATCTAGAGGACCCTGAATCTATTTCCATTTTTACCCCCACCCCCTCTAAGCAAACCACTGTTGACAGTCTCCTACTCTCTGCCTGGTCGTAGCTTAGAGCTGGGGGCATCTCCGCCAGCGCGAAGCAGTCGGTCGGCTGTGGCTGGTAGCGTCCTGAACGCTTCTGCGACCCTCGTTGTCCTGGTGGAACGGTTCTGGAGGCGGCAGCTGGCGTTGTCGGTGGAGTGGCAGCACGGCACACAGCTGCTAGGTGTCCTTTCCTGCCACATCTGTGGCACACCGATGCCTTGAATGGGCACTCTGGTCTCTGGTGGGCCCCTCCACAGCCTAGGCAGTTCCCGGACTTCTGCTGCGGTGTGAATGCGCGATTCGGCACGCGCCCGGTCACCCTCATGCAGTCCCCATGGTCATCCTCCTCCAGCTCATCCAGCGGCGCTATTTCGTCTACCAGACACGCTCGCGGAGTGGGGAAAAGAGGAGGGCGCGCGCGGCCCATGTCGGATGTGGAGATCACCGACAATTCTGTCGCACGTGCTTCTTCCACCGCTTGCTCGAGAGTCAGGACAGTTTTTGAAAGCAAGCGGCGCTTTAGGCGGATGTCTCTTACGCCGCATACAAACTGCTCCAGTAGGGATTCCTCCAGGAAGCCAGCAGGGAACTCGCAGGGGATTGCGGTCGCTCTCAATTTCTGCAGGAACTCGGCTACCGACTGTTGCGGCTGTTGCACACATTGCCTGAATGCATAGCGATGCGCTATGCGGGAAGGCGCCGGCGCGTAGTGTGCTCTCAGGCGGCCCAGGAGATCGTCCCACGGCACTTCGTGCACCGCTACGGGTGCTGCTATGGTTCGGGCGGTAGCAAACAATTCAGGGCCGCCGCACTGGAGGAATAGGCTCAGCTTCCTGGCAGGCGCGAGTTCGCCGTAGTCGCTGGCTATCAAGAAGCACTCGAACCGGGCTAAGAAGGAAGCCCATTGTTCCTTCATCGGGTCGAACGGTGCAAACGGAGGCATTGTCGCCGTAGCCATGGTGAGGCTGTGCGTCGCGCTGCGCTCTGTTGTTGAAGTATTCGTTACCCGTTGCGTTCTAAGGCCACGGCCTGAATCCCACCTTCGTCGCCAGTGTTAGATCAGACAAAGGATTCCGACTCAGGCATGGTCAAAACAACAGGAACGTTTATTCACACTATTTACAACACACACAAGATTCAACTGGCAAGGTTTCTTCTCTGGCAACCTCTTATATAGAGTTACCAGGCAGGAAACTCCTAGCAAGCAGTTGCAACATTGTAACTCCTTTCCAGACAGATTCCAGACAGCTTGTCTCTGTTAATCACTGCAGCTGCTGGCTCAGCTCCGGAATGCGGTGACTCATAGGTTACCAGACGAGTTGTCTGGGACATAGGCTTGGGGACTCAACATATATATTTAACTCTGCTATGATGAAGACAGCAGGTGTGAGTTGATAAGAAAGAAGAAGGCTGTTGTTTAAGCATAAACAATGTGCTAACTGCTACAGCAGCAGTAATGAGAAGATAAATGCAGGGAGTGCTTAATTCCATTGCTAGAATATCTTTAATGTGATTTTTAAAATCACCCAGGCAAAATCATCCAGTGACAGTAAAGATGGAGGTGTTTCTCTTTGAACTAGAAAAAAACTGAGCCATAGGCATGACCAAATCATTGGGATATAATTTTACATCTCAGTGATTGCAACAGGAGAAGATTAAAAATATATTAATTGAATTAAATGGCTAACAAATGCTTCAGAAAACCCACTTTATTCATTGGGAATTATTTCTAAGAAGTACATTTTAGAATATCAATTTAAGGCTTTCATTCTGTATATATTTCCTTGACAGGTAATTTCCATCAAGCTCTTGAACTTACTGTAAAATAAACACATCTAAGGCCAGATTATTCAATTGATGTGTTTTGCTAAAATTCCAGTTCTGCATTATTCAGATGATGGAAATATTTAAGTGACCTGTATGGAACTTCAGAAATGAGCTGACAAAGTATCACAATGATAAGTGTGTTAATGTCTGTTCAGAACTGAATTTGGCAATTTTCTTTTCTTGTCTGACACAGTGTGGATGTTCTCAAAGCAACTTTTTTCTCTGAAGATCTTCAGCCCAATAGACAAAAGAACAAAAGCTGCCACCTGGAAGAGACTGAATTGCACTCCTGTTTTCATCTTTCTCTTCCACCTTTTGAAATATAAAATTAAGCCTTGCAAATGATAAGACTAGCATGTTAGTAATTTAAATGCCTTATTATTTTTTAAATTAGAACATGATGGAATATTGTCAGGCTCTTTTTGAAGTTGTGTCTTCACTCCTCATTTTTTAAGTTCTTCATTACAAGGGTGACTGAATAAATAGAATAAAATGAGAGTGTATTTTAAGGAGAGATGAGGAACTATAGAAGAAAGATATGTAAATCATGCATCAGTCAAACATAAAACTCATCAGTTAAGGCACCTGCCAAGAGTATAACTCATGAACAGAAAAATCAAACCATGTCTGAATACTGTTAGAAGGCAAGTAGATGTCAAAATGGTATCAATCCAGAGAGAACATGAATTTGTTATCAAATAAAACATTCCTCTTAGCCCAAAGCCCATGAGACCTGGCTGTGAATTTGATGTTTGTCTATTCAAATGATATTTCTGCATGAAGCTACCAGCTGGTTTAAAATCATGATTTCATGTTAGCTCTCTTTCACTGCAATCGTAATATGGACATAATGATAGTAATATGCCTTGCAAAGTTCTTGTTGAAAGTGATGTAGGCTACTTGGCAATGCCATATTTATTTCTTTGTATTTCATATTTCTTAATTTCCAACATGAGATAGGATATTTAAATGCTATGAGTTACTGATTCCTTGACTAAATTGAAATTTTAAAAAAATGCTACAATTGCTCATTTCTTTTTGCATAAATGCCAGAACCATAAGTATCTGACAAAGGCTTTGGGAAGTGGAGATATTAAATGGAGTTGACTGAATTTTTGTTTTGCATTTTTTTAATTAGTTGAAATTAACTCAATGGTTGTCTCTGAGAACAGGCAAATAATTTCCGCTTGCAAAGGCTTAGTTTAATGTATCTATTTGAATAATAAGAACTAACTTTAGGGTTAAAAAGTGCAAATAATAGTATATATGAGAGTACAGAGATGCGTACTGTTAAGCAGAATAAACACAAACGTCATCTGGAAATGTATATTTTTCTTAGCCATTCTTTGATTTTGGAAATGGACAATAAGAGTAACGATATGCTTTCATTTGTCTTGTGACCAAGATGATAAGTTGGGGTGTATAAAGATAGGACTGGTTTCTCCTGTGGAATATGTTACATACAAAGGGTTCCAATTCTTATGGCATTCCGAAGAATAGTTGCCATCTGGTTATAGATTAAAGCAGAGGTTCCCAAACTTGGCCACTTAAAGACTTGTGGACTTCAACTCCCAGAATTCTCCAGCCAGCAGAGCTGGCTGGAGAATTCTGGAAGTTGAAGTCCACAAGTTTTCAAGCGGTCCAGTTTGGGAGCCTCTGGGTTAAAGGATAGGAAAGCTCAGATTCTTTTAGCCATGAAAGCTCATGGAATCATAAGCCATCATTCTCTCTTAGTCCAAATTATGTCACAAAGTTTTTGTGATTAAAAATAGAAAGAAAAAAAATCCTATATGTGCTACCTAAAATTTCAAAGTGAAAACCAGGATCTAAGATTAATGAACAAAGAATTAATTCTTGAAGGCCTTTAAAAATTAACAGTTGAGGTAAAATCTGTGGCACTGGTAATATTACTACAATTATTTTGTGGTACATTACATTGTATTATTTCTATAGTATTTATTGTATCATATTTGTACAGTGACTAGAGCCTTTGAAAGTTATTGTATACACCTTACAATTATAAAAATTAATGTAAACTGAAGATAAAAATGGAGTTGTGTGTTGAAGCACAAAATATATAAGAAAGTGAACTTTTTTGTTATGACAATTTTATATTTAATGGCACTTCTATATATGAATTTATGAAATGTTATTTATTAATATTTATGCTTAACCTTAACCTTACTGCCTAGTATGCAATAGGTTGGCTTTCCCCCCCTGGAAATGTGGCATATATTTGACCTAAAGGTAGTTGTATAATTGATACCAAAAGTGACTAAAAAAATCAATGATAGAAATGAAAACTGAGAGCAATGAAAAGCAAGAGTCTTTATTTTATTTATTTATTTATATATCAAACTACTTCAGCACCCATCTTCCTCACAGAGGAGCTCTGGGTGCTGTTAAATCATAATGGAAGAAGCAGAATTCTGATATGTTTACTGTAATGTAGTTATAGTTTCAGCAGGCTACAAGTATCTTCTTACTTTATTCAAATATCACCATAATTAATAAAGCATCCAGCGCTTTAGTTTTTTCATTGAGGTTCTTTGGTCATTTCATAGCATTTCAACCAAAGATGGAGAGACTGATAAAATATTCAAGGAAAATAATTTCCTGGTTTATCATTTAAACTTTTATTCTTCCAGAAACTTTGAAAAATAAAGTTCTTTTGGTTCTGAAAGAATGGTAGGATACCCAATTCTATTTCATTTATTTTATGCTCTGGTTTTATGGTTTTTGGCATTTACTTTATTCCAGTCATGGATGTTTAAATTTTGAATGATTTATCTTTGTTTACTTTTAATTAGTGTTAATTACTGAGCATTTTATGATGGCAGATAAACTTGTAATAAATAAATAAATTGTAATAAACAAAAAGAAAGTACTGCAAGAACCAAAAAAATTGGACTCATGTCACAAGGTTCATTCAGGATGGCTGTTAGGACCTGGTCCAGAAAGCCTTGGAGAATGAAAGTAGTTATGGATCCTACCTATAATAAGGAATTGTTTGATGGCAAACAATTACTGAACATGTATAATTGTAGACACTTTTTAAAAAAAATGTACCAACCAATATTTTCTAAGATACTGATATTTGATTATCAACTCTGACTTCCGTGTATTCCAAGCTTTCCCCCACCCTGCCTAAGTGCACCATTCATATATTAAAATTTCCAGTTATTCAATAGAGACAGATTATGTGGTTCACTATGATTTCTCTGAAGGTTATGTCTGCAATAAATCAGTTGCAGTAAATCAGCTGCATTTAGCTTTCTGTAATTTTGGTACGTCTTGTTGCTCAGAGTGTTATACATTCAAAACTTCTAATTACCTAACTTCAGACAAGGAGACTAATATGTAGTTGTGTAGTTTGTGGCTAGGTGTGTTGTGCAAATTCATCCATGTGCTTATGCATGCTTGCAAACTAGGCATACTGGTGAATTTAATCAGAGCATGGTTAAATTCTTTTTAAAAAAATCACAGTTTAGCATGTAGTACTAGCATTATAAGAAGTATTATATGTTGCACGCAGATTAATAGGGTAAGTCCTTTGTCAATAAAGGAAAGAAACAAGAAAAACTATATATTTTCTATTCTTGACCTGAATTTTTTAATGACCGAAGAGATCTAATTTGTATTTATAAGCAAAGAAGAATCGTAGGAGGTTAGAAAATGCCTTTTGAGAAACAATCAAATGGCCATGCCAATTTCTTGAAGTATTGTTACATTTTATAAAGTTCTATAGAAGAACTTCGCAGAGGAAAATTGTAGAAATAAAACAAATAAGGGGAAATACACAACTATTTTGGGGCCCAATACAAATGCCCTTTATCTTCTTTGTTAGAAATCCACAGACCTTTTTCTGACTTGTTCTAAAGTAGTTCATGTATGCCTTCATGAAAATTTGAAAACCAATAGAAATGAATGATGGGAGTCCAAAGACACTGAAAATGCTACCATTTTGTACTCTAAACAGATTCTTTTACTCATGAATAATTTTGTGAGAGATAATAAGCCACAGGTGGAGATGAGTGAAGAAAATCTATTTCTCCAATATACATAAAAAATAACCTGCCACTTTGAAAAGTGATAGATGTGAATTCTGACAGTCAGCTGTCAAAAGAAAAGAGAAATTCTAGATCCTCTTGTGACAGTGATGCCTTTGAATATTTCCAATCCATAAATATTTTAGATTTTTTAAGCTAAAGTGCAATAGCAACAATTGAGTCACCCAACTAATCTATAGCACTGTTATACAACTCAGAATTTATATTCGGATTGTTTCTTCTTTGAAAGACTATGGATAATCAAATGTAAATGAATATAAATGGACAGTACTGGCTGACTAGTACTTTGTTACCTTCACTTTGGCTCAATTAAAAACATCTTGAATAAAATCCTTACTTCTTCAGTAGGTCAATGGCTTTCAAAGGTTGATGTTTGGAAAGCCAGAATACCAGAAGACAAATAAAAACACACTTTCAAAGAGTCAGTTTAGCAAGAGATAAGCAAGACTAAATTCAAAGGCAAGTTCAATTCAAAGTACACATACAGAAAGCAATAACAGTAATTTTATTCAGGTCTTCTTAAAAATAAATCCCACTGAATTCAATAGAACTTATTCCAAAGTAAGTAGATAAGAAATGTTTTTGCCTCGCTTTTGAAGGCTTTACTTTGTTTTAAGAGTCTGTATATGTATTTGTTTATTTATATACTGCTGCAAACTCATAAACAGAAGGGAAAAACTCACCCATGATAACACCACAAACATCACAAAGTATAAATAAAAAATAAAAAATAAATGGACAGTCATATGTACCATAACAGTAAAATCAAACTAAAAAAGTGTAAATCACTTTTAAATGAATACTCTCCGGGGGGGGGGGGGGGGATCAGTTTTTAATAAACTTCTGAAAGTCACTAAGAAAGAGACTATCCTGAGTGTTGTTGGAAAACCATTCTACACCACCAGCATTGGCCCTGAGAAGCAGCATTTTCACCTCTCAGCTCATAGAAATGTAGGTCCATGAAGAGTTTATCCCTCAAAGGCATAATAAGTTGGTAAAGGTAAAGATTCCCCTCACACATAAGTGCTAGACATTCTTGACTCTAGGGGGTGGTGCTTATCTCTGTTTCAAAGCCAAAAAGCCAGCGCTGTCTGAAGATGTCTCCCATGGTCATGTGGCTGGCATGACTAAATGCTGAAGGTGCACGGAACACTGTTACTTTCCCACGAAAAGTGGTTCCTATTTTTCTACTTGCATTTTTACATGCTTTCAAACTGCTAGGCTGGCAGAAGCCCAGACAAATAACAGGAGCTCACTCCATTATGCAGTGCTTGGGATTCAAACCGCCAAACTGCCAACCATTCTGATCAACAAACGCAGCTTCTTAACCATTTCTCTTAGGTTGGAGTAGATACCGTATATGGAATTTTCTGCAAGTCCTTCCAGTTATATAAATTATATAAGAGAAATCAGGGAATCAAAGAAACAAATAAAAGAAACAAAAAACACCCTTTGTTTATCTTCATGATTTGAGAAAATTCCCATAGCAATTTTCAGGTTGAATCCTGCCCAGAAATAAGAAAATAAATAAGGTAAGAAAGATACTGCCCTTCTCCTTTCCTCTTCGGGCAAAAACTAATTGATTAGCCGATACTAATTCTGAATTAGTATACTGAATTAGCTTCTACTAATTCAGACTGTGCATTTGAAAGTTAAAAATATTCTGATAGATAAGGGTAAGCCCATGGGCTCTGCTGCCATATTACCATGTAAACAGCTGTTTACTATATCTTGAATTAAATATCTGCAGTAAGTTATGAGAACATTGAACTATTCTAAAATTCCAGTGTGAAGACACCTGAAAAGGCAAGAACCCCAGGTTATGAAATTTTTGGGAATGCCTGCATGCATACAGTACGTGAAGCTCTTCAGAATTTAGATTGAAGTCTGCAAATAGTACAATACAATAGCAGAGTTGGAAGGGACCTTGTAGGTCTTCTAGTCCAACCCCCTGCGTGGGCAGGAGCCTTATACCATTTCAGACAAATGGCTATCTAACATCTTTTTAAAGACTTCCAGGGTTGGGGCATTCACAACTTCTGGAGGCAAGCTGTTCCAGAGGTTAATTGTTCTAACTGTCAGGAAATTTCTCCTTAGTTCTAAGTTGCTTCTCTCCTTGATTAGTTTCCACCCATTGCTTCTTGTCCTGCCCCCAGGTGCCTTGGAGAATAGTTTGGCTCCCTCTTCTTTGTGGCACCCTCTGAGATATCGGAACACTGTAAGTAGACCTATGTTTTGCATTCATTGGTGCATATGGAAATCGTTTATAGCATTGATGTTACCAAACTACAATGCATTTCTATGCTCTGTTGGTTGTTGATAGGGGGTTAAGCGAATCAACAACCTGATAGACATTGTCACAGTTTATCCTTTCTTCCTAATAATATGATGAACATTTTATTTCTTGAACTTATATTTACTTTTCAGATACACATTTATTTGTACTAGGAAGGAAAGGCAATTTCGGTTGTTTTGATATTTTCTATCTTTAAAATTATAACTTAAAACAATATCTAAGTCTTTTCATTTCCCCCCCTCCCCAGAATTTATACATTAACGAAATTAGTTGCTAAGCTACTTTTCACTTTGAGTCATTCTGATATCTATTTAAAAACTGGATTAAGCCCTCCCATTACAGTCGGTTGCAGTGCACTTGACCTAGCTTTAAGTGCCACTACATTAAATTAATGGGGGGAAAATGTAGCAGTGTCGCATCATTTTTAGAGTGAATAGAAAACCAAGGCTACAAGTAATTTTCTACCAATATTGTACTTACTACTAACATTCAATGTTCTCAGCAGTTATCTTAATAGGTGGACTGCTTTTCCTTCAAACTTTGCTCAACTGAGTCAAAATGTAAAGGACTACATCTGTATCTAAGCCAGTAAGATGTCAGTAATCTGTAGAAATAAATAAGTGAGTTAATCTTTGGGTTGGTTTTAGTATATTTAATATAGCAGCAGTTTAAAAGTATGATATTTTGTGGGTGATTAGCCCAGTGCATCAGTGTATGCTAGATACCTAAAATATACAACGGGTAATGGGTTACCTCTAATTCAGGCAGAAATCAGTGCTTTGTTACCCTGAGTTCCAACATACTGGTATGCCTGATGGTGCATATATATCACAAATTAAGATGTGTAATTCTTATTCCATATATTAATAAGAAATACTAGATAACTTGCACATGTATTGAAAGCAGAATTAGCAACATAGCTTGAGATGCTTTAAAGATTGTACTTTATTATTAAATACACAAGAATATCTTTTAAAAACCCACTTTGTTGCAGAGTAGAAAGTAGTTTACGTTAATTCAGTTAGATTTGCTCTGAAAATTACTATATTAGATATGTAGAACCAAGGGAGAATTAAGAAAGGAATGGTTGTGGATTGGGCAAAGTAAGTATTGGACTGATGACAAAGAAACTATTGAAAAGACACAAAGAAAGAGGAGAATAGAGATTGATTAAAAATTAAAGGATAGATACAGGGAAAGAGTTTGGTGTAAATATCAATTCCATTTGCAACATTCTGCAATTCTGCAGTGAAGAATTGTGTTTCAGTATTACTTTTGCTGGCTTTTAAACTTTTATTTTTCTACTACTTTTTTGTGAAAAGCTACTAGGAGAAAGCAAGTATGAACATTTGTCCATTAGTTCACTATTAAAATAAGAAACATAAAAATCAGGAGGAAAAGCAGTCAGATCTGCTGAACTAATTGGATGAACTGATTTAATTCTAGGTAAAATATTAAAACATAAAATATAGATAATAAATAAAACAGATTCAATAAAGCATATTAGTTTCTCTAAATCTACCAAAGTTTGTAGACCAACCAGATAATGACATGGATCTAGAACTGATGCTTTTTTTTAATGTTGTTTTGCCTCATCTACACACTCATAGCAATGAAAGAAAGTGGACTAGCAGAAAAAAGATTAATCTTATGCCGAAACTTCACATTACTTTATTAATATTTCCTTTACAATTTTGTTTGAATGTTTAATGAATTATAGAGCATTGCTACACAATAGGCCCATATAAGATCCTGGTTAAAAAAAAAATCAGAAATAGCAGACTTTGGATTACTGGCAATCTGACCTATGAGATATTAGATGCTGCATAATCTCTACTGAGCAATTTCTTGGAAAATATCTCATATTTGCAGCTCTTGCCATTTCAAACAGATTGCTGTGGTCTAGTAATTTATTTGTCTGAAATGGTATAGGGTTCCTAAGCAGGGGGAATGACTAGAAGACCTCCAAGGTTCCTTCTGTTATTCTGTTCTGTTCTGTTCTGTTCAATTGATATAAGAAAAACAATTCTGTACTTGGAAAGTTTTAGTAAGGAATTAGATCAGGGGTGAAATCCAGCAGGTTCTGACAGGTTCTGGAGAACCAGAGGTGGAAATTTTGAGTAGTTCAGAGAATCAGCAAATGCCACCACTTGCTGGCTCCAGAGTGGGGTAGGGATAGAGATTTTGCAGTATCCTTTTCTTGTCATGTCACCAAGCGATGCCCACAGAACTGGTAGCAAAAAAAAAATTAATTTCACCACTGGATTGGATCAATTATAGTAAACTGCATACTACTTAGGCTTCATAGGATCATAACTACTTCTGGATAGGAGTATTTTCTATTCACATGTCAGTGCCCTATAGAAACAATTATATACACAGAAACAGAAAACTAACAGCAGAAAAAGTGATCCATTGAGTCTGTCCTTAGAATCTGTCCTTTGAGCTTAGTTGTTTTTCTCTTCTTTTTCTTTTTCATTTATTATTTTAATTATTATTTTTATATTTTTAGTTATATTTAAAAATATGTTTATCAGATGATAGACATGTGTTTATCCCAAGCATATTTAAACACAGTTACTGATGATTGCCCCATGACTTCCATGGAAAGTTGATTCCAAGCTTCCAATACCTTTTCTGTGACGTAATATTTTCTAACATTACTTTTAAACTGTCCTCCTGTTAACTTTGAGATTATGCCCCTGTGTCCTTGATTTTTGCTTAAAAGACTCTGAATAAAAGACAGAGGACTCATGTTATATTTATAAATTTTTTATCCTGTAAGTATCTCTTTGTTCCCAAGATTACAAGGGGATGCAATCAAGCAATCATATTTAATTTTTCCCCCCGATGTAATTCTGCTTTGGTGAATTACTGTATGTCTCGGTACCATAATTCCTTGTGTCTGCAATTTAGACTGTTGTGTTTGCTACTGAAAATATTCACATTAGCTATGATTAATAGCAAATGGGTATATAGACTTTCAAACAAAAACCAAAATGTCAATATGTGACATTTAATATTTGAGGACAGAGGTGACATTTTAGTACTTGGGAACATGTTTATGAACAACCAGCTCTAAAATGCTTAATGGAAACAGTTTGAAGAGCTGCTATAATGTGTATCAGTTCCCCCACCAGAAAAAAATCAAATTAAAATCAAAATAGATTAATGGAAGACATTAAGAAAAGACCTGCATCAATAATAATCATATTAATAATAATGAAAAATCTTACAGTGAGCATCGTTTTTATTAAATGGAACACTGCATGAAGCTGCATTTATGTTGGAATCATTTAGAAATATCCTAATGTACACTTTATTTTACTTTCCTGTTTTTTACTGGGAAAAACGGGAGTGTAATGTTCTTTAAAATGGTTCATTTAACTACTCAAGCTGTTGATTTTTTTTTAAAAAAAAACTGGTTCTCTGTCAGAATATAGTCTCCCTAATTCCAATTAAAAACCTGTTTCTATTCATAACCTAACTTATTGAGAAGGAACTGTTGCAAAGTTAGGTTTGCAGTATAACCCTTAACTATTCTTGGGAAGAGTGCTTTAATCAATATGAAAATAAGAGTAATCAACGAACGGAAAAGGATTAGAGCTAAGTATATAAGAGGAGAATGAATCAGTAAAAATAAATTTGCACCAGAGATTCACTTGCATATTAACTGTGTAGCACCCAGCCCCATCAATAACTGGAGAAGTTGTTTTTAATTCTCTGGATATGCTTGCTAATAAAGCTATTTTATCACAGTGTTAATAAAAGAGTAAGTTTGAAAAATGCTGCCATAACATCATAACTGCAAAGATGTGTTATTTGGCAATACAACAACTAATTTAGTTTCTCCACTATCCTATATCTGCTTTTTTCACTTTGTATGTTGATATGGAAATTAAACCAAAGTTATAAACTAGTAAACAAAATATTTGGAACAAGCTACTTTAAAACACAAGAGTGAACAATGGCTTTCATACCAGTGGTGGGATTTAATTTTTTTTACTACTGGTTCTGTGGATATGGCTTGGTGGGCATGATATGGGTGGTGGGCATGGTAGGGGAAGGCTACTGTAAAAAAATCTCCATTCCCAACCCAAGGTTACTCAAAATCCACATTTCTTCCCAATCAACTGGGACTTGGGAGAAAGAGAATAAATGGGTGCGAGGTCAGTAAAAGGTGGTATTTACCAGTTCTCTGAACTACTCAAAATTTCCATTACTGGTTCTCCAGAACTGGTCCTGCTGAATACTGAATCTGATGAATACCATCTGTGTTTCATACAAACCACCTTACCAGTCAGAGTCAATGGAAATAGAATGGTAAAATAGATAGGCCTTTCGACATGATTCAGCACATCTGTTCTCATGTTCACTAAGAATTAAGATGGTCTATATCAGTGGTTCTCAACATGTGGGTCACCACCCCTTTGGGGGTCGAACGACTCTTTCACAGGGGTCGCCTAAGACCATCGGAAAACACATATTTTCGATGGTTTTAGGAACTGAGACACCAATTTTATGGTTGGGGGTCACCACAACATGAGGAACTGTATTAAAGGGTCGCAGCATTGGGAAGGTTGAGAATCACTGGTCTATATGGTAGAATAAATGAGCAAAACGTTTTCTTCTAATATGTCCCAAACTTCCTATTATAAATATTCATTTTTTTACTACAAAGCAGAGCCCAGATTGTAAGAAGCTACATATATACACTTGCTAAAATAAGTAGTAATTAGTTCTGGAAGCTATATATTACTTTTATGCAAAGGTTGCATATTTAATCAGTATTTCCTCTGTCAGTATTCAAATTTAAGAGGTACATCTTAAGTTTTGTATCATTTTCCCATGTGAATATCTCTTCTTGTTGACATATGCATTAGATTTGAACATTATAATACTATTAGGAAATGTATTTTATACAATTACAACCATCCAAATAAAAGAAAACAGAGTTTAAACTTGTCTTGTTAAACAGACGTTCCTAACAATTAAGATTGCTCTATTTTATTTGAGTCATATTTTAATTGAACCAACCAGGTTTGCAAGTCATAAGACTCTTGAATGGGATGACAGATGTTTAGAAAATTTCCTTAAATGTTTATCTTTTGATTCTGACATCAAGGAATGACTTACATATAAAGAATAATGATCAGAACTCCAACACTGTATCATTTGATGTAGAACAGTTTAGATATTTGGCTCTGCAACATTAGTTTGTCAGATGATGTATGTAGAAAATCAATGTAAATGGCAGGTGAAATCTTAGCGAAAGATTCTGCCTTCATCTCCCCCTGTTAATATATTGGTATGAAAAACTCATAGAAATATACGTAAGAACGAATTTCTACATGCTAGAAAGAAAGATTTTTCACTTTGTTAGGAAAGATATGATACACATGCATACATACGCATGCTTGTATGCATAGGCATTTTTACAAATCTAAATTTACTGCATATAAGTAAATTGATTAATGTAGCCATTCCTAGCAATGGCATTTAAAAACATTTATTTATTTATTTATTTATTTATTTATTTATTTATTTATTTATTTATTTATTTATTTATTTATTTATCTATCTATCTATCTATCACATTTATATGGAGACTCAAGGCAGCTTACATGATTACAATTCTGCAATATCAAAAGCTCCTCCACTCCTACCACTGCTGCAACAGCAAGCACAAACTAGCCACTTGATTGGCTCTGGATCAAACTGATGTCTCCAGGCCCATCTATAGAACCATGTCTTCAGGGTCTTCCAGCAAAATATCCAATTTATCTCTGGGGAAATGATATACAAGAAGAAGTGTGCCACCATCGAGAAGGTCCTTCTTAGGCTCCACTAGATGTACTCTTACAGGTGGAAACTTGTAACATACCTTGCATTTCCACTCTAGGGGGCCAAATAGATCTAATCAGGGAAAAATTGTTACTGAGTAGGAAGAAATGCAGTAACGTGTATGTGTGTACACACACACACTCACACAGACACCCCCTCCCCACAGAGATCTTCTCCAAAACCCAAACCAAATTATTAGAGTAGTTGTTACATAATGATAATGCTGTAAGATAATCATTGGAACAACAGAAAATTAGATATAAATAGGTAAATGTTAACTCAGTGTCTTTGTTCAATTAGCTAGTAAGGACGTTTTCTAATGTTTGCTACCTGTTATAATGCAATTTGTATCTTGTTGCAACTTTTTTTTTAATGATTTCATTTGTCTTTCTGGCAACATTTCTTATATGTTGTGATTTGTTAGAAGCATAATGCAGCAAAATACAAATGGCAGCATATCTCAGTTTTCACTTTAATGTTTAAACCATTACTTGATTTCATAGCTGCATTAAAAAGCCAAAATAGATGTGACAGCAGCAGATATAAATGATTATCCTTCCATCTGAGCCATTCTTGTAGAAATATTAGAAAAATCTGAATTTAACAAGCAGAGGAAAGTAGAAACCTTCCCTCTATCTCTTTACATCCCTTCAGCTTATCTCTTCAATACAAACTCTTCTCTAAGAAAAGCATACTTCTTTTAATAAAATGTAGCACAAAATTGTAATTATGGGAAAATGTGGGAGAAATTCAGGAAAGAAAATCTCACAGAATAGTGATCTTAATAAAACAGGAACAATTCCTGAAGGAACATGTTAAAACACAGCACCAATGTTTTAGTGAGAAGGAAAGCATCTTTATGCCCAAGACACTGGAGAGTAAGTATGAGTTTTACAGTCTTTGTTAGATGCACTAACATTCTTAATACACTAGTGAGGAATAATTTGGTTTTTTTCCCCATTGTCACCCCCCTCTCTCAATAAATCTTTTAAATGATCCAGAAGGAGTTATGCTTAACTCTTCCTGAATCCCATTAAAGGTTTATTTAAATCCCATACTTTTGCCTATGACAACAAATGCATTAAACTAGTATAAATGATAGGTTTGAGTACTTTGGGCTACCTTTAAATGTAATTGTTCAATAGAGAAAAAGCTAAACCAGGATGTCTATGGTATAAGAGTTTAAAAAACTAAGATGGTGGCCACAATGATATTATCAAAGTCCCTGCCTTTTTATGTGTCTTGATGATGTAAAAATGGGGGGCAATCTTTCATTGTGTGATTGAGGCATTGTCTTGCATATTCTAGTCATTACGTTTTTATAGGTGATAGAAAAAGTTGCATCTCTTTAAGCTTATTTTGGCTGAAATTAATGTGCCTTTGAAATATTTCTCTTTTAGAATCAATAATAAGAAATTTCAGCATGGTATTTTTTTTTGAAATAGAAGAAAACAGCAAATATTCTTTATAGAGTTTGATTAGTAAAATAATTGAATGTGGTCATCCAGCAACAACAACAATAACAAAAATATGTGTACAAAGATAATGCTATTGTGTAAAAACACCTTGTGAAATAACATTCTGATGACTTCCATTTGATTCCTTAATGTCCACTGTCTGCACTATGATTACTAGTGCTAACTGAGTGGGGGCTTTTGAAAATCATACTCACCTGTACATTTGATGTCACCGTGGTTAGAACTGCAGGCTAACTCTACCCACAGCCAGGAGTTCAATCCTGACCCACTCAAGGTTGACCCAGTCTTCTATCCTTCTGAAGTTGGTAAATGAGGACCCAGATTGTTGATGACAATATGCTGGCTTTTGTAAACTGTGGTATATAAGTCTAAGTGCTATTGCTAATTCTATCCCACTATACATACATTTAAAAAAACCTGAGAAAAAATTGACTCTCTTTTACTGTTAGATTTGCCTTCTATTCATTAGTTGCTTAGTTGAAGTACAACTCAAGTCTTCATATATTACTTTGTTTTCGAAAATACATGAAAATTTATCACAAATGTGTTCTATAACATATGTATTATCTAGCATTTGTCTCCCACAGGGTTTTCAATGCAGTTACTTATTAATAACACATAACATTATAATAAGCATTTATCAGGTTATGTTTCCATGTATTCATCTTATATTACACAGCATATTTTCCTATTACAGAAATCCGTGCTAAATTATTAAAATGGTAGGGGCCTGTGAATGTCCTTCAACCTACCCTGGCAATGTTATACTGTAATAGGTTTCAATGAGGGCCAAGTATGAGGCACTTCCTTGCATGCCTAACTCTGATATGCTGGCTGGAATTGCTAAGAGTTGATCTCAGCAACTTTAAAGATGCATGGCTAGGAAATTCCAGGAGTTTCCTAGTCATACATCTTAAAGTCCATACATCTTAAAGTTGCTGATGTTGAGAAACAGTAATTATATAAAATTTTGCTATGGCTGAATAGAAGTCCAAGGTATCCTGGGGTAGAAATTTAAGGAAACATATAATCTTTTAGTAAGTGAATATAAAGCTGATTTATAAAATCTGAATATATGCAACTCTGATTTTTTGCAACTCATAGTAGAAATCAACAAATATTTTGACTTCTTGGCAGAATATACTTGGACATTTGTTTCATTAGAAAAGGATAAGCAAAAAACAAACAACTCCCTGTTTTCAATCTGACTCAAACCAAAGGTGTGTTGCTCCCAGTTTGGCCTGGTTCGGCCAAAACAGTAGTGGAATTCAGTAGTGGGTTGTGAATTGGTAGTAAAACCAGCAGCACCCCTGACTCAAACTAAAATAACCTTTAGATTTTTTTTCATAATACAGTTACGCTTACTTTTTGCCATGTTTTAAAAAATAATTTAGTGTAGTCTACTGTCTTATATTTAGATAGGTTTTTAGTAATCAACTCATCTAAATACCAATACATCCCACGCCTCATAGATATTCAAGATTTTCATTTTAGAAATCTTTCCAACACTCAGATCTGACTTAGTTTGTCATCTAAATGACTATTTCTGTATGCTTGGTCATTACTGGCCTTTTTAAGTTAAAGATAGTATTTTGTATGCTTTGTTTCAGGCATTAATAATTTATTCTTTTTATATGATTTAAGTCGAGAATAAGGCTGTCTGAAGTAATGTATTCTCTTCCATAAAGAGCTTCAGGTCATAGCCTTGCTGGTCACATGGACACCGCAAAGTTCCTGTTTGACCCAAGGGGAGAGCTTCTATTCGGTGGCAAATAGGCAGCCCCATGCTAACAAAGACAGGATGGCCCCAGGAAGGAAATTGAAAGAGAAAGTGAGTCCATCTGGAAAGGTATATTTTTCTTTTTGACATACACTGCCCTATTTTTATTTTTACAATTCTTCTCATGACTTGCTACTAAATTTCAATAAGAACTTTGTTTTTTTTAATGAAGATATGCATATTAGAAAATGAAAAGTAGCAGCACTGCCACTTGAAGGTCAGAGGCTGGAACCTTTGAGACAATGTATTTTTCCTTCTTTGGAGATTGTTGACTATTCAGATGAAGGGTTTGTAACTTGTTTATAGAAACAGATAAAGACTCAACGGCATAAATTGTTTTTACGGGTGCTCTTTGATGATTGTTTAGGCAAAGGAAGGGAAAAAATGGAAAAAATACAGAACTCTTCTCTTTTGAAGAGTATAACAGAACTTGTGATCTAAGTTAATTTACAATGAAAAGATAAAATAGGCCTGAGACCAGGGTGGCAGTGGTTATTAATTTTTCTTATTCTTTTTTCTTCTTTTTTGGAAACATGGTTCAATATCCAGATGAGGATACTTTAGAATATCAAAAAAAATTGGCTGGAATTTTAAATCTTTTGGAAGGATATAGGAGAATTGATAAGAAATTGGAAAAAATTAGTGTTTATTACAGCAAAATATGAGGAGATTGGGACTCCAAAAATAAAAAAGAAGGAAGAAGATGCAGAAGATAAAAAGATGCTAAAAAGACAATGGAGGATTTTACTAATAGATTAAGTGTGAAAAAAAGCAGAAGGAGGGGAATTTGGAAAAGGGAACCTGAAAAATTTGAGCTCCATCTCAGCCTCCAAGAAGAAGAGGGGAAAAAAAGAATTGATGATGGATGTAAGAAGAGAAACTATTCCAGAAGCACGTCTGATAACCAAAGATAAACAGCTTTTAATAACAGAAGGAGTAAAGGAAAGGAGTAAAGGAGTAACAGTAAAGTGCAGAGAGAAGTTTATAAGAACCTTACAAAGGAGATAAAAAGAAGACTGAAACCACTATTGGCAAGAGAGATAAGACTGCTTCATTATTGGAAATCAATCAATCCTGATCAGCTGAGACAGGGGAAATAAGTACATGCTTGTGTCACAACACCCTGGTAAGCCCCAATTAAGGGAGGAAGCATACTGCTTTCCTTTTCTGCCTTACAGCTCATCATTTGAAATCCCAGTTTCTGTCTAGATGGTCTCTGGTGATGAGCCGAAAGGCAGAAAAGGAAAGCAGTATGCTTCCTCCCTTAGTCTCCTAGTCTCCCTTATTTATTTATCAGCTCAAAAACCTAACATACATGCATACATGCATACATATAAAACATACATACATACATATATGTAACTAGTAAAAGAAATTGGAGATAAACTTTAAATAGTGATTCTGGAAAAAGACCAAATTAAATTAACAAATTTTTATTTAGAATTTATTAAAGGTGCAATACAAATTAAAGTGGAATGAGGTTGGACTTAAATAATAAAATATTTTTAGTTCATTATTAAGGAAATGTTAATGGATAGTGTTTAATAATACTTTAAAAGAGGGGGTGTTAGAAATATTATTAATTGACTTTTATGTAGAAAAAGTTCTTAGGGCACAATGTTATTGGAGGCTTTTTGAAATAGACAATGAATGCCATTATGTGGTTATGTCTATAAGTGAGAATTATCAGAGAAAAAAGCACACTTAAATAATTGTGGTCAAAGGAGAATGATACTAAGATATACAAAGAATTTTTGATTTAAAGTGTATAACTTAATATGATTTATGAGTAATGATGGTGGAAGAAACACATGAGAGCTATTTGTAACCAATCGACAAGCTTTCTACAGGATGTAATGAAGGATGATTTTTTTTTGTATTTTTGTTTAATTAAAATTAAAAAAAAACTTTTGATCAAAACAAAGCTTCATGTCATGGTAATTCCATGCCAAAGATATGCAATAACCATAGCAAATTATTGTTATACAACAGTCACTGTAGAGACAAACATGTATAACCGCTTACATTACTTTTTGTCTCTTAAGCTGCCAAAAATCAGCATTCAAATATTTCCTCCAGTATTTAAACATGGAAAATATCTTGTGCATAGATACAGTACATATACAAAAGCATCTCCCAGTTATTGCAATTTCCAGTTGAGGTGAGGTGAGTGAAGATCCATCTGCATTTTGTTTTGCTCTTAGAAAAAGGGAGATATACTGTTTTTTGAAAGTAGGTTGACAGAATGGTTTATTTGTGCCTTCACTGTATTGAAGCAATCCTCAAAGTTCTACATCCCATAACTTCACAGAATTGAGATAGTAAACGGGCTCCCTTTGAAAACACACTGTGATTTTGACTACAGCACACTGAGAAAGTACTTTCCTCAACTCTCTTTGTTTTACAATAGTTGTCAGAGAATAACTGTATAAGTCATTCTTTTATTTCAGTCTTTTGCATGCTATACATTTCAAGTGGGTTTAATGAAGCAAGTAAAGCGTAACAATTGCCTTGTTAGGTAGAATCAGAATGCAACTCTTTGCAGTGAAAAATCGCAGTACAATTTTGACAATTGTACTAAAATATGCTATTTTTTTCCAGTTTATAAGCAAACATACTAAAATGTTTAAAAGGAAACTATAGTGGATAGTTTAGCAACTATGAAGTGAAACTGTTTCAATTCAGTGTGCTCCTAAAAGCATTCTGAACTCAGTGGGCATTATTTCTGAATAAATTAGCTTGTGAAGTGATTGTTAAATACATTTAAATCCTTTTTATAAGGTGGGGCTGAAACAGATTTCCAGATTGCAGATCACTAACTACCTTTCATGTCTGCTGTAAATAAATCTTAAAACATCCTTGCTGAGAAACAAGCATGTTTTAAAAGGGATCAATTAGTTCCTGGCTATGGTCAGGCTCTTTACTATTTAGCTAAAAAACATCTCTCCGAGCCCAAAGACTCCCTCTTTTAACCTTCACTAATTTTAAATCAGCTTTTGATTTAATTCCAGAGAAACTGTAAGGGAAAAAACCCCACCAAGGAGTTTCTCCAAAAAAAAAAGAAAAGAAAGTTGTTCTTCTAATTCAGTCTCTCTAACTTTTTTTGAAAAGTAAGATATAGCTCAATGGACCTTTAACAGACCTGACACTACTTAGACAGTGGTGAGGCAGAGGTACGTTCTAAGCCAGGGGTATCAAACTCATGTTGTGACAGCAGTGTCACATGATGTACCAGGACTTTTCCCCCCTTCGCTAAACCAGATATGGGCATGGCCAGTGTGTGTGAACTTAACAGTCCTGTTCTAAATCCTCTACTTTTTAACTTGTATACCACTTCAATAATGAAAGCACCTTTTTTCTATACTCATCATATTTCTGTATTAGCAAGCTAAGTGGTCAAAGCATTTTTTGATGTAGATTAGAATATCTATAAATAAGGACTATTTATTTATTTATTTATTTAGCATATGGTATAATATGCATGAATTGTGTGTATGTGTGTGTGGGGGGGGGGGTATTCACCTAAATTAAACCCAAAGTAAAATATGAATGTTAAAAGATATATTCAGATACCAAGGTTTATGACAGTGATGGCTGACCTTTTCCAAACCAAGTGACCAAAGCGCAAGTGTGCACGCAAATGTGCACGTGTGAACCTCCCAAATGCAATGTGGGCATGCCCCTGCACATGCGCCCTGCTCTCCGCCTGCACAACAGACACCCAAGGACTAGTAGGCTGATGGAATGCGTGTGCGTGTGCACATGCGTGGCAGAGCTGAGCTGGGACAAAAGGCTCACATGCCCACAGAGAGGGCACTGTGTGCCACCTCTGGCATGTGTGCCATAGTTTTGCCATCACGGGTCTAGGTCATCTAACTACTGAAGTGCACCATTGTTTATCTGAAAAAAAGAATCAGATACTGCACTGGTATATGCCTTCAAGCTTACATCGGTCATGATGTGATCTACAATGTGATGTGGGACCCTGCAGTCACACTGAGGAGAGGATGCTATTCCCAATTTATACAAAAATTGTCCATTGATGGCAAGGTAGTTCAAAACAGATATCTTTTGTGTAGGATCATATATATTTCTTCCTGTATCTGGATATTCAGAAATGCATTTGGCTTTCCATTGGGAACTGATGTTAAAGTTGTTAATCAGGTGTTGTGCAAGTGCCAAGGGGGGCATCCTAGATTTGTGTCTTCCAATTAATAGATGGGGAAGGTCAGCATGCCATGGTCAGAGAGTTGTTCATACTTTTTCTATATTCCCTCACTAGAGCATCTTGCCTTCATAGCTGGTGGTGCTACATGACTTCAGAGCATGAAGCAGCAATTAGGAGCAGTTTTAATACACCTACTTAGCGTGTGATGGGAAAAAATGTATGTTTCCCAGAATGTTAAACTTGAATCAATTGTATTTCTACCACATATAATTTAATTTCAGTTCTAGTTCCCAATGCTACCAAATGTGTGAGGCAGCTGCGAAATGTTTCATCAAAGTGCTTTTATTCTGTTGAGGTTATGCTTGTCTATGACCATAATAAAGATTTGATTTGATTCTGTTGAGGTAACACTGTTTACCTCATTGAATCCCAGAGTGGCTTTGTTGTTAGTAGGCAGTTTCTTCTGTAGTATCCATTAACCTGAAGAGATTTCTCTGCATGCATGCTACATGCACAGGAGCTTTTGTAGTTTTTATAGCAGCTCACTGGCAGCCCTAGAAGAAGCACATACATAAAACCTGCTATTGTTAGTTTCCCAATGATCGCATTTTATGATGTGAAAACATTCATGAAGGACAAGCAGCTGAAATTTAAAATTTCACAAAGCCTTACAACAACTCCTTCAATAATTATTCTAGTACTAAGAAAAGCTCAAATATTCATGTCTCCAATATTTAATTTTTAGTTCAGATATTCATCATGATCTACTTAAGGACATAAGAAGAGCCTACTAAATATTTCTGTAAATATAAATAAGTAAATGATTTCATATGCATTTAATGATTAGCACTTCAAGTCTTTCAAATATCTTTGTAATTATAACATAATAAATAATTCTTGTATAATGTTTATATGGATATAAATCTTTGCCTTGTTTCAAATACATGCCAACATCAGGCATATTCATCTATCAGTATCTGATGAAAAATAGATATGTGTACTGGCATTTGTGATAATTGAAATATATCTGAAAATCGATTTACAATGCCTTAAATGGACATTTATTGTCAAAATTTCATTTGATTTCCTTCAAAAGGGAACCTGATCTAGTTAGTTGCTAGTATAACTTGGATATGACATATACTTTATCCAAGATGCTAAATATAAAAGCAGACATGATTAAATAAGTTGTATTTTCTGACCTGGAATGTGGCTGGTGACTAATTCACATTTTGTTAAACAAGTAAAATATGCTTAATATATTAGCAAACTCTGAGTCATTACTGCAATATAACTCTAAAAAACAACTATAGTTTTTCATTATCTATTTCAAATAATAACTCAATTGTAATTCATGAATTGTGCTATTACCTGGACCAAGCACTGCTTTTCTTGGCATGGTTTAAAGTTTAATATGATGAAGATGGAGGAATAGCTAGTTGGTGAAAATAGTTTCTCTTTGGTGTCAACAAAGTCAAACTTCATAAGAATGAAGTGATCTATCTTGTAAGTGTAAGGGTAAGACAACTAGAAAAACCTGAGGGTCAATGAAAATAATTACACAGTGTGTCTGCTTCATGGAACAAAGTGTGTGTAGGGGGGGGGGGGCAGAAGATGTCATGAGCATCATATGGAGATTTCTTATTTCATTATTAACTATTTGTGGTAATTATACCTAACTGACAATAGAACAATGTGTTTGAAAGATTGCAGATTGTCTATAAAGATACTTATATTGGTTAGTATGAAAAAAAAAGAAACTGGTTGAAAAATTCAGTCGAAAAGGAAGTGTAGTAGTTTGGGGGCAAATGCTCTTTGGGGCTATTTTCTTTTCCATCCCCTCTACTTAAATCAGTTTCAGAAACTTGTGCTTACTTGAACCTTTTTTACTTCAGAAAGAATACATCTTGTACCAGCCAGAGGGAAGTTGCCATAGCAACAAACAGCTTGCTGTTTGTTAAGTCAATCTACTTCCTCTATTTTCTCATTTGTTGCCATAGCAATTAATAAAATCTCACCCACTTGTCTTCTGCATGCCCTCTTGCCACCAGGAAAACAAAAAGAAAAATTAAAAGTTTTACAAAGTGAAAATAAATCTTCACAAATGACTTTAGATATGCTACGAACAATCACCTTCTTCATATTTTATGATCCCAAATTAATTTAACCAATTTATCACTGCACCAGATATACGTTTTGCTAGGAGTCAAAGTATTTAGTTCCTGTCAGTTTTGCATTGCCACCGTTTTCAAATATTTTTTTTCTAATCTGTTAAATTATATTGTTTTTTCCACGATTAAGCATGAAAAAAATGTTTTAGTAAATTTATTAAATCTGTTGAAAAAACCCTCAAATACTGAGAATGTGACTGAGAAATTAAATCAAATGTTTTTGGAAAACGTTTGACTCTTATCAAAAAATCTTGGAGAAAATGGGAGTAGAAGATTCCTTCCAAGCCCTAGATTTTTATAATTATTATATTATTGAGTTATAGTTCAAGAAATTCAGTACAATATGCATATCTAATTCTTATACATAAATATACATATATGTTTTCCTCAATTTCCAGATAGATCATGAATTACTTAATCTACTACGTGTTTGGTTTTTTTTGTAAAATAGATCTTCTTCTTGTGCCATATCTGTAATCAGACGTTGGTGATCATTTTGGCGATCCTATTTTTTTCAACAGCCGCACGAAAAATTGCTGCTGAGTTTGGTCCAAGATAAAATGCATGCCTGATATTTTTTCCAATACAAAAAATAGCAGCCAAACCTTTAGCTTATTATTTTGATTCAGTCTGGATTCCTTACTTTTACATATTTAGAGGCAATTATTTTGGTTTATTTAAAACCTCTTACATAATTTAATTAATTCCTCTTTGTTTAATAAGTTCATTTTTCTTTGCTAATAATTCTGGCTTCTTTTTTCCATGCTATCTGAATCCACCAGCTAATTCTGTAGAAAATGCTGGAGAGTCTGATCCTATATCTCAGCTCTCAGAAATTCAATAACTACCAGAATACCCTGGATTGTCATTAGAACTGCAGTATAATTTAGGTGATTAAAATGCTCAAGGAAGTAATTTTACAGCTATGCTGGCTGGAGAATTCTGGGAGCTGAAGTCCTTCAGACTTAAAGTTGCAAAGGTTGGAGATCCCTGCTTTAAGGACTCCTACTTTCCTTAGAGTGAATTACAAGTAAAAGTGTTCTTTGATAAATGTGGAAAAGGAGTGGAAAGATGGCATCAGGGTGTGTGTGCATGACTGTTAGTCTCATTCAGGCCCTCAAGTGTCTCACTGAGGCAGAATGTCTTAACAGAAATAACATGAGGCTATGGTGGCGCAAATCATCTTCAAAGGTGACTACTTACTCATCCCCATGTCTTTCCAGTATTGAAAAATATAATTTTCCATTGATTTCAGCAAGTGCCTGTATTCCTGAATTCTGGGAGCTGAAGTCCTTCAGACTTAAAGTTGCAAAGGTTGGAGACCCCTGATCTAAATCATGCTATCTGTATAGGTACACTGGAGGTGATTGATGAATTAATTAGAAACACCTACATTCTGCCTCTTCCTTCTACATCTCTAACTATAATTCTATGTAATTGTTTTATAAATATTTATCTTTTTTTTTATTTTAATGCTGTAAGCCACCTAGAGTCACTTCAAAATGAGAAGGGCAGCAAATAAATTTAATAAATAAATAAGTAGTCCTATGAAAGTTCATGCAGTCAGGACTTTATTAAAACGACCATCATCAAACGAATAACATATATTCTAAACAATTTTAATTCTTTTATAAACATCTACTTATAATAATATACTGACATCAAAAGCTACCTTTCTTAGACTTTAAAACTAACCTGGACATTTTAATGTAGAATCTGCCTGAAGTCATTCTTCCATATAATTACAACATTTCTCATAAATCAATATCAACACTGAGGTGATTTATACAACTTGGTAAATGATTAACAAGAAAATAATTTCATTTCTCTTCAAAATGAATATAAACATGTACTTTACATGAATTTATATGCTCTAAAATTTACACGATCAAATGCAGGTGATGCAAAATCTGTATATGTATGTGCAGAATCCAAATCCTTTTTTTTACTTAATTGCTACTTGTTTGGGCACTTTCCCCCATCAAGTAATTGCTCAAAAACATTTCAATTTTATAAACCTACTCTAATTTGTGCATATCAAGAAAAATAAGTGCTTTGTTAATAATAACTGTCAACCACATACAGTCATGCAATCACTTTATACCATTTAATGTTTTCTGGTATAATTCCAATGAAAATTGTTTGAATTCTAGTGCCACATTAAAAATTTCACTGAAATGCTTTAGAAAAATAATAAAGATATCCCAAATAACTTTTATTTAACAAAAGAAAAAAAACATGTAAAACTATCTATTTTGGATCCGTTGCTCATGAATGCTGTCAGTTCCTGAATTATGAGCATTATGGTATGCAGTGTAAAATTTTGTTGTAGGTTGCAATATCCAAAATCAAGCTCTGGATGATGGGATAGCATCATCCCAAACCATGAACACCTAAATAATCCTAGACCCCACTCCCAGTGAAGGGAAATTAAAGTCAGAGCCATGAGTATGGGAACCTCTAGTGCCAACCCAGAAATAGCATAAAAAAACCTCAGGAAGGAAAGTTACTATTTAGTAGGGAAGTAGGTATATGTAAGCACTTGCCCCATTTGGTCTCTCAGGAAAACAAAACTCAATTAAGTTGAATAGAAAGAACTTTTATTGAGATAAAGTGTTTGCAGTAAAGGCAGGTGGAATCCCGGGGTGGGCTGATGCAGGTTTGCAAGGGTTTGGAAGAACCTCTAGCAGTTCAGAGAACCCCCAAATCCCACTCTTGGCTGGCACTGTCCACTCTACCTTGCCCCTCCCAGGAGTCCCCACGTGGCCCATTTTGGATAAGTGAAGGGTGTGCATGAAGGCTCAGAGAGGGTGAAAAACGGGCCTACCAGAAGTTCAGGAAGTCCAGAAATGGCCAGAAAGAGCCCATTTCCAGTCTCCAGAGGGCTTCTGGTGCCTAGACGGCCATTTTTGCCCTCCTGGAGGCTCAAGGAAAGTTTCTGGAGCCTGGGGAGTGCAAAAACCTCTTGCTTTGATGCAGGAGGCTGACTAGGCCATGCTCACCATGGCCACATTCACCCAGCAACTGGGAAGAAAACCCCTTGCAAAGCACAAAGCAATTCTTCTATTCTCCCAAACCCAACCCCCTTAAGCAGTCCAATGGAAGTCAATGTGATGCCGCAAGGCTGTTTTGGAAATGCTGAGGTGCTAAGCATATAACAGTTCACTCTTAGAACCAGGCTGGAACCTGTAGGGAGGGAGGCTGCTCTGTCTCCAAAGGCAATCCCCCCTCCCTAGTGCTTACAGAAAAAAGAAAAGCATGCGAATAATAATAATAATAATAATAATAATAATAATAATAATAATAATAATAATAATAATAATAATAATAATAATAATAATAATAATAATAATAATAATAATAATAATAATAATTATTATTATTATTATTATTATTATTATTATTATTATTATTATTATTATTATTATTATTTAATTTATAGACCGCTCCCTCTCCCTGGGGGGACTCGGAGCGGTGCACAGGGAAGTTAAAAATACAATACAATAAATATACATAAATAACTAAAAGGCAAATTAAACAATTAACCCTGCGCTAAAATTCCCAATTTAAATTACTAAAATCCCATAATAAAAGATACTACCCTAGGCCGGCCAAGCAGAAAAGATGTGTTTTTAATTTTAGACGGAAGTAGCGGAGGTCCGTGGTCGTTCTAATGTCGGGGGGAAGGTTGTTCCAGAGCGCTGGGCCCACCACAGAGAAAGCCCTTCCCCTGGGCATCGCCCGCTGACAAAGTCTGGTGGACGGCACCCGGAGAAGTCCCTCTCTGTGGAAGCGAATCGGCCGTGAGGATGTATAGGGCATTTTGTGTCATCCCCCCAACAGAATGGCAGGACATGATGATGGACCTGACAGTTCCAGAGGGCTGGGCCCACCACAGAGAAAGCCCTTCCCCTGGGCATCGCCCGCTGACAAAGTCTGGTGGACGGCACCCGGAGAAGTCCCTCTCTGTGGAAGCGAATCGGCCGTGAGGATGTATGGGGCATTTTGTGTCATCCCCCCAACAGAATGGCAGGACATGATGATGGACCTGACAGTACAACAGCAACAATCCCAATTGATCTCTAAAGCCCAAATTTAGGATCAGTGCTTCTGAAAGCATAAGAAATTCCTTGATAACAATTGCCATATCTCCACCTCTGTCCCATCTTTGACTCTTGATTGATGAATTCAAAATGTGACTGGGAAGATTTCAAAAAGGGAAACTCCTCCTTCAGGATCCAACCAATGATACATGTCAGGTCAGCCCTCTCATCAACAATCAGATTATAGATGAGGGAAGCCTGATTATAGACTGGCCTATTGTTTAGTAACAGAAACCAGAGCTAGGGTCGATTAATCAGCGGAACAACTTGCCTCCTGGAGTCATGAGTGCTCCATCACTGGAGATTTCAAGAAAATGATGATTTATCCATGATGGAATAAAACCCCTGCCTTGGGCAGGCAATTGGACTACAAGATCTCCAAGCTCCCTTTCAGTTGCATGATTCTATGTTTCTATAACAAATTTATCATGTTATAATTTAACATTTATTTATTCAGATTTCAATGAAACTTTACACTAAAAAGGAATGTACAAAGCCTTGAATTAATACTTCACTTTCTAAGCTCTTCTACAAATTGACAGACACAGATATTCATTGTGTATTGTTCTCGCCTATAAGTTGTGTACTTGTTCTCTTATAAATCTCATTCATCTCCATTAACCTCAGTAAAATGATTTGAAAAATCACAAATTAATTCATATTAACATATGTATTTTTAAGTGGATTTTCTATCAAGTGCATTTTTATAAAATACTCCTTTCTAAAAGCAGTTTTATTTAGATGCATGTGGTACATGTGTAAATTTAAAATGCTATAAATAATATACTCTAGCACAAGAAATGTTGATGAAGAAAATTCATAACAGAAGCAGAGCAAAGGTAGAGCACAGCATGAGATATTAAAGTGATGGTCTAATATAATTATAGTGTAAGTTCAGATAAAGCAAAAACAAATGTTTAGAAAGGTAATGTCAGTCTATTAAGGATCAAAAAATATTGCCCTTCATTTATTGCCCAGTAAATGTCAATTTTAGTTGAATCTTATCACAGACAGAGACTTCGGGCCAGTATTAATAACAATGACATCTAATGATCATAGCTATTAAGCACATTACTTCTCAAATGAGAATATAATTACTCCTGGTTCAAATGAATACACACTCCTTGATAAATACATTGCTAAGCTTCCTTTTATAGTTTAGCAAGATTTGCTAACAGGAAGCATCACTTCAGATAATTTGGATAATTTTCTCATCAAATTATTATGCTTATCATTTCAGATGCTGCTTAAATAGGAAGGTATAGGGAAAATATAAAATGAGGTATGTCTATTTTTCAGGATACATCTTTATTGCCAACTTGTCTTTTAAAAACAGTTGTAAAAATTATATTAAGCCATTACTTTATCAGAAAAATGTTATATGTGAAATATCATCAAGAATGTGAATTAAAATGCTTCAATGATTCCCTTTTTGTCATTTTCTCCCTTTTTGTCATTTTATGGCGATTGATGGTATGAATTTTTATAATCTTGATTAGACAGAGTCCTTTTCCATATGCCAACTGTAAGGCAATGATACTGTCATCCCAGAAAAGAAATTGGCATTTGTCAACTAACTTGATGGAAATGCTTTTCAGAAATCTTGAAGAAGGAGAGAAGTATAAGTGTGTAATGTACATGAAAGCAGATACATGACAGAATGGGTTAAAAAAGGAGGAAAAAATAACTCTACACACTATATGTGCAGAGCCCCAAAACATTTCTACCTGTGACAGTTCTGTGTTGAATAATAGCACTTTTAAGCTATTTCCACCCTTGTATTTAATAGGATGTTTCTTTGTATTAGACCACATTCATTTTAAAGCCTTCTGAGGCACTGGTCTTAAGCAGGTTTGCTTAGGAAACAAATTTCATGAGTAAACTTAGTGGAATAGATTGTGTCTTAAATAACTATTTCAGTTTAAGGTTTAATAAACCTTACCAAGTTATTTTTTAATATGTGGGGTCCTTGGTGCTCTCTCAATTTGAGAGTTTTCTTGCAGATGTTTCATTACCAAACTAGATAACATCTTCAGTGGTAGGTTAATATGTGCAATATATTTCATCAGGGTCTGATTCTTCTAGCTAAACATTTCAGGTATGATAGTTTGTTGGAGAAAACCTTTTTAATCTGAGTGAATATGTCATATAAAGCAATATAGCAGTCCTCATCTCAAAATTGATTCTGAATATGTGCTTTGGACTTTATACAATCACATCACCTGTCTGGTATTCATTAATGCACTGAATCACCAAACCAGTTTATTTTAAAGATTTAGTAAAAATCTTAAGACTTCTAAAGCAACTTCAGTAAAGATTCCAAATAGACTTAGATGCACTAATGAATTGTAGAAAACTGCTATGCTCATGTGAGGTCCCAAAGCATTTCTTCTTTGGGTATCAAAGTACCTACTGATACCTTTATTGTATCCAAGGCATGGTTGTATGTATGTATGTATGTATGTATGTATGTATGTATGTATGTATGTATGTATGTATGTATGTATGTAACAAGACAGCCTTCAACACCAACCAAAAAATAACCAATATCCTAAGGAATCCCAAAGACAAGATCCAGCTAGAAAGCCAAGGAGTCTACAAAATTCCATGTAAAATCTGCCCTGCCACTTACATAGGACAAACCAATAAAAGAATAAGTGTACACATTGCAGAACATAAAAATGCAGTAAAAAATCATCTTAATACCTCATCTCTTTATCAACATTTCAAAACTACAGGACATGATATTGACTTTCAAGGAACTAAATTGATCTGCAAGGCTGAACAGCTGAACAGGAGAATAATCAGAGAAGCCATCGAAATAGAGAAGCAACCTAACAATATGAACAAACGTGATGACACCTTCCGCCTACCAGACATCTGGAAACCAGCACTGACCAACAGATGAGCCCCACCCTCCACCCAAGCCGTTGAAATTCAAAATAAGGAGAAACATACAAATAAGACTAATCAGCATCAATCTACCAATCATGATACAGCTGCACAGCCAATCAACCCACTCACAACAACAGTCAGCACTCCCCCCCTCCCCCCCCACCAAGATTTAAGGAAGGGCGGCACCTTCTTAACCACAGACCGAAGCCTGAAGATGGCAAGTGAGATCTTGCTGAAACGTTGCAAAAACAATATCATGCTTATACGGGAAAACACCCGAATACAACAATACCAGCATATATATATGTGTGTGTGTGTGTGTGTGTGTGTGTTAGGTTATGAGCTGATAAATAAACAAACAAGGGAGACTAGGATAGATCTATTTTGTGCTATTTAGCTCTCATCAGCTAGCCATACCCTTACTGGGATTTGAACCGGGGCTGTATTACATGTTAGGCAGATGTTTTAGCCACTAAGCCACCAGGTTCTCCTATTTATCAGCTCAAAACCTAACACACATGTAAAAAAAAAAGATACAACAAAACTAATAACTTTCTGTCTGTATGGTCTCTGGTGATGAGCCGAAAGACAGAAAAGGAAAGCAGTATGCTTCCTCCCTTAATTGGGGCTTACCAGGGTGTTGTGACACAAGCACATATATATATGTGTGTGTATATGCACATACACACATATATAGGCTAATGTGTATATGTATTCACACACACACACACACATACTTACATACATACATATACACACACTTAATTTTCTGTGTATGTAGAGCCTTACCTGCTGCCAACAGCCACAAAAATAACCCATTCATATTTTTATTTTTCTCATTTCTGTAAAGGCAACAAATGTATCTTCTATGTGAGTTAGAAGCAGCAAGATCCAATTCTTTTCCACAATTTTTTCTAGGTAACCTTTTCATAGGTAATAGGATCACAGAAGTGTATAACAGCTGAGCATATCATTTTGAATGTACATATTCATTAATATGGGCAATGCAGTAATGTAAATTGCCTTGAATAAGTTGAACAGCTGAGTTTTTTAGGTAACACTTTTAGTCTTGAAAGCAACACATATTAATATTTAAAGAAATATGACGTTATCTGGATTGATTTGTTCCTTATTTTTAATATAATTGTGTCACGATGTATGTCAATTCTGTTATGCATGTATATAAGCATACAGGGTTTTGCATATGTATATGTGTATTTATGCATCTGTTTGTATTTCTCTCTGTGTATATATACATGTATGTATATATACATGTATGTATATGTACATGTATGTACATGTGTGTGTATGTATGCATGTGTATGTATATATGTGTATTCATATTCGTATTCGTTTTTGTATTCGTACTCATAATCATACATACATACATACATACATACATACATACATACATATTTCGTGGATTTTCATGGGTATAGGTATGTAGGTGTTGGTTTATCTTTGCTCGCACAAGCATGAAGCCAAAGGCACCAGCCTGAAGATGACGAGTGTGACCTCGTTGAAACGTTGCCAAGATACTTTTAATCTTACACGGGAAAAGACCCAAATAAATAAATATATATCTTATGGATTCCATTACTTATGGATTGATGATAGTATATGCCGTGAAGATGAAGTCAAATCTATTTTAAAAAATGTGTGTATTTTATTGGTTTTATTTTTTGTTGTTAGGATTAGAGTTATGTATGCATCAACTGTACATACAGGTAGTTTTCATTAATGGCCAGAATTTTCACTGTAAATCATTGCAGTTGTTACTGGATTTGTTCAGCAAGGCATGTGGTCATTCAATGAATCCATTCTGCTGAATGGACATTTTGCTGGACATTCGCAAAAAAGGCACAAATTGCAATAATATGACATGGGACACTGCAACCAGTCACAAATGCAAACTAGGAGTTCTTATTCCATCCCAGACAAATGATCATCCAATCATTTCTTGAAAACATCCAGTGAAGCACCCAGGATTTCAGGAGGCAAGTTACTCAACCCCAGTTCTGGTTTTTGTTATTAAATGATATGTCAGTCTATAATAAGGCTTCCCTCAGCTATAATCTATTTGTTGATGAGAGGGATGATCTGACATGTATCATTGGGCTTGGCTGGATCCTGAGTTGCCCTTTTTGAAATCTGTCCAGTAACATTTTGAGTGGGTCCCTAATCAGTCAATAGGACTGTTGATTTTATTACCAGCTTATCAAGTACTTAGGAGTTAAGGAATTGGCAGCACAAGGAAACAACAGCCAACAATTTAATAGCTGGCAATCAACACTCTAATAAACAACTAAAAAGCCACAAACAACCAGGCACCATTCAAATACCACACATGGATTAGCCCAAAGCACATACTTTGCTAGAGATAAGTTTCCTGAGGATGGGTTCCAGCATGAGTCCAAAAGTTCGGAAGACTAAAGCTCTGGTCCTGGTAGCCGACCCTGATTGGATACATAATCCTGCAACATAGCAGTATATCCATATTCATCCGTGACAGTAATTGCTTGCTCATTTTAAGACAGCAGATTGTTCCCCTGCTTCAAATGCAAACTCTGTTTGGTTTACTCTGAGTTTGGCATCCTGGGAGAGAAACTAGATCCTTTTATTCAACTCTATCAAGTGCCCTCATCACAGGAGAACAAATGGCAATGCAGCTGTTCTAGCCACCATATTACCCAAAAAAAGTTAGAGATTATGTTTTCCCCTCACCTCTCTGCCCCTTGTATTTTTTCGTCAACTGGAATACTGCCAAACAGAAGAGAAAGGAAGAAAGCCTCTTTTGCTCTCATGCTCACTTCAGTCACTGTTCAGTTTTATAACTTGAGCCAAGGAAAGCCTTGCTGATGTGTAGTCTTTAAAGTTTCACTTTTGTCATGCCAAGCTTGAAAAGACAACAGGGATTCAAGAATCAATGCTGTCCTCTGCAGTTCAGTTTACATTTTTCTCTGATAAGTGGCGGCGGCATTGCAATTTATGTAAATTTTGGAAAGAAATATTGCTTATCATGCCATCATCTTTGCTAAAGGAAGTGAAATTAACCCATTCCTGGTACAATAATACAAAGGATTTTTTAAATGTAGTTTTTGGAAATTGCACTAGAACAGCAAGGAGAAAAATAACTTCCTTTTTTTCTTTCTGAACAATATAATTGGAACTGTGGGAATTAGCCAGGTTAAATTATTCACAGTGAGGTTTAGCAATTGTTCCCTGATTTCAAAGAGAACATAGGGAGTAGTATTAAGAAAAATATAAATGTTAAAATTACTGCTATATTCAAAGCACAGCTTCTTCACTTTCCCATTAAGATCCATGTTTATGCTCACAATATATTTAATTTTAACTGAACACACTGGACAAGGGAAATATGTGGTTCCAACCAATTGGTTTTATAGATGCACAGATTGACAACTCTAAGTGATAGCAGAAAAAAATAAATATTCTTCAGTTGAAAGCATTGGCATGAATTTAATCTTACAATAGTGGTTAGAATTCTGGCAAAAGAGTTTCTCTTTGATATATTTAAAGTTTTAAAATTGGAGAATTTTTGCATTCTGTAATTTTCTGTAATTTTTGGCGCAACCTACAATTGCATATCAGCTTACAAATAAAAGGAATGCATCAAGATGTTTCAAACAGGGACAACCTGGAATGTATGAAACAAAGCATTACAAGATTGCCTAAAATTTAAGTAATGTGAAATTTAGGATAAATTCTGACGGGACAAAAATCTACAATCTTATTTTGCATTTTGTCTGAAGAATTTGTAAAACATTTGAACACCTGCAACATAGATGTCACCCAAAAAGATTAAAAAGGATGACAACATTGTTCTAATCTACATGCAAAGATAACATTTAGAAATAATTGAAATAGAAATTCAGTGCTTTTCAGTTTAATGAGGGAGGCTGACAGGAAGTCTGTTATTATGATGGTAATTGTTTATCCAGCATTTTCCAGCTATAACAAGTTGGTCAAATTTAGGTTTGTCCAGTTGATGAGGATAAGGACATTTAGCAGGCAATAAGAAACTGATCGCAGATATCTGTTCTTATAGGCCTACTTTACAATAATGTTATTTAATGATAGTACTGATGTCACCTCCTCCGCCTCCTCTTCATCTCCATTTCATGGCAGTTTAAACCCACCTTTATTCAGCAAATATTTTTTGACAGTAATATTTTTGCTGAAATCATTGTCTCAAATTCTTAGAATGTTCTTTTCCTTGTTTCTAAAAATCTTGGCTCAGATTTCTTTCCCCAAAGGGACTCAGGGCGGTGCACAGGAAATTAAAATAGAAATATAAAATGACAATAATAAATACTAAAAACCAATTAAATACAATACCCTCTGCTAAAATCCTTAAAACTCTTACCCATTAAAATCAAATTAAAACAATTTAGGGTTCAGTCTATAAACTTAATTCTGGGGATTAGGCCAAGCCGGAAAGATGGAAGAAGTATGTCTTCAGATGTTGGCGGAAGGAGCGGAGGTCCGTGATAGTTCTAAGTTCGGGGGGTAGGTCGTTCCAGAGGGTTGGACCCGCCACAGAGAAGGCCCTTCCCCTGGGCGTCGCCAGCCAGCACTGCCTGGTGGACGGCACCCGGAGAAGTCCCTCTCTGTGGGAGCGAATCGGACGAAGGGATGTATGGGGCAGGATACGGTCCCGCAAATAACTAGGCCCCGTGCCATGGAGCGCTTTAAAGATGGTGATCAACACCTTGAAGCGCACCCGAAAGGCCACAGGCAGCCAGTGCAGCTCGCGCAGGAGCGGTGTTACGTGGGAACGCCTTGAGGCTCCCAAAATTCCCTGCGTGGCCGCATTCTGAACTAGCTGCAGCCTTTGGGTGCACCTCAAGGGGAGCCCCATGTAGAGAGCATTACAGTAGTCTAGGCGGGATGTCACGAGTGCTTGAGTGACTGTGTGATGGGTGTCCCAGTCCAGTAGGGGGCGCAACTGGCATACCAGGCAAACCTGGTAAAAGGCCCCCATCCAGGCCCGTGCGGCTTCCAGACACCGGGACATGACTTCAATGGCATCATTGGGGTGGTTTGGGGTAGATATGTACAACTGCGTATCGTCAGCGTACAGATGGTATTCTACCCCAAAACCACGGATGATCTTGCCCAGCGGCTTCATGTATGTGTTGAACAGGAGTGGCGAGAGGACCGATCCCTGAGGCACCCCACATATCAGGGGCCTCGAAGTCGACCTCTGCCCTCCTGCCAACACAAATTGCGACTGACCGGAGAGGTAGGAGGAGAACCACCGTAAAACATAATAAATAAATGCCGCAAGAGATGCCTAGAGGGAAGATTTATTTATTCAAATTTATAGAGGGCTACCCGCTCTGAATCTGACCGGACACAGGTAAGAGCCCATTTACGGACTTACATTGTGGCGCTGAGAGTGGCCAAACGCCATCATTGCGCTACTCTCATAGCATCCGCAGAAAACTGCCCTGCCGCCCTGTTTAGGGTGACCCGTTCCCTCCTTCAACAGAGGGTGCGGGAAGCTCCGCTACAGGGTAGAGCAGAGGAATTTGTGACTTTTCTGCAGGACAAAACCGCTCAGATACAGAACGAGTTAGCCCCCATTCTTGGTCCAGTGGGGTGCCACGAGGCTGATCTTGTTTGGGAGGAATTTGACTCCGTTGCTTCCGAGGATATGGACAGGTTACGTGGGCGACTGCGAGCCACCACATGTTTATTGGACCCGTGTCCCTCCTGGCTTGTACTGGCATCCTGGGAGGTGACACGAGGCTGGCTCCAAGAGGTTGTCAACGCTTCTTTAAGTGAGGGTTCCTTGCCTGCTTCCCTAAAAGAGGCTATGGTGAGGCCCCTCCTTAAGAAGCCCTCTTTGGATCCAGCTCTTTTAACCAACTATCGTCCCGTCTCCAACCTTCCCTTTTTGGCGAAGGTTGTTGAGAGTGTGGTGGCACAACAGTTTCCCCGTCACCTGGAGGAAGTTGATTATCTAGACCCGCGCCAGTCCGGCTTTCGGCCCGGGCATAGCACCGAGACGGCATTGGTCGCATTGGTAGATGATCTCTGGAGGGCCAGAGATGAGGGTTGTTCCTCCATCCTGGTCCTATTAGACCTCTCGGCGGCTTTCGATACCATCGACCATGGTATCCTATTGCATCGGCTGGGGGGGTTGGGGGTGGGAGGCACCGTTTTACGGTGGTTCTCCTCCTACCTCTCTGGCCGATCGCAATTTGTGTTGGCAGGGGAGCAGAGGTCGACCCCGAGACCCCTCACATGTGGGGTGCCTCAGGGGTCGGTCCTCTCACCTCTCCTGTTTAATGCATACATGAAGCCGCTGGGTGAGATCATCCGCGGTTTTGGGGTAGAGTACCATCTATACGCTGATGATACTCAGCTGTATATATCTACCCCAAACCACCCCAACGATGCCGTAGCGGTGATGTGCCAGTGCCTGGAAGCCGTGCGGATCTGGATGGGAAGCAACGGACTCAGGCTCAACCCGACCAAGACCGAATGGCTGTGGTTTCCGGCTGCCCGATTCAACCAGCTCTCTCCAACGCTGGCCATAGGGGGCGAACATCTTGCCCCTGTGGATGGGGCGCGCAATTTGGGTGTCCTCCTGGATACCCGGCTGTCTATGGAAGAGCAAGTGACAGCCGTGGCCAGGAGGGCGTTTTACCAGGTTCGCCTGGTCCGCCAATTGCGCCCCCTATTGGATCGGGACGCCCTTCGCACAGTCACTCATGCCCTCATGACATCCCGACTGGACTATTGTAACTCTCTCTACATGGGGCTCCCCTTGAGGTGCACCCGGAGGCTTCAGTTAGTTCAGAATGCAGCCGCGCGAGCAATCATGGGAACCACTAGGTTTACCCACATTACACCGCTCTTGCGCGAGCTGCACTGGCTGCCTGTCGTCTTCCGGGTGCGCTTCAAGGTGTTAATTATCATCTTTAAAGCGCTCCATGGCTCGGGACCTAGCTACCTGCGGGATCGGATCCTGCCTCACACATCCTCACGGCCGATTCGCTCCCACAGAGAGGGACTTCTCCGGGTGCCGTCCACTAGACTTTGTCAGCGGGCGACGCCCTGGGGAAGGGCTCTCTCTGTGGCGGGCCCAGCCCTCTGGAACGACCTTCCCCCCGATATTAGAACGACCACGGACCTCCGCTCCTTCCGCTTGAAATTGAAGACTCATCTTTTCCGCCTGGCCGGCCTTGGGTAGTCTCTCTCTCTATGGGCTTTTAAATGTATATCAATATTTAGTGGGGATTTTTAGTTAATGGGATTTTAGCACAGGAATTAATTTAATCTGTTTTAATTTGCTATGTATTTTGTATATTTATTGTTTTTATTCTCCCTGTGCACCGCCCCGAGTCCCTGTGGGGAGAGGGAGCGGTCAATAAATTTAGCTATTATTATTATTATTATTATTATTATTATTATTATTATTATTATTATTATTATTATTATTATTATTATTATTATTATTATTATTATTATTATTATTATTATTATTATTATTATTATTATTATTATTATTATTATTATTATTATTATTATTATTATTATTATTATTATTATTATTATTATTATTATTATTAAATAAAAATAATAAATAAATAAATACTTATAATAAATACTTTTCTAATAAATAAAAATATTTATTAGAAAAGTATTGTTCTGTGCTGATAACGAGAGGTTATAGAATGGAGGTGAGGCGGAGATAAAGGCTAACACATTTATTCACTAACAAATGGTTGCTGACAAGGCAACTAATAGAATTCCCCTTCCGCTGTTGACAACAGCTGAGTTCAAGCAAGCCTGCTCTTTGTATACCGGGCTGTTAAGCAGCTCAACCAATCAGAACAGGGGGTGGTGCCCTCTAGTTGATGGACCAGAGCGGAGACTATGAACACAGCAAGTATCAAGGTTACTTATAAATTTATGGATACATAAGATTTTAGGCAGAGATTTCCTGTTTAATACAAACTCTTAGTCATGACAATGACAATGTACACCATCAATGGCAATTGTCAGTAACAACTGACAATGTCTCCACATGCTTAATTAACATAGGCCAGGATATTCTGTATACAAATTAGCCCTGACCAGTCATTTTTCAGATGAAAAGTTCAGTTTAGTTTTAACATCACTAATGGTATTAATATATATTTACACCACTATATGCACACCAAGGTTTCTGAACAATTAATGCCTTTCTAGCATGAGTTCAATTAACGCAGCCTTGCCTGAGATTTTTCAGTGCCTTCAGAAATCATTGCTCTACTATCAGTCAACAAAATCAAATCTTTAATTTCCCATACACATTTATTATTTGCAGAAAGCAAAAATATTATATTTTCCTCTCCTACCAATTTAGTACCTTCTATTCCCAAGTAGAATTAAAAGATTTGTGGCTTTCAATAGAGCTATGCACCATATGAATATTATCTTGTTCAGTTCTTGATTGTATTCAATCATTCAGCCCCATAATACAAGATAATCTGTCAAACTTTATCACATTTAACTTCATTATTTTCTTTTTTTAAACTAACGCTTCTCCATTTCACTTTGTTCTTACTCACTTTTAGAAAGATAAAGGAGCAGATATCACATCTTAGATCGTTTTAAGAAGGATGTTAAGTCATTAGCATAATAGCGGGGATTCACAAAGGTTTCAAATGTAGCTATTATAAGAAGATATTCTTCATTTTACAATAATGAAAAGGAATAGATGGGGAGGGGAGACAGTGATAGATGTTATGCCAACAAATTTTAAGCTCCTTGGGCCAAAATTGTTGGGTTAAAATGGAGCTACTAACTCAAAGGTGCAATAGAAAAAGACAAGTATTATAATATAGGTAGTCAACCACAGTTTAGAAATCAACAAAAAATAGTTTGGATTAATGGTTTAGGTGGGGTCTAGGAGAAGAGAAATCTCCTAGATTCATACATAAGATAGTTCTATCTCTGGCTAAAGCATGAAAGTCAGCTGGATTACCATGTCGGAAAATGTTTTTTCAATAATAGGATGGGCCTGTCTATTGCCATAAATCAAGTTTGATTGGAATTAAAAAAAAGTCAGTAATCTTCACTAAAACTTTCTTTTGGAACCCTTGCAAAGCCACTTAAGAAGCTAAGGAGATATCTTATATGAATAAGACCATTGGTCTTTCTCGTCTACGTTAACAGTAATGCAATGGAGGTTTAGACACTATTGCTCTAACCAGAAATGCCCAAATTGAATCCAGAAAAAATTACATACAAACCATGTTATCTCAGTGTGTTAAATGGTTAAATTTAGCACACTGGTTAAATGTCATGTTATTCTAGTCACTATGACTTTGGGTACTCTAGGCAGAAAGCAATTAGGAAGATATACATTTACCTTTGGTAGCTTTGAGACTATATAGTCAGTAAATGATAAATGTAATTTCATTTATGTTTTGCTGAGGTGCAATAGATGTTAGTCAACTGAAATTTAGAAGGCAAGATCCTATGGCACATTGTGCTAAAGGATCCAATTTATAAAACTAAACAGCACTAGTACTAATCTGTTTTGTAGTTCAAATATTTTAGTCCCTAAAGTGGTCCAACTATCCAATCTCCTGACAAAGCTAATAATAATAATAATGAGATGTTTGTTTGTCCAAGACTTTATTAAGTTGAAAAACAAATCTATGTCATTCTCTTCTTAAACATTCAGTAACATAAATAGTTATAACTAGTAGTGCCAGGTTGCTGTGGTGCTGATTATTATTCAGTCACATCTGGAAAGAATATTTTTTTCCTGGAACAGAAAATAAATAATCCCCTCTAGGTCAGTAGACATAGAAGGGTCTTCTCTTTTGCTTTTAAAAAGCTAATATCTCATATGGATGGAAACAGGGACTTCATATTTTTCTTACACTTTTTTCAGGATGTGTTTTTCTAATACGACAATTGATTTGGGTGTCATTTGTTGACATTTAAAAATACAATATTCTTCACTTGGTATTCTTTCCTCAGAACATCTATCCCACCAGCATTTCTATTTAGGCAAACCCTTCTAAAGTGGTTTGAAACCCACCTGCAATTGTTTCTCCTTCTTCCAATATCCTAAGAAAATATTATCAAATGAGTATCCTCCCCTTGAACTAACATTGGTTATAAATTTACAAAAATCACCATGATCCCACTCTATCCCAGAAAGAAATAAAATAAACCACTAACAATGTGTTCTATAAAAGCATGTGGCAAACTTTTTGATACACTTGAATATGTGAGTTTGGTCATGTATTTCGGACTTAAGACTCTCAGCACAATTGGCATTGCCAATGGTGGATACCAGGTTATCTTTTCCTATTGTCTTAGAATTGGGAACAGGCTAGCTCATAAAAACATATTGGTGCTTGAGGTTCTTCTTAATGTTGACATATTGCGTATAAATATGAGAGGAATTAAAATTAGATATTACTTTAATTTATGGAATAGGTAAGATGTCTTTGTGTATATGTCTGTTTAGGGTACAAACTTCTTCCATTTGACTCCTTATATACTGTGCCAGCATCTGTGATTCAATGAAGTTTTGACCACAAAATCATAGTCAATCATAATCTTATATAGGCTGCAGTGGCTAGTCACATAACAGGAATCCATAAACTATGGCTCAAAAATCACAGATTTATATACGATATCGTCTAAACTAAAAAAAAAAAAACCAACAAAACAATGTTATAATATGTTTTCTATCAAACATTGTCTCTGCTGAAACTTACTGGCTAAATTTCCTGGTTTCCCCCCAACAATTCTGCTTATCTGCAATCAATATAGTTAATATTGTTCTTTTTATAAGTACAACCATCTTTCTGAGGCCATTAGAGTCATAAACCTGAAATGAAGGGAATAGGCATAGAAACAGGAAGACAGTGGTTTAAAAAAAAAACCAAACCCTCTGTGTATTTGCTCATAGGGAGAACCAGCATGCTCTACTTATTAGTACTATCTGAAATGGTGAAAGTAGAGTGGAACAGTGTTTTGAATGAGATCTAAGTAAGTTTAGAAGCGAATGGGGTGTAACCTAGTGAAAAGTGCAAAGAATAATCTGTTACATTTAGCAAATAATGAGGCTATCAAACACTGTTATACAAGCTGAGAAATATTTAAACTTTCTGCTTCAGGGCATAAGTCAACATCTATCTTAGAATAGTCAAAAAAAATTCTACTCATGTTGCAAAAACCGTTTTAAGTCAAAATAGAGTGGGGAAATGAACTGCCACTTTAGAGCACAATTCCCACAATTCTGTCCATTTTCATTCAAATTCAACATATTGAAGGGATTAACATCAATAGGTACCTGCTGAGTCTATCTCTACCCAACAGAAGATCTATCGCCCTTTCTTAAAATACAGGTAATCAGCCTTGACCTATGTCAGTTCAAATGTTGCTGAATTTCCAATGTCTATAATAAACAAAAATAACCAGAAAAGGTCAGAAAATACACAGTTTCAACAAGTTGTGATGCAAGATCGTTTGCATAGATCGTCTTTCTAAAGCCTTTTCCTCATTCTTGTTGCTGCTACTGTCTATTCCCCTGTCTTTTCTAAGCATGCAAGAGGGACCATCTGTTGATGGTTGTGAGGAGAAGCAAGACGTAAGAGGGAAAATGACAAGAAGTAGAGGGAAAATGAACAAGTAGTGAAAACTACATTGAAGGAAGGATTCTGTAAGACCTGTAAGATCATTTTGACCAAATGTTCCCCACAACCCAGAAGAGGGTTGAAAATATGGTAGATAAAATAGCTCTGATGCCACTGCAATTTAAATCTGCCTATGGTCCTTCGCTTTCAGCTCACACATTTACACAACCCCACCAATATCTGTTTTTATATTAACCTATATTTAAAAAAACTCTGCAAAAATAAACACTTTGTGAAAAGCTGTTAAAATGCACAGGTGTCTGTATTAATTCATTGCAACAAACACACAAATAGCCTTTGAAATTAACACAATCCATATAGTGTGATTATAGCCTCTGTCATCAGTAGGATAACATGTGTACCCAATTTACAGGAATAGATACCACTTGTTAGAAATTAGGGTGGATCAGAATTATTACCTGAAAAATAATCATGTGACCCACTTTTCATTTGCCATCTTTAGTATCTTTATAAGGGAGGAAGAATGCTGGTATCTTTTCAAAGCCTCCCTGAAACAGACTGCCCGGTCCTTGTTTTAAAAATATTTTGAAAAATATATCAAAATTAGAACAAGCAGCAACTGTAATGTACAACCATAAACCAGAAAATAACTAGCCAA